>CAJVNO010000044.1:600000-1113013 GCA_911174995.1 Penicillium olsonii
CTTCTCGGAAGGCGAATATGCAACACGTCGAACAGTTGAGTTCATGGGTAGAGTTTGGATCTGTGTCGTGCGTTCCTTATCCACCAGTGCAATCTTGAGCTCTCTTTCGGTGGCCACCGCAATAGCGTCGGGGAATGCCTCTGCATTCAGGTGGCAGATTCGCGTCGCTCCTTCGGAGTTCACGGCAGAGTAGATGATGCGACCCTCCGAGCCGTAAATCAGGCTTGGATTCTCGCAGGTGGCGAAAACATTGTACAAACCATCTCCCTTTGGTAGTTTCTTGAAGATCGGCTGTTCAGAGCCGAGGACAAGCTTGGTGTCCCCACTGAGTGATTTGTCCTCTGGGTTCAAGGCAAAGGTTACAACGCAGCCATCTGCCATGGAGACAAACAGGGTCGGCGGGCTATCAGCCAGTACTTGAGCCACAAGAACTGATCGTGGGAAGCTTTCTCCAGCAGGCCCGAGTGACTTCGTGTGGATTTCAGCCAAGTCAGCGATGGCGAAAACAGACACCTGAGCCGATTGCGGGAATGCAGCGATGAATATTCCCTGTGGCTCAGAAGGGACGGTCAAGCCAGAAATCTGCTGGTCATCGCCGAAGTCTTTATCCGCGATGAACTTGACATTGTCCTGGAGGTCAAAAGAAGCGACAATACGGCCACCGACAACCAAAATGAGATTATCCTCGTTGGCAGAGGCAGCGGTGATCAGCTTGTGTTTGTGAGTCTGAGGCTCCCATTCAAAAGTGAGCATGCCACTTTCGAGGTCGGCGATCAGCACTCGCTTTTCCGTGACTTGGAGTATTCGATCGCCAGGAAGACGCGCGGTCAACAGGGTGTTCTCTGTCAGTGCAAGCCCAAGGAATTGATCTAGTTCCTCGACTTCACCGTCAGGGCTAAAACGGAAAACACGGGTTTCATCCACAAATGTAACAATCAGGGTATCCAAACAATCACCATTGGTGTGACTCTGGGTTTGCAGACCCCAGAGACCCGTGATGTGCTCCATTTCGCCCAACAAGCCGAGTTCCTCCATACCAACCCCACTGCGTACGCTTCGCAGGGTACCATCGCTAAATGCACCAGACCCAGTCACAATGCGAGCCTGCCCAGATGAGAATTCATGGGTCTGGGTCACGTTGGTGCGGTTTCCAAGGTCCATGACTGTGAAATCGAGGATAGGTCCGATGTTGGACAGGACCTGGATGACCTCGAAAGAGCTATCATTCAACTGAAGCACTTGTGAGTCGCCATGATAAGAGCCAACAAACAGCATTCCACCACCAAGATAGACCAGGACCCCCGCGCGAGTGGTGGTGCCGAGTTGATCGAGTTTCCAGTCATCAATCTCTCCCTGATTATTCAAAATAAACGAAAGACAAGAGAGTCGCCCGTAGTCATCAGCCAAAAGCCAACGCTGGCTATCAATCTTCTCCCAGGCAACAAAGACAGCCGCCTCATCGAGGTTCCGAGTGAGGACATTATTGGCGTTATCGTCGATATATTTGATGGTCGTCTCGCCGAGAACAATCAAACCACCCAGCGGTGCGGGAATTGGAATCAAGTGTGAGGAGCCAAGGTCAAGCTCTTGTCCGAATTGCCCCCCTTCAAGGTCTTGGACCTCGTTGAATGTAGCCTCTGGGGGAGATCCCGATGAGGACCCAGGAGTAAATTCCAACTCACGGATCCTAAGACGCACCTTCTGCGCGTTATCCTCATACAGTAGTGCTAGCCACGGATTTGATTCGGAGTGCAGGAAAGCAGAGGATCTGACGACGAGTTCATCGATGCGTGACGTGGTCGGCTTGGAGAGTTCCCCCACCTTGGGGGAATTATCAACTGCAGCTGTTGATACCCGGCCTCGCTTCTTCGTAGGCTGCACAATTGGCACCACCACGATCACCCCCTCGTAGATCTCAAGTGTCATGAATCGGCCAGTAGGGTCAACCAGGCAACGCGGGGAACAGTGAGATGACCTTGAGGATGGCTCGGCAATATCGACGCAGCTTCGCGCTGTGTAGATTTCTTGACTTCTTGAATCCCATGCCACGGTGAAGTAATTATCTTGATCGGTGCCGATGAAGAGGTGATCGGTATGTGAGCTTGCGGGTGCCGGTAGTCTTGCTAGCATGTGAATTTGCGCAAACAGCCTGGAGGTTGCCGTGAGAGTGAGACCATCCGGTGTGAGCGTGTAATACTCGAGACGATTTGACTTGCTATGGGGTTGGGATTAGCTTCGGGTGTGCTCATTCGGCCAGCCAAGGCTGGCGGTAGGTATGGCATTTGACATACGCCACAACTAGACAATCTTCATCCGGGGAGAAGAAGTTGAGCTTCACAGCATGTCGAACAGCACTCGCGCCGTGAATAGGCACAACGTAGGCCATGATGGTGGTAAGCGCTCGGCTTGGGGGGGTTTCGGCGCAATGGGTTTGGAAATGCTGAATCAAATGAGTAACATGTGAGTTTGTACGAGCGTGAGGAGGAATGGAAACAAAGCCAAGTAAATCAAGATGCGTGATGCGTGTATCATGACGCTCGAGTCCGCATTCGCTCATCGCATCGCTTTCTTGCATTCTGCTGGCAGAACATGAGTAAGCTTCCAGCCCCGCCTTTTGTTTCTACCGCCTTTACCCTCCGTTCTAACATTTGTTCCTCCAACTCACGTTGGATAATGAAGGCCAAGAGTTCTATACCAATTGTATTTGTTTATTCTAGAGCCTTTTCAAGCACCCGTCCTGTAGATACATACTAGGTAGCTTCAGAAATAACATTAAATTCTGGTTTAAATCAAAAGTCTACATCAAAATGCGGAACCCCCAGTACATGTCCCTCAAGGGAAGTCCTCATAGGGCAGTGGTAGGAATACATGGAACGAAAGGGGAGAAGAGAGCCACAAAATAATCCCGACCCGAAAGAAATGCCAATATAAACGCTCGAAAGTCTAAGCGAGAACAGAGAAGTATTCATCATTCGTGACCTCATGACCAGACGTCCTCCTGGTAGCTGCCGCTGCTGCGCATGTGCTTGACCATCTCCTCGCCCTTCTCCGCGGGCATGCCACGCTGCTCGGCAATAATGTGGCCGAGCACCAAGTTGACCTCGCGGGCCATGTTGGCAGCGTCACCACAGACATAAAAGTTGGCCTTCTGCTTCAGGAGCTCGCTCACGAGAGTGGCATTCTCCTTGAGGCGGTGCTGGACGTACACCTTCTGGGATCCCTCGCGAGAAAAGGCAGTGACGATCTTCAGGGAATCGCCCATCTGCTCTTGCCAGGTCTAGGATAAATTGGTTAGCTTGGGGTTCCGGGGGTTAAAGTAGGGAAAGAAGGGCTTACCTTGAATTCATCTTGGTAGATGAAGTCTTCGTCGCTCTTGCGACATCCAAAGAACAAAAGAGTGGTTCCAACATTCTCGCCCTTAGCGGCGAGAGCAGCACGTTCCTGGATGAAACCGCGGAATGGAGCAACACCGGTACCGGGGCCAACCATGATGATAGGCTTGGAGGGGTCAGAGGGGAGCTTGAAGTTGGAGTGGCGGACATGGACGGGCACGTGAATCCCGTCGTACTTGTTGCGAGGACCATTGATAGAGTAAGTCAGGCCGTGAGGATCGGGTTGCGGGTCCCCGTTCTGCTTCTGCTTGAGGGCGAGAAGGTAGTTGGTGGTGACACCCTTGACCATGTGTGACGCACCAGGCAAGCGGACGGATTCGACAACAGCGGTGATGCTGATCTTGTCCTTTTGAACCAGAGAAGACGAAGAGATAGAATAGTAACGGGGCTGGAGCTTGTTAAGACCCTCAATCAGGAGCGAGAACGGAACGGCAGTGAAAGGCTTGGGAGTGATGCTTTGCAGAGCCTGGGCGATGTTGAAACATTGGTTGGTAATCTTCTCGTGGAAGTAATCCTTGTCGTTACCGAGGCGAACGATCTCAGCCTTGCTTTCCTCATCGGGGGCAAAAGCGGCGAGGGTTGAGACAAATTGACGAGAGACAGGGGCGCAAACTTCCATGTAGTAGCGGACGGCCGCGTCGTAGGTGGTGGGGGTCGGGATAGGAACCTTGGCTGTGACATCAATACCCTTGATGCTGATCACGGAGTGACGCTTTTCGGTGATTCCAAAAACTTCAAGGAAACGATCAACCTCGGCGCCGGCGTTGGTGGGCCAGATAGCGATGTGGTCACCGGTCTGGTAGCTGAGGTTGCTTCCAGCGATGCTAATTTCCATGTGCAGGCAGTTGCGGTCCTTGACTGTGAACAATTCGGAGGATTCGACGATGGGGGCAACGTAAGGGTTGTGCGCAGAGTAGGGACCCTTGGCCGCGCCCTCCCGGTGGGCGGAAGTTGGTTCACCCAGATAGACGGAGTCGTCCTCGGGGGTCTTGAGCTCATCCTCGGTGACAGAGAAAACCGCTTCGTATGTAGCTTCGCGTTCCTGAAGTCCCATGGCCTCGGTCAGAGCAGCCCACATGGGCTCCTTCCAGGCGAGGAAGTCTTCCTCCATGGTACCGGCGCCATCGTCACCCTCACCAGCAGTGCCGATGCGCTGCGCACCAAGCTTGCTCAGCGCAGCGTCAACCTGGCGGACCATAGCGTTGTAGTGCTCATAGGTGTTGTTTCCGAGGCCAAATGCGACGTATTTCATGGCAGACAGAGGAGAGTCTTCAGCGGTGGCACCGCTCTCAAAGGCGGCATCCTCGCCAGTGAAGAATTGATAGAATTCCACGGCATTGTCCGTGGGTTCGCCCTCACCGTAGGTGGCCAGCACAAAGAATGCGACCTTGTCCTCGGGGAATTTGTCCAGGTTTTCGTAGTCATAGTCCTCAATGTCGGCGACCATCGTCTTCAAGCCAAAGCGCTGAGAGCCTTCCTTTGCCAAACGGGAGGCATAATCCTCCGCGGTACCAGTTTGTGATCCATAGAAGATCACGCAGTTCTTGTTCGTCTCATCCATCTTCTCCACGATGTCGCGGGTCTTGCCGCTCTTTGCGGCATTGTTCGCGACGGCGCTGGAGGCGTAGGGATCCTTGGGAACGGCCCAGTAGCTACCCTTGGTGAAGTAGGCAACGCTACCCACCAAGAGAGCCACCAAAACGACCAAATCGAGAGTGTCCAGCTGGGCCATTGTGGGTGGGGGGGGGAGAGAGCGAGCAGGGGTGTTTGCTCCCAGTTGTGGTCCGCGGCCGAGAATGGACAGGAATTAACAAATCAAATCAAGAAGGGAAAACTGTACAAAAATTCCGGGATTGGAAAGAGACCCTCGAAAGACCCTAAATGACCTCAAATCAGGAGGAGGGAGGAGGGAGAGAAGTAAAGGTGGTCTGATCCACTTTGTCCTGGCTCCGTGTGGATCGCAACCTCGGCCTTCACCGCTTGTGAATCTCACTTGACTTTAAGAAACTCCGATGTGGTGTAGTGTAGTGTAGGGTATACTCCGTCCTCGTGTGACACATGCGAACAAACTCAAGCTGAAAAAAACGGCAACCAGGTAATGGTCCCCACGACCTTTATATGTGGGGAAATATGGCCGAGGGAGTCACCGGGAGCAAAGTCGGTTTGTACACACCGGGGAGGCAATGCAAACAGTCAATCAGAAGAGCGTACCGTTCAGTTTGCACTCCGGTCTGGCGGTGTTTTGCCTCCGCGTTGAAAGGCGGAGCTCGGGTAAGTTGGGGGCAACGGCCAACGGCAACACCACCCGGGAGATATCTCGTTTCCGTTCTACGCCTTCGGAACGCTTCCGTCCTTGCGGCTCAACCTTGGCTTGGACTACGTCAAGGGAGTTTGTCTTTTGGAAATGCCACAAGTTGCGCTTTCTGGCTGCAATCGCAGACATCTTATGCAGGTTCCCTGTGCATGTCCCGCGGCAGAAAGGGGACCATGATTCTGGCACGAAGCCGGAGCATATGAGCATTACTAGGTAGACGGACTGATGGCGTTGATGGGCATACTACGGAGTATAACTGTTGACATAGCGAAACGAAATGTCGCGTCAGCTTGAATATTGGAGTCATCGCAGATTTGAGGCAAACAGTACAGATGAAAAATCGAAGTGCTTGGTTCATCTATATAGCGTCTGCTTTGTCAAGCAGACGATTTATGGGAATAGATATTTGGGTCTTGGAACCAGACCTACGGAGTAGTGATATGAAGAACACGGGTATCAGGCTCCTTGGAAGAAAGACAAAACGAGGTATTTGACTCGTTTAGATTAAGCCGGAGCGTTCGGAATTTCCGCATCCATTCTTGTAACCTCCCGAGGTCCCTGGCGATCTAACTTGAGTTCTAAGATTCTGAGTTTGGTGTATAGTATGTTCGTATGCCTAGGTGGCTTCTAAGTTGCTGACTGCCTAAGTCTACCTATGTAGGTACGCGTAGAGGCCGCATGTCTCGGTGATTGGATTGTTCATTCGCATTGCCTACATAGTAAACATCAAATTTACAAAAAGCGTCATAATGCCTAGGTATGTCTCGGTAGCTCCAGGACAGTTGATTGATCTTAGTTTTCAAGGGAACCTTCCAGTGTTGGTCGATTCCATCATTGCCACAGCTTCGACATCCACAAATATACATCTGAGATACTACGAGTTCCAATACCTAGGGGTCAACCGGCTCAAAATTATGCCAATTAACTCACCTAGGTATGCGCGAGAGATGTCAGAGATAAGCAACAGCCATCACAGAAATACATTGGACTAGTACAGGCCAGTAGTCGTGCCCAGGTGGATGCCAAGTGGTGCAGCCGCTTCTAGGGATCGTGACGAACAGCAAATACGACAAGTGAAAGGCTTGTGTTTCAAGTCACCTGGGCACTGTTTCACCCCAGATCCTACAAGGCTCAATTGAACCGACCACCAAACAGAGACGAGATCTACTGTTTGAAACATGAGATCCCAACCGTTAGCAGTTTGAGGAGAGTGATCGCCGTATCAGATTAGCGCTAACCCACATGGGCATCTGCGCAGTCTAAGCCAGACTACTACAGTCCGGAGTAGGTTGATTCCGTCAATTTTATGAATGGGATTTGCGCTGTTATGCCGGTCAGCATGGCTTCCGACGAATGGAGTAGATGTGTTTGTGAAGGCGCCAAGGCGGCAATGGAGTCGCCCTGTCCGCAGATGCAGAGTGTAAGGAACCCCTGTGCGAAAAAGACTACGGAGTCTGGAGTCGCCAGGACTGGTCTGCAGGGTATTGTCTGTCTCTACTCCGTAGGCACTGAAATAGATCAGATGTGTCCGCAGTACTCGCAGATACGCTGCCAGCTTACGGGCGGATTGCAGTATCACAGAGGTGAAACGTGCGGCTCCCGCGATCTCCGGAGGAACCTGTAGAGGATCGAACCCTGAAACCAAGGAGGTCGAAGGGGAAAACCCTGAACAGACCTGGAAACGCAAAAAATAAATCCAGGTAGTTGATATGGACGTAACTATTTATTTGGAAATGGCTAGCTTAATAATGACGGTCCCTACCTTCGTTAACCGTGCGCCCGGAAAACATCAAGCTCACCTCATCTCGAAGCACCCCTTAGCAGCCTTGAACCCTGGCATGAGCTGGAACTAGAGACAATGAAGCTGGAACTACTGTCATAAGTAAGGGCCCCGGGGATTCCAAGACTGCCTTGAACTGGCTCTAACATGCGAATAGTGGCTTCAAACCCTGCCAAAGCTGGCTTAGGCCAAACAACGCTGCCCCTCATCCCTGACGACCTGAGATCCGTGTCGCACCATAATCTTGCGTCCCCGTCCGACCGGCGAGGTACTCGCACCGCCCAGTCCACCCCCATGCACAGCCGCGAATCCTCAGCCGTCCGTGGAAGAGCCGTTGACCCGTCCACACTCGCTCCCATTCAACCTAGGCGCGGCCATTCCGGTTCCAAGAGCCCCGATGTACCGGGGAGTCGGCCAGGATATGAAGGGGGCTTAGAACGACGACCGTCCAATTCCTACGGGCACCACCGGCAGACCTCGATCGTCCACGGCGTGCAACATTCTCGCAACACAAGCATGGCTGGGTCGACCGCCTCCAACAGTCCTCTGAGTCCGGAGCTCATCGCGTCTCTCGGACGCGGGGCATTTGACGAGGCCACGCTGCCGGCGAAGTTTGATCCTCTCGAGACGCACTCTGGCTACCAGACGCCCGCGGGGACATCCGCAGTATCCGCCGGCCATGGCGTGCCGCCAATCCTGAGCCCAATCAAAGATACCGATAGAGAACCCATGGATACGAGTCCCGCGGCCCTACTGCATAAGCGAATGAATTCGGGAGGGAAAGCGCGGCGGGAGAGATCACACAGTCGCTCGCAGTCGAAACATTCGGAATCAAAGACGGTTGGGGAATATGCTTTGCACCATTTGTTCAACTCGTTTGTTGGACAGGCGGACAGCAAAATCAATCAAGCCATCATGAAGTTGGGAGACTCTCAAGCTCCTGTGGAAGAGGTGTGCGGCCCTGGGGCGGACCCAACATTCGACCAATTGATTTCAGCACTGGGACACATCGCTCGACAGAAACCGAAACCGTTGATTGATACAATCATGTTTTGGCGTAAAGCCAAAGGAGATGCGGCCATCACTGCACGACAGATGACGACCGACCAGAAACCCTCCCCCGCCACGGAGAATGGTCCCTTACTGCGTCGTAATACCGAGCCCACCCAGCCCATGGACCCTACAGCCGCAGCGGAGCGCTCGCAACCCTCGGCGCCCTTCGTCAGTCGCCCCGACGATGTTGCTCTGGTCGAGAGACGGGCGACAGTCTCGGTCTATTTAGTTTGTAGAGTTCTGATCGAGATCTTCAACCAGAGTAGCTTGGCCTCAATAACCCTTGACATGGCGGATCGCCTGGAAGACATCGTCTTCGGCCAAGTGAAAACTTCCGACCCTGACCAGATCTCAGCATCCCCACTACGTATGGCAAATTGGAGAATATACGGCCAGTTATTAGGCATCATGAGCGAGTCCAACTTCTCCAATGTCTCGGGACGCTTCCTGGCGGAGCTGGACCGTTATCAGAAAGAGGAAGCAGCCCGAGGGCCTTCTCGTGATGGGGATTCCAAGGCTGAGTTGCTAATTCTCTGCATGAGATACCTGCGCTTGCCTACTTCGCCAGAAGGATGGCCCAAATCCTGTGACTTTATGCGCTCTCTGGCACGCTTGTTCGTCAATGCTCACGGGCAGCGCATCAAGCAGGCCTACTGTTACGTGATTGAGAAATTACTGCTGCCCATCGCGGCCAATCCCAGTTGTGATCTTTCGCTGCCTCGCTGGAAGGAGTTCGTTGACTTGGTCCAGCCGCGCCTAGCCCAACTCCTTACCAAGCCACGCCATTGGGCCTCTTCATTCTCGCTAAACGTGCTGTTACTTTGTATTTCCAACAAGGATACATTCTCCTCTCAATGGCTACCAATGATATCGAGCTTACCTGCCCGGTTAAAGGACCGGCCAACTCGCGCCCCGGCGCTCCACGCAATCTGCCGGCTGGTCTGGACTTACTTCTTCCGTTTCTCTGACTCCCCAACGACCACACTTCGCAAGGTCGAAGAAGTGGCAAAAATCGCCCTACCCACCGGCCGGAGAACGTATCTTAGCGCAGAGCCGGTCTTTGCCGATCCGTTGATCCAGCTGATTCAAATTATCGGTTTCAAGCACCCGGATGTTTGTTTCCGTAATATCATATTCCCCTTGATCAATTCCGATCTTTTCTTGTCAGGCAAGGAGTTGAGGATAGAGCAGATGGAGCCCGAAAAGATGGTCATCGGAATCCGAGCCTTCTTAGCTACCATGTCGGACCTGGAAACAAGTGACCAGCTGTGTCCCCCGATTCCCACTGGCTCGCTGCCCAACCCATTCACGGAGGCCTCGACGCCCCTGTATTTCCACCGCCCTCAGTTACTCAAGGAGCACACTATAGTAAACAATGCCGAAAAGCAAGACCCAACCTCAGGGCAACCAGTCAACACAGCAAGACTGAGTGAGAATGTGAAAGAATATTACTTTCGATTCTGTGAAGTCTTGGGAAAGATCACGCTGCTCTGTGATAACACGTTTGGCGGGCAAGCAGTGCTGGACGAAAAGTTCAGTGGAACTACGCCCAAAACGCCTATCTCAGAAGCTTTCAGCTTCGGGCGTCGTGATGACCATGTTACCACTTTGGATCAGAAGCAAGGGTTCTACGACCTCCTCCACGTGGCGGTCCAGGCTCTACCACGCTGTCTTTCCGACCACATTCCTTTCAACTCGCTCATCAACCTACTCTGCACGGGCACTGCGCATGTTCAGTCTAACATCGCGACTTCCTCGGCCCAGTCTCTGAAGGCCATCGCACGGCAGTTACATGCCCAGCAGGTTACGATCGGATTCGCTAGATTCATCTTCAACTTCGATGAGCGTTATTCTACCATGTCAGACGAGGGAATGCTTGGTCCAGGACACATTGAATCTACTCTGAGGCTCTATGTTGAGCTTTTGCAGATCTGGATCAATGAGATTAAAGAGAAAACCAGAGGCGCAGCAGCGATGGACCAACTGGAGCGGTCTATATCTGGCAGTCGCGCACTCCACCTTGATTTGTCCAGCGTCCTTGCACACGTGGAAGAAATTGAGTCACACGGTCTCTTCTTTTTGTGTTCGCAATCGAGACGAGTGCGTGCGTTTGCTATCACGGTCCTGCGCCTGATAACCGAATTTGACAGCGCTCTCGGGAAAGAGAACACCCGCATCATTCGGATTCTCGAGGCTGATTCTCAGCAGATCCTAGATGTCAACGATGAACATCTGACGGTTGCTGAGCGAAGCCGGATCCAGAAAGGGAAACGACGGAGCGCCTCGCAAAACACTCTTATCGAGCTGTGTAGTAGTGAAGTATCCTACGACTCAACTTTGTGGGCCAAGGTCTTCCCAAACATCATTCGTGTCAGCTTCGAGACTTGTCCCTTTGCCGTAACTCTGGGAAGGGAGATTGTATGTGCACGCCTCGTTCAGATGCACAAACTTATTACGCATTTGGCCGAGAGCGTACGATTCCCTCAATACGGCCAACTAGATGTATATCAGCCCCGCCCCGCTGGCAGAAGCAATGTGACATCCGAGATCCTTGTCGAGCAATGGAAGCTTTACTTGGTCATGGCTTGTACCACTGTCACCAACGTTGGGGCTCAGTCCCAAAGCCAGCTGGCGAATGCCCAACATGCCCGCAAAGCTTCCAAGGGAGCCCACCAGTCTCAAGACAAGATCAGCTCCGCCCGAAGCTTGTTTGCCTTTGTTATTCCTCTACTTTCTGCCGAGCGAGATTCCATCCGCAGCGCCATTGTGGTGGCTTTAGGCTCCATCCACAAAAACCTATATCGCACTCTTCTTGAGTCGTTGCAGTACGCTGTCACCACGTGTAACGAAGAAGCAAAGATGCGAATCGGGAACCACTTCCGCAGTCCCAGTAGCCCTCGCCGGAACAGGAAGACGGATCGTCTGCGGACAGAAGTCACCAACGTCTACAAACTCACTTCTCACTTCCTCCAGGAACCAGAGGTCTACAACGAGGACTGGATCGTGAATAACATCGTCACTTACGCGAAGGATATTCGAATCTTCCTGAGTGACGCCGAGGTTCAGAACGACTGGGAATTCCAGCGCCTGCGCTTTCATTACTGTGGGTTGATGGAGGAACTCTTCGAGGGAGTCAATCGCGCCAAGGACCCATCTCGCTGGATGCCCTTCGAAGCTCGAAAATCGGCATTTTCCCTGATGGAAGACTGGTGCGGATACTCACCCAATCAAGCTAAAATTTCAGAGAGGGAAGAGAACATGCGCAAGTTTGCTATGGCGCAGCCGCACGAGACTGGCGAGATGCGAAACACTGCTGCTGCTATGGAAATTGAAAAGAAGAACCTCCGCGCGGCGGCCTTGGGCGCAATGGCTTCCCTGTGCGCTGGGCCCATCAGCATCACTACCGAAAGTGGCTCGGTTCTTCAGTTCGACGTCAGTCGCATGCTTTCATGGCTTGAAATCATCTTCAACACCGTCACTGACAAATGGCACGCCATTGGTCGCCGGGCACTCAAAAATTTGATCATCCACAACCAGGAACACTCGTACTTGATGGAGCGATCGATTGAAATGTGCTACGTAACGGAGCGGCCCAAGATAATTGAGAGCTACATCGAGGTAGTCAGTCAGGTGCTTTTCGAGTACCCGGATTACCCTCTCAGATTTTGGAGAATTTTGGGGGCGGTCTTGGTGACCTTGGGCAACGAAAAGCGGGAGATTCGAATGAAGTCTGCAAAACTTCTGCGGAAGCTTGAAGAACGACAGCAAAAGAATTCCCGACTTCAAGACTTTGATATCAGTATCTCAGACAAGACCACCGCGGTGTACAAACTTGCCCAATTCGAGATTTCGAAAAGACTAGCAAGCCAGCACTCCGACTTGGCTTTCACTATCTTCTCCGAGTTTTCCTTGCATTTCCGCAATCTCCAACCCGACAGCCAGCGTAACATGGTTGCCGCTATCCTGCCCTGGGTTCAGACAATGGAGCTCCAGGTTGACCCCAATGGTGGCCCCACAGCCAAGTCATACATGTTGCTGGCGAATTTGTTCGAGATCACCATTCGCTGCAGCACAACTCTACCAAACCAGGTACAAGCGCTGTGGCAGGCCTTGGCGACAGGGCCTCATGGGGGCAATGTGCAGCTGGTCCTTGATTTCATCATCAGCATATGTCTGGAGCGCAAAGAGCAGAATTTCGTGGAGTACGCTAAACAAATGGTCGTCTTCCTGTCTGGCACGCCGGCTGGATCGAAAGTCATCGAGTTCTTCATGTTGCAGGTTGTGC
This sequence comes from Penicillium olsonii, assembly GCA_911174995.1. NCBI lineage: Eukaryota > Fungi > Ascomycota > Eurotiomycetes > Eurotiales > Aspergillaceae > Penicillium > Penicillium olsonii. The sequence goes on from CAJVNO010000044.1 coordinate 612,825, forward strand.
CTAAGAACATGGTGCAAGAACGCAAAGATTTGACTCCACCTCCTGCAGATATCACCAGCCTACCATACGTCGCAGACCTTGGGACGGTTCTCCCCGTCGGAAACAAGCAAGCGGGTCTGTCTCTTGGACAGGTGGCGCTGATATTCCTCGTTGACCTCATGGTTACCCCGGTCACTTTGGCCCTCGAAGACGTTGTCAAACTCATCCACATTGTCCTCATTCTGTGGGATCATTATACAGTCACTGTGCAGGAACAAGCCCGAGAGATGCTGGTCCACCTCATTCACGAACTGATTGCGGCGAAACTCGAGGATGATGCCCCTGCTGGTGCGCGACAAGCCGTAGAAGACTTTGTGGAATCAATTCGCAAGAGTGACCCTGCTGTTGTCTGGGAGTATGAAGAAAACCATGGCAAGGATGAAGAGTCTGACGATCGTCGCGTGCCTGCTTCTATGGCCTCTGTCACTCGTGACGTTGTCAAATTCTTCAGCTTTGCCTATGAAGGTGTTGGTGACCTGTGGGCCAAGGAAGCGTTGAACTGGGCCACATCATGCCCAGTACGACACTTAGCCTGCCGGTCCTTCCAAATCTTCCGTTGTATTTCGACGTCTTTGGATTCGCGAATGCTCGCAGACATGCTCGCCCGGCTCTCAAATACCATTGCAGATGAGGAGACAGACTACCAAACATTCTCAATGGAGATCCTCACCACCTTGAAGATCATCATCAGCTCCCTAGCTCCCTCTGATCTCTTGAATTACCCTCAGCTGTTCTGGACGACTTGCGCCTGTCTGAACACAATCCACGAGACAGAGTTTACCGAGAGTATCGGTATGCTTGACAAATTCCTCAGCCGAGTCGATCTCGGCGATCCAGCAGTGGTGGCCAAGCTCCTCGAGGGTCAGCCACCTAAGTGGGAAGGCGGGTTCGATGGCCTACAGGACCTCGTCTTCAAGGGAATGAAATCATCAGACTCTTTTGATCGAACACTCGATCTCCTGCATACCCTGAGTGGTCTGCCCAACAACAGCCTCATTGGGGACGGAACCCGCCAACTATTCACCGTGCTGGCCAATTTGCCCCATTTCCTTCAGTGCTTCGAAAAAGGCTTCAGTGACCCCAAACCCATCGAGCGTGCTAGCCTACTCGCGCGGGTTGCCGAGAGTGAGCGCTGCCCCCGCCTGGCAGCTTCGTTGTTCGGGTTCGCGAATCAGCAGTACAAGACGGCTGGCGTCTTTCTCGATCATATCATCACCGAGATCAAGTTGTACTATTTCCCCCAGCTGGATTTCCAGTGCCTGATCTTCCTCATGGGTCTTTTGACAAACACCACAGATTGGTTCCGTGTCAGAGTGATGCGGATTCTTTGTGTTCTGATTCCGGAGGTGGACATGAGACGCAACGAAGTAACGTGTCATGGCCCCGATTTGATCTCCCCGTTACTCCGGCTTTTACAGACCGAGCTCTGCCCCCAGGCCCTCGAGGTCCTAGACCATATCATCACCGTTTCCGGGAACCCTATGGAGCGTCACCATCTCCGTATGAGTATGGCATCCTCAGCATCCTCTCGCGCTATCCGCAAAGAGTACGAAAGAATCCAGAGTCTTTACGGCATTCCCGAACCCACCGGTTGGTCGGTTCCCATGCCCGCGACTCAGTCAAGCATGACTCGGAACAATGTCCACGCTGTATTCTATACCTGTGTTGAGGCTGAAGATATGCAAAATGAGGATGTGATGACTCCGGATGTTGCCTTCCATGCAGATGAGTACAACAGCAGCGATTCATTCTTCCCCATGAGAGCCGATACCATGAAATCGATCGACACGCAGACCGATGGAAATATTGGAGATCTGGTGCAGAAGCTGGATAGCTTGGATGACTTCTTTGAGGAGACCGACCCTGCAACCCCGGTTCTGAATCCCGTCGCCCCTCCGATGTTACGAGGGTTCACAGGCAGCTACGTGGTAGATACGAACGCCCATCTGTACGATCAACAGACTGCGCCAATTTTACGCAAGTCCCTCGCTCGCACGGGGTCTACATCCTCGTTCCATAATGGCCTCGCCGAGTCTCGTCCGCCAAACTTCCGCTTTGATGGCCCGGCTCCATATTCTCCAATCAGTGCAGTCCCACAAAATACCACACAGCTGCTACGCCCGACTTCCCACACCCGCTCCGTCACTTCCCCTGCCAACAACCTCTACCTCCACACCGTGCCTGGCGCACCCAACACCACACCAGCCCCTGGACTAGGCGATTCCGCCTTCATGTCGGATGAGGAGCCGGATGATGCACATTCGGATCTAGAAGAACGCCCAGTGACCAAGCGATTACATCCAATGCCCGCCCCCATGGTCCGTAGCGCTACTGACGGGCCACATTCCCTGGAGTCAATGATCCGCAGCGGCATGCGGAGACTGACTGGTGGTGCCGCTAACAGAGAGAAGGAACGGCAGCGGGATCACCTCCGTGCGCAGCATCGCGCTGTGACACAAACCGCTAGTTCACCCCGTGTGCCCAAGGTGCCTGAAGAGTATCTCTCGGCGCCAACCAGCCATCCGGCATCACCTAGGTGATTCCTCCCACGTTCGCACCCATCACTTTCTATTTTCTATTTTCTTCTCTGCATCAATCTTTCTTCGGTGTACGGGAAATTCTTGGGAGTTTGGTCTACATACTACATACCCCTTCAACGACCATATACAGAGCCATTGATTTCTCAAGCGTCGGTTCGCACTTCTGCATCCTGTATAATACTCACTCTGCGGAAGTTGGTGAAACTACATTTTTAGGTGTTCTACTTCACAATTGATGTCTACATTGCATATTCTTATGAACCTGGAGTATGAGAATTCTACTTTCACTGACTAGTTAGTATACACCTGGGCCACCTCCAGGGCTGGGCAGGTTGAGTGCCGCACGTGACAGCGCTTCCCCACGGCTTTCCCAAAGCGGGTCTTCCCCGCAATTCAAGGACCCTCCCCCCTGGCTGCTCGGTAAGCCACGGCTGATGCGGTATGGTGCTGGGCTTGGGTTAAATGCTCCCATCCCCCCTCAGCTCGGATTGTGTCACTTTCATTGAGCCTGGCGCTGTCCAAATTGTCCAAATTGTCCACATCCCTGTCTTCATCCGATCACACGCACCGTCATTGACAGCTCCCTTTCACATACCACCGCACATTTGACGGCTCAGTTCAATTGCTTGACCATGAGCCTTCGAACAACATTAAGCATCCCGCGGAGGGTGAATCCCTTCAAGGCTTGCACAGCGGATATCCGACGCTGGCCGTCCTCCTCGGCCCGAGCTTTCTCCACAACCATGCATCGTGACGCGACGTGGGGCTTTGTTGGACTAGGCCAAATGGGTAAGTTTGGGAAGAACTGCGAGACCCTCGGTTGTTTGGGATCTGCAGCTTTGAGCCAGAGTGGATACGTTGACTGACTGGTTCAAGGGTACAATATGGCCAAGAACCTCCGCGCCAAGATTCCCGCAGCCGATACTCTAATTGTGCGCGATATTAACGAAGATGCGATGACAAGATTTGCCAATGAAGCCCAGGAGGCTGCACGCAGCAATGGTGCCGGCGCCAATGAAGGAAAGGTCGAGTTTGCTGAAAATGCCCGTGAAGTCGCGGAGAAATCGGTAAGTACATGGCGGCCCTGTGGCATGACTAGCTTTTTTTTGGGCCTTGCTCTATACTTACTTTCCCTTGCTGCATGTAGACGGTGATGGTCACTAGCCTTCCAGAGTCTCAACACGTCATCGACGTCTATCACTCGATTTTAAAACACGGGGCACTCCCATCCCTTGAGCAGGAGCGACTTTTCATCGATACATCTACCATTGACCCAACCACGTCCAAGGATATTGCCAATGCGATCCACACCACTCAAACCGGTCGGTTCGTGGACGCTCCTGTATCCGGTGGTGTGGTTGGTGCCCGGGCTGGGACTTTGTCCTTCATGTTCGGCGCCTCTTCGCAATCAGAGGAGCTCCTTGAGCGTATTCGCGGGGTTCTCGCTCTGATGGGCAAGAAGGCTTGGCATCTTGGAGAACCCGGTGCTGGAGTATCCGGCAAGCTTGCCAACAACTACATCTTGGCTCTGAACAATATCGCCACTGCCGAGGCTATGAATCTCGGTGTTCGGTGGGGTCTTGAGCCCAAAGCCCTGGCTGACATGATCAATTCGTCGACCGGTCGTTGCTGGCCCTCTGAGGTCAACAATCCTGTGCCCGGTGTTGTCGAAACGGCCCCCGCGTCGCGGGGATATGAAGGTGGTTTCGGGGTGAGTCTGATGCACAAGGATCTACGATTGGCTCTTGCGGCTGCAGAACAGTCCGGCACTCCTCTCGCACTGGGGGCTCAGGCACGTGAAGTATACAAGGATGTTGAAGAGAAGCACCGCGGGAAAGACTTCTCAGTTGTCTACAAGTGGCTTACGGAGCAGTCTGGATAAGGCTACAACTAATTCCCTCTTACGACTCATGTTGCATGCTACTCAGTTAACGAACAGCCGAGAGATGCAATCGGCATCTTACCGCCAAATACTCAACATTCGCGTCGAGGTATAATAGATGAAATAAAACAAGGGACTCCCATGCTAAGAGTGCATGTTCCAAAACTGGTGCAGAGAGGGTCTCCCCCCATGTGACTTCCTCTCTCGTTCTTTCCCCCGGCTGATGTGACGGAGCTCCTGCTGTCCCTCAACTCTTCCCTCTTGTAGCTTGTGACTTTCATCTTTCCCCCTTATTTTTCTCATCCTATCTTCATCATCTCCATTACTCCCATCCCATCCCCCTTTTCGCTCGGCATTGACTGTTCGAGCTTTCGGTGTCAGATACGTCTACCTGTGGCCGTGGGTCACGCTTCAGTCTCCAGAGGGAACCGCCCATTCGCGTCTGTGTATGTGATCATTCCCATCCTTTTTCATATTCTGCCAATTTTGGTTCCAAGATGGGCCACTGACAATCTGGGATAGCGTCCGGATTCTGTCGGGGTCTATTTAGTAGGCACAGGAATACATGTGAGAACGTCTTTCTTGCCTTGCATTCCTCTTCCCTCGAGGGAGTTTGTCCCGGCTCAGATATAGAACGAGGCCTAACCTCAAAGAGCATACTGACACCATGATTTCTTACAGTCAAGGCGCCCCGTGATGCATCTTCAGGGCTCCCAGCACACAAGCTCGTCGGGATCCGGTCAGACGTCAAGCTCCCAGTCCGGTCAATACCATCAGGCCGAGCCCCGTACGCCATATGGTCCACGGTATCAGCAATCCACGAACCCGAGCTCTTGCGAAAGCAGCAATGTGGCTTTGAATAACATGTTCAGTCGTTTCTCCCTGCAAAACTCTCGCTCCAAGGCCGGTGGCTCGAAAACCGCTGCTTCTGCCCCAATGAACACGAACATGGATTGGTCGAGCTCTGCTCGTGCCTACAACAGCCCTTTCATCCTGGTCCCGAACTCGTCCGTCTTCAATGGTGTTCCGACCGTGTCATCTTTCGTTTCCAATCCTGTCTCTGGCCAGAATGATTCAATGGGCCAGTTCTCATATCTCTCAACTGGTATCTATCCCACTGTCGGTCCCATGATGGCTGGTGCATATTCTTCCTGGCCTTACATGGTAGGCTATGATATACAGGACGGAAAACCCGCCAAGCCAGGTAGCTGGAACATGTCCGACGGCCAGAACGGACCCCAGACTGAGAATGCGGGCCAGTTTCAATACTATCATCCTTCTGCTTACTTGCCCTCTCTTGATAGCGGTTCTATGTCCTCTGTCGGGAGTTTCCCTTACGGTGGAATGTCTCCCCCGTTTGGGTCACTCTCGCTTCCTCTCCAGATGATGAAGACATCAAGCGGTTATGCTATTCAAGACCTGGAGGCCCTCACCCAACAAGATCCCGCCATTCCTCGCGCGGTGCCTGCCATGTGGACCAACCCTTCCGAGTTGACTCTCGCCAAGTGCCTGGAGAACCGGGAGGGTATTACAAACATCTACATTCGAGGCTTCCTACCCGAGACCACTGATGAAATGTTACATGCTTACGCTGCTCGGTTCGGAAAGATTGAGCGCTGCAAGGCAATCGTGGATCTGGATACCAGTCTTTGCAAGGGGTATGCACCCACGCGGAGGAAGCGATGCTGATAAATGCTAACGACACGATAGGTTCGGATTTGTCCAATATTACAGCTTTGAGTCATGCGAGAACTGCATCCGCGGTTTCTTTTACCTCGGCTACCAGGCCAGCTTTGCCCAAAAGTCTCGCAACTCTCGTCTGAAGGATCTCGAGGACCGGTCTTCTACGAACATATATTGTACCAATATCCCAATTGAATGGACCGAGGCTGTGAGTTGACTCCTCATTGCTCCGAATGAAATCACACTAACCCATAGGACAGGACCTTCGCAATCATTTCGAGCCATGGCGCGTTGTGTCGGAGAAAATTAGTCGGGATGAGAAGACAGGCGTGAGCAAGGAAGTGGGATTTGCACGGTAACAGATATCTCTTTTGATTCTACTTGTTCCAACCTAACTTTCACGCCTTGACCAACAGATTCGAAAACCGCGAGGTCGCTGAAAAGGTCCTTGCTGAATTCCATAACGTCACCAAGGAGGACGGCGTGAAGTTGCTTCTGCGATTCGCTGATACCAAGGCTCAGAAGATCTTGAAACAACAGAGTAATGAGCGTCGGGCCTATCGTGCAGGGGAGTACAACTATTCAGTCGAGGTGGTGCAAGGATCTACTCCCTCTCCTTCGATGCGTCGTGGCTCTCACCTCACTCCAAACTCTCAAGCCAGCTATGTCTCTCCAGTTGGAGCAGGCTCAGACTGGACCCCAGCCACCACAATCTCCCCATGGTATGTATACATATCAGCTCTGGGTCTCATGCAAATCCGAGACATGCTAACCATGTTCACAGTCATTCACGGTTGAAGAAGGCATCCAGCAGTGCACGGGATAGTTCGCTGTCGTCGCGGAGTCTCAACGCGCTTGACATACCCTCTCGCCATCACGAGCGATCCCTTTCGCTGGACCGTCGCTCTTGCACTGATATCTCTGGTGGCTCATCCAAGACTGCCATCCCAGAGACATCCGTGGAGCCATGCTCGTACGCTTCGACCCCTCGCAAGGAGAACAAGAGAACCCGCTCTGCTTCCGCCGATTCATCCCCCATGATTATTCTCTCCCCTATCCGGTCGTGCGCTTAGCCACCGGTGTGACAAGATCCCACACATTTTCAAGTGTCCGGGATGCTTCATAGATCCTCGCCTTGCGGGGGAAAAATCCCTGGGTGCCTTGGCGAGAAGGCTTCCAATTTCATTACTCACTACATCTCTTACCGTTCGCAGAATGTACGAGAATGTATGGCTCAACTTTGCTTTTTATGACCAGGTTTATGATTGACGATTGACGAGTGACGATTGACGAGTGACGATTGACGATTGACGATTGACGAGTGACGATTGACGAGTGACGAGTGACGATTGACGATTGACGATATCAATACGCTCCTATTATTACGGTTGAGGATGATGAGATGCTGATGATGGATGAGGTCTCTTCTTTTTTCTTTTTCTTTCGCAGTTATAAGACTTTGCATGTTTTCAGAAATATGTGTATGTTCCAGACGCATGTCCCAAGACTTCGTTGAAAGAACGCGATCGCGCCGCTAAGATTGCGCAGTCGAATATGATATTATTTACCAGCTACTGACTTCTAGTAATGTTCATGTTCAAGCTCCCAGTAAAGTGAGCGTAGCTGTAACGTGCAATCTATGAAGAGGGGAATGATCTTGTTCTATACACAGGAAAGACAACACGCTATCCAAGTCAATTCCGCCCCAGCCGTTCTTCCACATCTTCCGTGAGCTGGTATGCAGGGAGGTAATCCCCATCACTCTGTAATTTGGGGTTGGGGTGCGTATCGGATGTTCCTCCCAGGCTTGTATATCCCTGGTCATATAGGGAACAGTACCTCAAATCCAGATGGCGGATAAATGCCCAAATCTCCGCATAATGCCAATCAATCACCGGGTGCACCCGCACGAAGTCGGGCCAGCCACCATCTGTTCTGTCGAAGTGAGTCAGTTGCGCCCCGTGCGGATCTGTCCGCCGAGTGCCGACAAAGATCGCCCGAATACCGGGGTGTCGCGCCAAGTAATCTTCAAAGCTGGAGCGGAGCGTTGAAGCGGGTGGCAATGTTGTATACTTTGTGATGGCGAGATGGTATGCTTTGGCGGAAGTGACAACGAAGTCTTCGACAGCGTCGAAGGGATCCGGTGGTAGAGCGTAGATGGATGGGATAAACGTCGCAGCGGCTATTTGGGCTTCTGTCTCGGTATTGTGGACATCGGGATTATTCTCGGGGTGCAGGCCGGCCAAAAACAGAATGAGCAGTACTAGACAATCCTTGCCTCCATTGTAGGAAACGGAGAGCTCGGAGAGTTTATAACGCTTGAGTGCGCTTGACACCACGCCCAGTGAGATGCGGGTTTGGCGCTGGACGGAGGCGAGCAAAGAGTCCTCGGGGTGTGTCTCATTTAAAAAGGCTTTCACCCGCGCGTGAATTCGGGCGACAACAGCGGGGAGGGGTGGGACGTCATTGGGTTCGGGCGTTGTGTCGAGGTCCCCATTGTGATTGACCTCGGCTTGGGCATTGTCCAATGGCTCGGCGGTAGTCTGCGATGCAGCAGGCGGAGGAAACGGTTTGAGGTGATCGTGAGGCAATGGCGATCTCACGGATTGAGTCATGGCGCGAGAAAGGGAGGAGAGATAGGGAGACCTCGGGAGTTGGGGAGGGGGAGTTCAGCGTTCAGCCCACAGATTCACAGGTTCTCGGGGACACTGATCCACACTGCGGGGATGTGACCAACGACTTTTCGATGAACTTCAAATGTTCGCTACAACTGTTCGAAATGAAAACCGTTGATTTCTTAACTTCCGGGACCCCGCGTCCCCGCAGCTTATCTGTGGAACTCGGTAGATTCTCGTGGATATTGGATATTGCCTAATTCATCCCAGCACCTTCATCTTTTTCTTTTTCTTCTTTTCATCCCCAGTCTTGCGCTCCTTTTGGAAATCCCGCCAGCTACCAATGCGCTCCTCTCGGGTATCCTCCCACTTCTTATCGTGTTCGCGCTTCCGCTTCCGCGCCTCAATCTCCTCGTCTTCTTTGCGCTGTTCGCGACCTTCTTCTTGCATTTGCGCCTTGAGCTGACGTCGACGGCGCGCCTCCTCCTCTAGAAGCACCCAGACGGTCTTTTTGCGCCACTCAACCTTGAATTCCTCGGTCTTCAGCTCGGGGGAGTCAACTGTGTACTTATGCTCACGGATCAACAGCCGCCGCGCGTCAGAGATACACTCGTCAAGGTATGTGCGTTGCTTTTCGTCTAGAAGAGCGGTTTGAGCTTTTTTGAGCCGGTCAAACGCATCGGGTGCGGCGGGGTTCTTAGTTTTGTCGGGGTGAATAAGGAGGGACTTCTTGCGGTACTGGATTTTGATGTCTTTCTCTGGAACTCCAGGTTGCAGATCTAGGACAGCGTATCTGTGGTAAGTCAGTTTTGGAATTCAAAGGGAGGGCGACGACAGAATCCATCATCTGATAAGGGCTCGACTTACGCATCAAGACTGAATGCCTTGCGGATGCGATCAATCTCGGCATCCTGTCGCGTGTTAGTGATGGTAATTCTCAGTGCTTTCCCCGCGAGTCATACCTTGTTGAAGTCTGAGGCCTCCCTCTCAAGGGAGTCAAAGATGTCTTGGTCATCGTCCGCCATGGTGGGACAACTGTAGACTGGAGAGAAACACTGGGCTGAGAGGACCGGAGCTCAAATGAGATAAGAGCAGGCGGGCTTATCAGTGCTGAGTCATCGTGCTTAGCGCCGAACGCCGACTAGAGAGAGTGCAGGTTTCGTACTGGTTACTTTCTCATTCTGAAAACATTTTCAATAGAAGTCCTTGTAAGAATTAAAATCAGAGGCAGCTCGTGTTCCATTCTACTTGGAAGATGTCTCAGTCACTACAGAGTACTCCGTAATCATAACCAACTGGCAAGCTCTATATCTAGATCTCACCGCTTTCCCCACCGCTTTCTGCCATGCTCCGAAGATAAAAAAAAAGATGTTTTCACCGCCCGCATTTTCCCAAGATCAACTCAACAGTATCATGGCGCCCCGAGGAGTGAAAGGCAAGCCCAAGCCCAAGGCCCATCAAGATTCAGGGAGGGTCCTGAAGCGAAAGCGTGGCGAAGAGCAAATCTCAGACCTCGTGAAGCAGGTCGAAGAACTCGATATCAAAGCCTCACTCAAAAACTTCTCCGATCTCCCACTCTCCGAGCCCACGGCCTCTGGACTTTCTGCCTCCCACTACAAGACGCTCACCGATATCCAGGCGCGTGCCATTAGCCATGGTCTCAAGGGGCGCGACATCCTCGGTGCAGCTAAGACGGGTAGTGGAAAGACTCTCGCCTTCCTTGTCCCCGTCATCGAAAACCTCTACCGCAAGAAATGGACCGAACTCGACGGCCTCGGCGCGCTCATTCTGTCGCCTACTCGCGAACTCGCAATCCAGATTTTCGAACAATTGAGGAAGGTTGGAAGAAACCACCACTTTTCCGCGGGTCTGATCATCGGCGGAAAGAGTCTGCGGGAGGAACAAGACCGTATGGGTCGCATGAACATCTTGGTCTGCACGCCTGGACGTATGTTGCAACATTTGGACCAGACGGCCATGTTTGAAACGAATAATCTGCAGATGCTGGTTTTGGACGAAGCCGACAGAATTTTGGACATGGGTTTCCAGAAAACCGTGGATGCCATTATCGACCATCTGCCCAAGGAGCGCCAGACCATGCTATTCAGTGCCACACAGACCAAGAAGGTCGGTGACCTGGCTAGACTGAGTTTGCAAGACCCCGAGTATGTCTCGGTTCACGAATCCGCCGCCGCAGCTACCCCCTCCACCCTTCAACAACACTACACTGTTATCCCATTGCCCCAAAAGCTCGATACCCTCTGGAGTTTCATTCGCGCCAACCTCAAAGCCAAAACTATTGTATTTTTATCGTCGGGCAAGCAAGTCCGTTACTGCTACGAAGCCCTGCGTCATCTACAGCCCGGTATCTCTCTCTTGCATTTGCATGGGCGTCAAAAGCAGGGCGGTCGCCTTGACGTTACCACAAAATTCTCCCAGGCTCAGCACGCAGTCCTCTTTGCCACCGATGTGGTTGCGCGTGGTCTGGACTTCCCCGCCGTCGACTGGGTCATTCAAATGGACTGCCCCGAAGACGCTGACACATACATTCACCGTGTCGGGCGAACGGCCCGATATGAGCGTGTTGGACGAGCGGTGCTTTTCCTAGACCCCAGTGAGGAGAAGGGATTCCTCGGCCAGCTCGAGCAGAAGAAGGTTCCCATCGTGAGAATCAACATCAAAGCGAACAAACAGCACAGCGTCAAGAACCAGCTACAAAACATGTGTTTCAAGGACCCTGAGCTCAAATATCTGGGTCAAAAGGCGTTCATCTCCTACGTCAAATCAGTCTATGTTCAAAAGGACAAGGAGACTTTCAAGATCAAGGAGCTTCCCTTAGAGGAGTACGCGCAGAGTCTCGGTCTTCCTGGAGCCCCGCGTATCAAGTTCATCAAGGGTGACGACGCAAAGGAGCGGAAGAACGAGTCATGGAGAATGGCACACATGTCCAGTGATGATGATTCGGATGGAGAGAAGAAAGACAAGAAGGACGACAAGGAGGTGCGCACACGCTACGACCGTATGTTCGAGCGTCGCAATCAGGGTGTATTGGCAGAGCACTACTCTAAGCTTATCAACGACGATGGCACGATGATCGAAAATGGCACCAAGGATGCCAGCAAAGATGTCGACGACGAAGCTGACGAGGATGCCGACTTCCTCTCGGTCAAGCGCCGCTTTGCTGCAGGTGACGAGAATCTGGGTAACTCATCTGGATCCGACTCTGATTCCGATTCCGACTCCGACGCGAAGGATACCACCGGTGTCAAGAAGGTTCACATTGAAGGCCAAGATCCCCTCATTATCGATTCCAAGAGACGCGAGAAGCTTCTCAAGTCCAAGAAGAAGCTCCTCAAGTTCAAGGGCAAGGGTACGAAGCTCGTCTACGACGACGAAGGCAACGCGCACGAAGTCTACGAAATGGAATCCGAAGATGCCTTCAAAGCCAAGGGCGACGCCAACACTCAGCGCGAGAAGTTCCTCGAGGGGGAGACCGAGCGTACCCGCCAAGCCGATATCGAGGACAAGGAAGTCATGCGCGAGAAGCGCCGCGAAAAGAAGGAGAAGCGCAAGGCGCGCGAACGTGCCGAGATCGCGGCCGAGGCGGAGGAGGAAGGCGATTTCCAGGGTCTCTCACATCTCCCTCACGTGCCCTTCGAGATCCCCAGCTCCGACTCGGAGTCCGAGCCCGAGCCTCGCCCCAGCAAGAAGCAGCGTGTCTCGGGCGACGAGAAGCCCTCCAAGGCCCCCAAGTCCATCGAGACTCTGGGCGATCTGGAGGCTTTGGCCAGCGGTTTGCTGGGCTAGTGTATGTTTGCAAGTTCATATGTATAAAGGTCTTATGTGGCGCATTCTCTCCGATTTTACCCCAGTCACAAAATATGAAGCGAATCTATTTATCCTACTATCCTGTGTCCGTCCGCGGCGACACGCACCTCCAGGGCTAGATATACCGTTTTAGTCATGTTCGGTTGGCAATGATCCACGGGTGGGTTATGCTCTATCCCAGTGCTTCAAAGGTTCCGAGGTTAGAAGGATCAAACTTCCGCTCTGGATGAAAGCTGACGCTGTCACAGGGGCTGCCCGAGTGAAACATAGGGTTCGGTTCAGGTACATGGCCACGGGCCCCTTGGGAGACCTTAGGCTATGTGTACTTCTAAGTCTGCCTTAGTATGCATAGTAAGTGTATGTAGAACCTTCCAATGTTGAACTGAGAGTGTGAAACCATGCTAGGGGTGATGCGAAGATCATGACAAGATCCCCCCTACAGCCCTGGAGGACTCAATTTGGGGGTGATTCTGTACAAAACTCCCGAGGTAATCCGATGAAATTTGACTATTGTTAGGAACGGGCAAACTCGGTCTTCACAGCTGGATTGCCAAGATCATCTTACCGTGAGAAATCTGACTGCAAACGTGAGTTGGCTGGTCTGAGCGCTGCAGGGTTGACATCAGCCCTTTCTGGAGCCCTGGAGATCTCGCCAGAGTTCGGGATCGCCGATCTTCGACACTAGGATCGCGATGCCAGGGGTGCTAGTACTATACAGTAGACAGTACTTCGTACATTTTTACTTTCACGATGGCATATCTTCTCACATTTCTACGGGTCAAGCTATTGATGGTAATGCCAAACATGAGAAGTCTTGAATGTCCGATCAGCCTGGGAGCTGAGCTGCCGGCTTACGGAAATTGGGACACGACACGAAAAGTGGCGTTCATGCATGTTCATGCAATTTTATCGGCTGTGAAACAACACGGTGGAGTGTCGAGTATGAATACAGGAGAAGCACAAGGGAGCTAGTATATGCAACTTGCTGCTAGCCCGGCACCTGTCGTCAGCTTAGAGTATTCGTCACATCTTCAGCCGGGGATAAACACCTCAGCAGCCATAGCAAAGAATTTGGAAAGGAAATCCCATGTTCTCTTTCTAAATCTACTTCCAGATCTCGAGGGGAATCGATCGTGCCGATGGCTGAGAAAGAGGCCCACGAAGCCGTCCAGCGCACCGCATCCCACGATGACAGCATTCCTGCCCGATGGGATGGTGCATTGCACGGCGCTCGATTATATCTGGCGATGGCAGGGTGAGTCCTTGATCGCAGACGAGTTCGATCATCAAGTTAACACTCTCCAGACTCGCTCTGCCTCTTTTTCTCACTAGTATTGAGGTGACCATTGTAAGCACGTCGCTGGTGACCATTACAAACGACCTCGAAACTGCTGGTCAAAGCAATTGGGTCATCACCTCGTATCTTCTTACCTACACAGGTTGTCTCCCCGTTTCATCCCTACTCTGGCCCAACTCACATATCGTTAGGGTTTCTGATCATCTGGGCAAGCTTTAGTGGCATCTTTGGAGTAAAACCAACTCTGCTGACTGCCGTGACTATCTTTATTGCGTTTTCAGGTGGATGTGGTGGAGCTCAAACCCTTAGTCAACTGTCAGTCAACGTGAATTTTGCTGGTTGACTTTACATTTACTAATCGGTCTATACAGGGTCGTCTGTCGTGCATTTCAAGGCCTTGGTGCTGCCGGAATCTACACCTTGACATTATTCTCTATCCTCCGACTTTTTCCATATGAGCAATATGACAAAGCCAGCTCCCTCGCCGGCGGAGTCGTCTCGATGGGCCTAGTCCTGGGACCGCTCGTAGGCGGTGCCATCGCCAATGACGGGAAATGGCGCTGGGTATTCCTGATGAAGTGAGCACATCTCATTCCGTCTTGGTCAAAACTAACAACAGCAGTGTTCCGGCGGGTGTGGTTGGTTTACTATTGTTGTACTTCGTCTTGCCGGCTCATTTCCCCAATCCAGCGCCGGCAGCAAACAAGCCATCGACGTCAACTCCAATTTGGATCAAGATGAAGGCGGCCTTTCATCAAGTAGATTCCTTAGGGGCATTCCTCGTCCTGACGGCCTGTTCATTCATTATTGCGGCACTTCAAGAGGGAAACTTCGAATACTCGTGGAGTTCAGGGCTGGTGATCAGTTTCCTGGTGATCTCTGGTATCTCTTGGCTTGCGTTCATCGGCTGGGAGTGGTTGATCTGTCGCCGTGATCTCAAGATAACTCCAATGTTCCCGTGGAAGCTGACACGCAATCGACTCTTCATGGGAGTGGCACTGTTCGTAATCCCCGTGACCGTGGCATCTCATGGACTAGGCTGACAAGTCGATCTCTAGTGGATTCTTTACAACGGGTTTACCAATGACCGTATGTGTGATCACCATCCCGCAAAGGTTCCAGATTGTCAACGGAAGCTCACCGGTTGGGTCGGGCGTCAAATTGCTGTCATTTGCGCTGAGCTGTCTGACCGGCATTATAGCTTGCTCTGTCTTGGCAGGCCGGCTGAAAATGCCCTTCGCCTATATTGCATTGATTGGCCTGGTTATACAAGTGACCGGCCTCTTCCTGTTTTCAGAGATTGCCTCCACCACAGAGCTTTGGCTCGGACAATTTGGGTACTTGGTATTGGCTGGGCTGGGAACTGGCCTCGGTGTATCCGCATATTACATGGCTACGTCCCTCGTGGTGGATATGGAAGATCAGTCTAGTGCATTGGGGATTGGCATGCAACTCCGCATGTTGGGTGGCGTGCTGGGAATTGCCGCTTCAAGTGCCATTCTCTTCCATTATATACGGAGTCGTTTGTCACACGCCCTGCAGCCTGGTGAGTTGGCTGCCTTGTTGAAAACCACCGAGGCAATCATGACATTCTCCCCGGAAAGCCAGTTGCTAGTTCGGGAGGTTTATGCGACTGCGTACAGTATGCAGATGAAAATGTGTGGTGCGTTTTCAGCGGCCCAGATCTTGGCCGTGGCCATGATCTGGAAACGGAAAAATGTGCGGTTCTCAAAGGGCTAGGCTCGATCTGCCAGTACAGAGAGCTCTCTAGGCGAGGATTTCTTCGATGCATCCATATGTCGATGGTGCTCGTATTCCTGTCTTCACCGGTCTATAGCGTGTCCAAATGATACACGCAGGTGGGGATTGGGATTATAATGATAGCGATGCTCCCGTTTTGTTTCTTGAAGTCAATATAATACTGATATAATCGCGGGCGTTTTTGGCAGAGCTCATAGGAATAAAGATGTATGTGGGCGCAAGGTTTCGTTCGCGTATAAGGGATCAAAGTAACTCGAGATTGGGGTATTTTCGCGTATGCCGATGATGCTGGACTATTCAAGTTCCGTTTGGTCTATGTACCGGCATCGGGTAGTTTCAAGGAGCGAATAAGGGACTCCGGCGATAGGAAGGTTGGGTGAGATGTCTTGGGGCATAATCAAAGCCCAATACCGAAAGACTCCATGTCCTGGTTGTGGGGATCGCTGACATGCACGACAATCTTGCCTCTCGCGCGGCCCGATCGAAGCCTCTCAAAAGCTTTCTGTGCTTCGTGGAACTCGAAGACGCTGTCGAGCTGTATCTGAATCTTGCCCTCAGACACCCACTCTCCGAGCTGTGCCAGTTTCTTGTGGTCCATTTGCGTCATCACGGGCACAAATTTCCTTTGCCCACCCCCAAGGAAAGAGGGCCACCCCATTCGTCCAAGGAACGTCGCCAGGCTTGACGCACCAACCTGCACAAAGGCTCCATCTTCCTTGAGGAAGTGGTGACACTGATAGTACAATGCAGCAGGCAAGCCCACATTGTCAACAATACAATCGAAAGTCTCATTTCGTTTTTGTAGCTCCGCGACGAGGTCTTTATGCGCGGTGTAGTCAATCACCGCGTCTGCCCCCATGCGCAAACACAACTCGATGTTCCGAGTGGAGCATGTCGTTGTGACATGGCATCCCAGCTGTTTCGCAATTTGAACGGCAAAAATCCCGCAGCCGCCAGAAGCTCCGTTGATGAGGACCTTCTCGCCGGCTTTCACATGCCCATCTAAGCTTTGGTACGCGGTCAATCCGGCAAGCGAGACAGCAGCTGCGTGATCGACTGAGACGTTTTCCGGCACAGCCCCGATCCTGTCTGCTCCTATGACGATGTACTCCCCAAGCGAGCCAAACTGGACTGGTCTTGCAGGGCACCCATGAACCAATTGATCCTCTTTGAAATGCTTTGCAAGCGGCCCGGTCGCGACTACACGACCGCAAAAGTCCATGCCCGGAGATGCAGGGAAGGTCATCAGCATACGCGCTGGCAGTCCCAGTTCAGGGAACTTATAATCGACTGGGTTCAAGGCTGCTGATAGGACTCGGATCAGAACTTCGTTCCCCTGAGGGGCAGGCGGTGCACGAGCGGATGGGTTGAACTTCAAATTGTTCTCGAGACCTCCGGAGGTGCCAGAGTACAGCCATGCTTTCATTGATTCAGGCTGGAACGAAGCCAAATCCATGGGGGGCATTGAATCCATGCTGGTTGGAGTCAATTGGCGGAATAGGTCCTAAGGTGCGAATCGCCTATCAATTTCTCTCCGTATTTCCAGACGTATAAATAAATTTGGTCGAAGGAGGTTCCCAGCGTCGAATGTGTGCATTGGAGTCGAAGAGTTCGATTTGCATGATTTGCATAGCTGCCTGAGGCGTCAATGATATCATCTGAATACAGAGGTGATTTGATGCCTCCGACATCTGGAGGGGCTACAAGGCTCAATACCTAGGTAGTTCACTATGTCATCTGATCTCTGTTCCAAGGTTGTACTAGGATGGATACAGAAGCTTGATTGAATCCCAGCGGAGATGGACGTGACCGTCACACCAGCTCTGCCGCTTTGATTGGGGCGGAAGCACCGCGGAAGCGATGCGTCGCGTATCAAGCGCGTCATGGCCCCGTCCCTGACTTCTGCAACTTTCATACTCCCCAAAGCCGAATGTTTCGGCGGTCTCTTGTTCGGCTGCAGGACCTGTCTTTCAAATATGTCCGTTCCTTGGAAGCTGGCCCGCAGGGTCGCCACACGTCACTGAGAACCACCGATCGATCGATTCCCGTGGCGACGACCAAATCCGTTCCTCATGCGGCTCGCAACTCTCTGGGGTTTGCATCCAAGCGTGCTGCCCATCCTATAGTCCAATTGTCGCGGCTGGGTATTCCTTACTATCGCCCTTACTCGCAAAATCGCTCAAACATTGGTCAAGAAACGAGTTATCAGGGTCCCGGCGACATGGCCAACGCAGATGACATCAAGTCTGGAGAGAAGCCAGTGGATATTCTCAATGAGGACATACCCTCAGCGGAACGCATGGCTTCTCTCGATCCAGAATCAGATGTAGAGGTTCCGCTTGAGGCGGACGAGCTGAAGGAGGCCCTTGGGCGTCCGCCTCCGGTGCACAGCAGCTACCTTCCTCTTCCCTGGAAAGGCCGGCTGGGATATGTAAGTTACGCCGCAAGAAATCTTCCTTCCCATGGTGGACATAACACTAATTCCCACGCGAACAGGCCTGTCTAAATACATACCTCCGGTATTCCACCCCTCCCGTCTTCTGCTCCCGCACCTGTCGCATTGCTTCGATCCTGGAAAACAGGCACCCCCTTCAAGACCCCGATCAACCTGCACATCCGGTCAAGAACCGACCGGACCGCAATAAGCCCGCCGATGTTGCGCGCGGACAAGCCTTCGTCGAAGGACTCGGCCTAGCGAATGCGCGGGACCTAGTGAAGATCATTCGCTGGAATGATAAATACGGTATCAAGTTCATGCGGCTCAGCAGTGAAATGTTTCCATTTGCAAGCCACAAGGAGTATGGATACAAATTGGCTCCATTTGCGTCGGAAGTTCTGGCAGACACAGGACGAGTAGTGGCTGAGCTTGGACATCGTGTGTCAGTTCACCCTGGGCAGTTCACCCAATTTGGCTCCCCGAGAAGAGAAGTCATAGAGAGCTCCTACCGCGACCTCGAATATCATTCGGAGATGCTTCAGTTGCTCAAGCTGCCCCCGCAGCAAGACCGTGATGCGGTCATGATCCTGCACATGGGTGGGGTCTTTGGCGACAAGGCCGCAACGCTTGATCGATTCAGAGAAAACTATGCTTTGCTATCCCAGGATATAAAAAACCGATTGGTCCTGGAAAACGATGATGTGAGCTGGTCTGTCCACGACCTGTTACCGATATGCGAGGAGCTCAGTATCCCTCTTGTGCTTGATTACCACCACCACAATATCATCTTCGATGCCAATGAGCTTCGGGAAGGCACAGAGGACATCATTCCTCTTTATGATCGCATAGCGGCCACATGGACGCGCAAGAACATCACGCAGAAGATGCATTATTCCGAGCCAACGGCCGCCGCGATCACCCCACGGCAACGACGCAAACACAGTGATCGTGTGGCGACTCTACCTCCATGTGCTCCCACGATGGACTTGATGATCGAGGCCAAGGACAAAGAGCAAGCCGTGTTTGAGTTGATGCGAACCTTCAAACTTCCCGGCTACAATCTTGCTAATGACCTATTGCCCTACATGCGCACTGACGAGAACCAGCCCTTCAAACCGCCGAAAAGGTCGAAGAAGAACGGGGGATTTGTGGACCTTGAAGGCTCCATACCTCCGCCGCGTATCATCCCCGACGAAGAAGTTGGCATGGGCGGCCCCGATGGCAGAGTCTACTGGCCTCGGGGAATGGAAGAATGGCTCCGGCCGGCCAAGAAGGTCGTGAAACCGAAAGCTACGCCGAGTCCAAGAAAGGCCAGTTCTAAAAAGGTCAAGGCAGAGTGTGTCGCCGATGATATCCCCCTAGACCCCGCCGTCGCGGAAGAGACATCAGGGAACAAGGTAGCCAAGACCAAGCGTACGCCCCCAGCCAGCAAATCTCGCGGTAAGCGAAAGGCCGCGGACATTGAGTCAACGCCAGAGCCCGAGGAGGGCACAGAAGCGAATACTTCAACTCTCACATCGCCCTCTCGGCGAACTTCTCGCGCCAAGAAAGTGAACTATACCGAAGACAGTGCGTGATTCGCTCCTGGATGTCATGTATATTACTCATTGTATACTATTTTATTGCCATTTTGGCGACAAGCAGAATGCTATGTCCCATAGAAAGTATTGGCAGCCTGCCTCAGCATTCCCTGTCTAGCCCAGTTCAAACGGGAAACCGGTAGTGAATATCGCCACCAGAACGTTCGAATTCTCCGAGAGCCGAAGCAGGATTGTGCGGAACGCGGTGAACACCCGAATAATCATCGTCATCTCTTTTCCCCGCAGGTCGAGTTCTCCTTCTTTTTCGCATTTTCGTCTGCACTTTTCTAGATCCCTCCACCCGAGACACTGGCGCCTAAACCTCATTTCCGCTGGCCCACCCTCCGGTCGAGGTCCCTCTTCCGGCGCCCGCCTACCACGCTTTTCCCCCCCTTCCCACGCGAGCCTCGACCTGGCAAACTCGCCCGTGTACTTCGCCTACTGATCGGCCCGCTCGCAACTAGACGAGCCCACTCCCGTCTTTGGGGTATCCGACACGAAACCCTCCCCGCAATCCGCCATCGGGCCCAATCGCGGGTCTACCGGGCGCTCGTCCAGCGACAGGCGCGACTCGCTGCGCGCGATACGAGACTTGGAGGTCGCCTTCTTACTTATCTGCTAGGGCAAAAGCGACGCCCTAGGACGTGGAAGACTACTGCAGGAACTGGTAGTCCGACAACTACACACCCGAAGTCGATCCGAGAGCCCCGCCGCGGACCGCACGATTCAATGGCGCAATCCGGGCTATCATCGACATGGGGACCGGGCAGCGGCGATGGCGCTGCTGCCCCTGGTAGCCGTCGCAAGAAGGTCTATGAATATTTTAAAGCCGCCAACGAGCTTCGCCAATCCTATACCTCCCAATGGGCTGGTCAGAGGAACGAACATGATGAAGACTACTACAACACTCCCGGTGCCTTTCCCGATGTTGAGATCGCACGGTCCGGCGACGAGGAGATGGTCCTCTTTCCCAGCTATGCGAGAAAATTATCCAAGAACAAAAAGACCGACGAACCACGCCCGCGACGTGATTCATGGTCCGAAACTATTGACGAATACCGTGGGGCCGCAGCAGCAGAGGAAGACGATATGCCGGCACCTTCGTGGGACGAGACGGAGGCCGAGGATTCGGTCGTCGCCGTCGACGTGCGTGGCTGGATCTACGCACCTGGTCGAGGCCCCCTGAGCCGAAAGCACAGATTGATGATCGCCTTGGCTAGGAAGCTGAGCGGAATCTCTGCGCCCACCGGATCCCCGAATGACGACATTGACGAAAAGACCCCGGGCAAAGGAGAAGATGAATATGTTGACAAGCAGATGCAGTCGCTTGTTGAATCGGCCGTCAAGGACGCAGACCCAGCCTGGAAGAGCTCGAATGTGGACCGTTCACAACAACCTGCGGCTGCTTTGAGCAAGGACGAGCTGACTGTTGCGAACGCACACCTTATGGAAAGACTTCGTCCGTTCCTGACAAACCCCGTGGCTAGTATGCCGGTCACCGTGTTCTTCTTTGATGAAAACGAGAGCAAATCCCGGAACATCACAACGGATGAGTCTGGGCATTTCACTCTTCGTGCTGCATTGCCATTTGTCCCCACGCATATCCGTGTCCTGGCATCGGAAGACCTGTCTGCTGCTCGGCCCATACAAATCATTGAGCCGACCGGAATTAGTCTGATCAGTGACATTGACGACACTGTCAAACACTCCGCCATTGCTGGCGGTGCCAAAGAGATGTTCCGCAACACCTTCATCCGTGAACTGGATGAACTCAAGGTCGAAGGAGTCAGCCAGTGGTATGAAAGTCTTGCCAAGCAAGGCGTGCAGATTCACTACGTCTCAAATGCGCCCTGGCAGCTCTATCCTCTCCTCGAACGCTATTTCAAGATGGTCGGCTTGCCTCCAGGATCTTTCCATCTGAAGCACTATTCAGGTATGCTGCAAGGCATCTTCGAGCCCACGGCAGAGCGAAAGCGAGGTTCTCTGGAGCAAATCTTGCGTGACTTCCCCGAGCGCAAATTCATCCTGGTTGGTGACAGCGGTGAAGCTGATCTTGAGGTGTACACCGAGATTGTCCTCGCCAACCCCGGCCGGATCCTGGGAATCTTCATCCGCGATGTCACGACTCCACACAGCAAGCCGTTCTTCGACAAATCGGTCAGTCAGTTTAGCCAGTCCAACCGCAGCCGAAGCTCGCCCGATATCAAGGATCGCTCAGATGCGATATCCAACAGGCCCCAACTACCTCCTAGAAGTGGCACTACTATTGCTTCGCCCCCAGTGCACCCCGAACAAGATCCACAGGACCTGGAACTTGAGGACCTGATTGATCTGACGGATCTCATCATTGACGACAAACCACCTCCGTCCGGGCTTACGCACCCAAGCACCCCACGACCACCCCCAGTAAAGCCTATCAAGCCATCTGCACTACGCATGGTTTCTACTCCAGCCGATCTGGCCAAGGCCTCCAAGCCGTCTTCTCTGCGCCAGGTCGCTACCCCCTCCGATGCGACGGAGAGTGAATCCAACCCGCCTCCCCAGGAGGCCCCGAAGCGCAAGGCAGTGCCTCCTGTGCCGCCTAAGCGTGGCTCAGCATCCAAGGCAGAGTCGGATCCATCGCCGGGAATTTCCAAAAGCAGCACCGCGCCATTGGGCAACGACGTTCCCTCTTCATGGCTCAAGGGTCTCGATAAGGACAATAGCCAAACACAAGCCGCTCGCGCTAAGCCCCCACCACCTCATCCACCGCCCCGTCGAACAAACACAGGATCATCCATTGCCAGTGTAGATGGTTCATCCACCCCACCGAGTGGATCAACCACTCCTAACCCTGCGCCTGCAAGTGGATTACAGTCATATCCTGCCGCCGCCGCCCAGGCAGCCTACCAGGGGTTCCAGTATGCAAGCGACCGCCTCAACTTCTCCGGATCCCCCGTCGGTGGAGCTCGGCAATCGTCCAACGACTCAGGTGTTCCACCTGCACCGCTTCCCAACAAGCGTGAGGAGCTCTGGCGGCGCCGCTGGGAGCGCGCCACGGAGGTCCTGGAGCAGCACGGGGTCGTGCTAGGCAGTTGGCGGGTCGGCAGCGATGCCGAGCCTGTCTGTGAGTGGCTCATTGATGAGGCAATCGAAGACATGAAATCCAATCGCTCGAAGAGTGGTCAGTGATTGGCTGGTTGGCTCCGTGATCTGGTGACCGTGGACCCTGGGATCTTGGCGTCGACGCAACCCAAAGCCAGTCAGGTACAGAGTGGAGCCTTTCTTCGGCGACTTCTCTCGTCGAGCTCCTTCATATTCGAGCCAACTCCGCGGAGCAGTAGCTGGAACCACTTATTCTGGTACCGAAAAGCGATCAACTGAACCCACGGGTTGAAAAAGAGACAAGGGAAAGGGAGTGGTGACAGTATTGGAGCGCAGGAGAGTGCGATGTGTGTGAATCTCGGGGCCAGAAAAACAGCTCCACAGGGATGCGCACTTGGGAGATATCCACCTAGACGGTGGGACAGGGCTTGCCTGATCTCCCCCAACGACAATCCAGCCTGGGTTTTGGAAGTTGATGGACTCAAGTCCCAAGCCTCAGACATGCTAGGAGAGCTTCGATTTTTTTTAATACTTCAATACATCCTGCATGCCAGGTCCGGGAACGGACACTGGCGGTCTTTTGGTAATTCCAAGGTTGGCCTTAGATTAACGTATTGTCCACGAACAGGGGCCTCTCTAGTTAGCGACCAGACAGCTCAATACATCATCTTCCCTCTGATTTTGGAGGAGATAGGGCTGCCGTCTGTTCAATATCGGATGCCCTCGGCAACTCTTGGCCATGTTTTCCAAGGTGGCCACTGCTACACCTCAACCCTCGAACATATATCTCTAGTCAGACAGGCATTCTAGTAGATCTGGATGGGTTTACACTACTCTATGGGGTACCCCTTGAAAGCCACAGTGTGACCATGGCAATTTAGTGGAGCCGAGGCACATCGCGGAGTATGAGTGTTGATCGAATAATCTGTCCACTGCAGTCCGACCGTTGTCGATCCCCACTAGTGGGGCTGCCCAGGTGGTCATCACCGTCTGTTCGAAAATAATTGGACTGCCGGCCTTTGCTACTCTACTAGATACTCGGACTTCTCTACTTTTGGGGTTAGTGTGCAGAGAATTCGAATGAACGAGGGTGAAATCTGCTGACATCACCTCGGCCCTCGGCTTAGAATCAGCCCAGGTGTGATTGGAAGTCTGGGGTATTTACTCTCCTCCTCCCTCTCTACGAGTATTACCAACATGTCTGAAATCATTACCCGAGCGGAAGTTGCGAAGCACAACACCGAGGAGTCCCTCTGGTGTATCATCGACCACCAAGTCTATGACTTAACGGACTTTGTGGACGCCCACCCCGGGGGCAGTGTGGTCCTTGCCCAGGTGGCCGGCCAAGACGCGACAACCGACTTTTACAACCTGCACCGCCAGGAGGTCCTAGAGAAATACCGAGACCAGCTTTGCATCGGCACGATCGAGGGAGAAAAGTCCGAAGTCATCGTGCCAACCCCCGGCGCCCTGAGCCCGGTGCCCTATGCCGAACCATTATGGCTACGTCCTGAATTCAAATCACCCTACTACAAAGAGACTCACCGCCGCCTGCAAAGGGCAGTGCGAGAGTTTACAGATAAGTACGTCACACCCGAGGCGCAAGAGAAGGAACGAGATGGTACCTACATTAGCCAAGAGCTCATCAACCGCATGGCCGAGACAAATGTACTGGCCATGCGTCTGGGGCCCGGAAAGCATCTCCACAACCGAAGCCTGCTTGGCGGGGTCGTGGACGGCAAGGAGTTCGACTACCTCCATGATATGATCGTGACGCAAGAGTTGGTGCGGGCCAACGCCCGCGGCTTCCAAGATGGTAATATGGCGGGCATGGCCATCAGCTTGACAGCAGTACAGCAATGGCTGCGAGATCCCATTCTGAAAGAGCGGATCAACGAGGAGGTCCTGTCAGGCCAGAAGAAGACTTGTCTGGCTATCACTGAGGCCTTTGCCGGCAGCGACGTCGCGGGCCTGAAGACGACCGCGGTCAAGACTCCGGATGGCAAACATTATATCGTCAACGGTACTAAGTGAGTTTTGCTTATTCGCACTCGTCTGAGCCGAGTCGCAAGTGTCTGTATACTGACCAGACGCAGGAAATGGATCACGAATGGCATGTTCGCCGACTACTTCGTGACGGGATGTCGAACCGAGAAGGGCTTCTCGGTGCTGTTGATTCCCCGGGGCGAAGGAGTTGAGACTAAACCCATCAAGACATCATACTCCACTGCGGCCGCCACTGCGTTTGTCCAATTCGAGAATGTCAAGGTCCCGGTTCAGAACCTCCTGGGCGAGGAGCACAAGGGATTCATTGTGATCATGAGTAACTTCAACCATGAGCGATTCATGATGGTGGCTGCTGTTGTCCGCATGTCGATGACGGTGGTGGAAGAGACCATGAAATGGTGTAACCAGCGCATCGTCTTTGGCAAGAAGTTAATCGAACAACCCGCCATTCGCCAAAAGTGAGTTTCACGATGCACATTGTTCAGCACCCATCTAACGGATGACAGACTGGCGCGAATGATCTCCTTGACAGAATCTAACCAGGCGTGGCTCGAATCCATTGCCTATCAGATGTGCAATATGACCTACGCCGAGCAAGCAAAGCATCTCGGTGGGCCCATCGGATTACTCAAGTCACACTGCACCCAGGCAGCGGGCGAAATCGCTAGCCACGCCACGAATATCTTTGGAGGTCGTGGCATCACCCAGTCTGGGATGGGCAAGATCATCGAGATGTTCCACCGCACATACAAGTTCGACGCTATTTTGGGCGGGACTGAGGAGATCTTGGCGGACCTGGGTGTGCGGCAAGCGATGAAGAACTTCCCCAAAGCAATGCTTTAAGCAATGTTCTAGTGATTCCCATAATGATAGCGTATCTTAATTGAATTGAAGCGTTTCAACTGTTCAGACGATGTTTGTCTTGTATGCAGCCCTGTAGAGAAGTGGAGTCTCACGTGGCCTGTGAGGTCATTGGGAGCCTCATCGCTGGTGATTACAACTTCGCTCTTACCATCGAGAACTCGTCGATACACTCTCCCATAATGACAGACTCGAATCTATTTGGACAGGATCACATCCTAGACCTTGCGGCTAAAGCTATTCAGTCTGGCCAGCCAAGCCTCAAAACACCCCATGAAGCGGTGGCACTGATCGGCCATGCCTGCTTGGCAGCGCTCGATTTCAAATTGGTTGGCCTTGGGGAAGACCACAATTTAGGTATGCAAAAGAGCTCGTATTTTCTTGATCGCCTGGCTGACATCTCCAGAAACCCCAGATAAAACCACTCTCCCCGCAGAATGGAACACTAATGACACGATCGCCTTCCGATATGCGCATGCGAACTCCGAGACCCAGTATCTACTCAAAGTGAGTCGCATGGGTGGAAATGCGGTTGTCTTTGCGCTGGCGCTAGGCGATGACCGCACCAGTTCCTTCGACATCCCGACCAAGGATTATATCTCAACGTCGGCCCTTCCTCTGTCTACCGAAGTTACCAAATCGTCTCTTCGAGAGGTGTTCAGCTCATCCGCTCGGCTGGGTGATTTGATCAGTCTGTTCAAAATCAATGTGATTCAGAAGATTGTCTCTGGGTTACAACCAGAGGATTACGAGGGGACAGGTCAAGCCTCAAGGGACACACCGGCGGAAAGCAGACAGCGAGACGCTCTGCGCGATGGCCCGGTACCACAACCTGCTCGCCCGCGTCCATTCGATGATCCCTTGGCAGCAGCACCTCGTCGCTCCAAACCACAAGTAGACTTTGCCCCTCCTGGGTTTGAAGATGAGCACCGGATCAACCGCCCTCCGCGCAGGTACTTAGGAGGACTTGGTGGCGGCCCAGCTGGGCTCGGAGCAGGCCCGTCAGGTCTTGGGGACGGGCCATCTGGACTAGGAGCTCCCGGAAGTATCGGTTCGCAAGATCTATACCCCCAGGGCCTTTCTCCCCACGATCCCTTCAATGGACGCATGGGTGGTTATGGCCCAGCTAGTGGGGGAATGCATCCTACCTTCGATGACCCCCTCTTTGGTGGAGCAGGCCCCGGTAGAGGTAGACAAGATCCTCGAGCACCCCCTGGAGCTCGATATGATCCCGTCGGACCTGGTGAGCCACCGTTTGGTAGTAATCGAGGACCTTACGGTAACAATGGACGAGGTGGGGGAGGCTTTGGGGGCTTTGGTGGTGGATTTGGCGGGGACATCATCTAACGAGTCATGACCAGAGTTTTTGTTTTTTTTTTTTTCTCTTTCTCGTCTCTGGATTCCCGGTATCAGCCCATCCAAGCTGCTGCACAGAATAAAATCCCATAAGTTCCCTGTATGATGTAGTTTGGAGAAAATGCGTATGGGGCAGTAAAGCGGTGTGGCTGAAGTGTCAAGTGTGGCGCATCTTGCTTTCACCACTCTCAACTTGACCTTCCCGAACTCCCATCTCTTCTCCCTTTCTCGCGTTCCCAAAGTCCATCCCCTTATCCCTTGAATCGATCTTGGGAGTTTGTCGTTTAATTGAATTGTCATCTGGAGGAAATATCTCCTTAAATTTCAGAACCCCACGACACCTGCGCCTACCCACGAGTTCCGTTGTTTTCTCACGAGACCGCCCCTCCCCCAGCTGGCCCCTCCTTTTCAGCCAGCTGAGCACACCGACGCAATGGACAACAACATGGAAATCGACACTGCGCGGTCCCCTGAGCCACACCGCCTGTCGCCTACGAGCGACCCCGGCTCCATACCGACTCTGGACGGGTGGATCGAGAGTTTGATGACTTGCAAGCAATTAGCGGAGGAAGACGTGCGACGGCTGTGCGATCGGGTGGGTTTTGATGCTCCCGCAGCGAGTTAAGAGTGAATCCAAATTGATCATCTATCTATCTCACAGGCGAGAGAGGTTCTGCAGGATGAGTCCAATGTGCAGCCAGTGGTATGTTGTTCCTCGGTCGGGATGTCGACCTTGCCCCCGTAGCTCACTGACCTCCCCGCCAGAAATGCCCAGTGACAGTCTGCGGTGACATACACGGACAGTTCCACGACCTAATGGAGCTGTTCCGCATCGGCGGTCCCAACCCGGACACAAACTATCTCTTTATGGGTGAGTGGCGCCGGTCGGATGAAGTCGTTGTGGGGTAACATATTTAACCTCAACTTTCCCTGCAGGCGACTACGTCGATCGTGGTTATTACTCAGTCGAGACCGTGACCCTTCTCGTCTCCTTGAAGATCCGCTACCCCCAGCGTATTACCATCCTTCGTGGAAACCACGAATCCCGCCAGATCACGCAGGTCTACGGTTTCTATGACGAATGTCTCCGCAAATACGGCAACGCCAATGTGTGGAAATACTTCACCGACCTCTTCGATTACCTTCCCCTCACTGCCCTCATCGAAAACCAGATCTTCTGTCTCCACGGTGGACTGAGCCCGTCCATCGACACCCTCGACAACATCCGGTCGCTGGATCGCATTCAAGAAGTGCCCCACGAGGGTCCTATGTGTGACTTGCTCTGGAGTGATCCCGATGACCGATGCGGATGGGGAATCTCCCCCCGTGGTGCTGGATACACATTCGGCCAGGATATCTCCGAAGCCTTCAACCACAACAATGGCTTGACTCTGGTGGCACGTGCCCATCAATTGGTGATGGAAGGATATAACTGGTCGCAGGATCGCAACGTCGTCACCATCTTCTCAGGTATGAGCTTCCCGCACCTGGCCGTGGTAGACCCCAGTGACTAACCTCATTTGCAGCCCCTAATTACTGTTACCGCTGCGGCAACCAAGCCGCGATTATGGAGATTGATGAGCATTTGAAATACACATTGTGAGTATCCTTGGCGTCGTCAAGGCTTTCGTCACAACCTGCTAATGCTTTCCCAGCCTACAATTCGACCCTTGCCCCCGAGCGGGAGAACCTATGGTATCGAGGCGCACACCCGACTACTTCCTGTGATAGATTTCATCTTCGTCCTTCGAAAGGCAATTGGACTGGCGAAGAATGGGGGTTGCATTCGAACGGGGCTCTCGCCGACTTAATTCTGTATGGTTCGATGCCTGGCCACTTGTTGATACCAATCATGAAAATAAAAGACCATTTGCAAGAACTCACCTGGCCGTAGAATACCTAGGTACTTCAATGGGCGCGTCGCGTGTGGCGTACGTTATGACCCTTGTGGAATCTCACCGGGGCCATATTGCCCATTCCCATGCTTGAACTGTCGTTTTGCCTTGCAATAATTTGGTCTGGATGTCACTTTATCTCCCAGCACAGTCTTGAAAATGAGTCCGTGATCCCTAGGTATCTTTTGAGATGTCGACATAGGGCTTTTAGGGAATTGGTCAAGTTCTTGGGATGTGAAACTACCAGTCTCAGATTTCCCTCTACGGCTGCCACATACTACTAGGTACGTATCAGAGCAGCAGAGCCCATAACAGCAGAGTTCTCATTCTCATAATTGTTTTGGCGCTACCTTAAAACAAGGGGTTTGCTCATTGATCACATCAGGCATAATATACAGTAGGTTTCAATCCCAAATGACACGCCCCTCCCAGCCCGCAGAAGCAATCCCAGTCACTTGGTTTCTGTTTTACCACGAGAGAGACTACTGCCTCGACTCTCCAGATCTCGCACCCCTGGCCCGTCTCCAGTCGCACGGCTTCGGGTACTCTTTTCATCGGCGGGTCCTCTGTAATGGCGCACCTGGGAGCTTCCATTGGGAACCCAGAACCGTTGATCGACTCTCGCGACAAAGAAAATAGCCACCACCAGGATGTCAATGCCAAAATCAAACACATAAAAGCAAGCCTTGCTGTGGTACCAGGCAGGGTCCGTGAAAGGGCGTGGTGGCATCCAGGAAGTAGCAGCACGGAAGGAGGCGCCCAGGCAGAGAAGCAAAGCAACCAGTGCAACAATCAGGACTTTGGCGATCCAAGTGCCAGAGCCAAATTGCTCAATCTGCTTTCGATTCGGGGACAGAAGAACCACCAGGAGCAGGGGAATGGGCAAGAAGGAGATGATGGCGAAGTATGTCTGACCGTACAATTGGATATCACGGTCGATCCGAAGAGTGTTCGTGTTAAGATTGTACATGCTCTGCACAACACATGTGATAACCATGATGATAGTAATGACTACCAGAGTATAGAGAGCCTTGAAAGCCCACGAGACAGCCCGAGTCCAGCCCAGGACAGGATAGACAGCGCGGAACATGCGCTGGGCATAGAGCAGATTCAAGATGAATAGCAGCAGCACGCCAGCAGCGACGAAGATCTGAGCCGCAATGGCAAGACTGATGTTCGAGCCATGGCAAGCCCATGCTATGCGAATGGCATTCGCAACGATCCGCGACATGCAGAACCCGAATGTCACGGCCGATGGAATGAACTTGTGGCCTCTTGCTAGATTCCGGCGGAAGAGAGTCATGTGGCAGACGGCACCGGTGAGGAACAGAGCGAGGAAGACGGCACATATTGGGACGTCGAGGGCAATCGTAGGGCGAAGGCCCATTCCAGCCGTCTTGGGCATATAAGGGCCGCCCATTTTTTGACTGAGCTGGCAAGTCCGAAGAATAGAGTAAGAGATATATGGTTTGAGGGATGAATAGGAGCACAGTTTCTTTGAAACCAGACCGTAAGAGACCCTGAACGTGATGGTTCCATGTCTATATACTTGCAGGTTCATGAACAAACTCTGCCGCACCCCCTTTCCAAGGCCCGGAGGCCATCAAAACACGGGATCATCAAGCCATTTTCTCGTCGTCGGTGCCAGAGCCACGCGACTTCACCGTGTCGTAAGGGATGAGTGGCCAACCAGCAGCCCTGGCGTTTGAGTCGCGCTTCGTCGGGCCCCGGTGCGCCAGATCGGATGCCGAAACGCCGACCACCGATGGGATCGACACTGGCATTTAAGCCCTCGAAGATACTCCTGGCCTGGAAGCAAGAGTTGAGATTTTCTCTCAAGATTCTTCCGGTGTTATATGAAAATCCATGCGCGCTTTGTTGTGGTCCTGTTGACCGAGTCTCTTTGGCCACCTGGCACCTGGGCACTGAGCCACTGGGCATATTCTCGACGTATCGTCAATCCGAACTTGGGAGGATCTTCGAAGAGATCAACCAGGCGTTTGACTCAAGGGGACAGACAACGGACTATCCCAAGACCCTTTCTGGGCCGAAAGAGGGAAGTAAGATGGGGCTACAAGGTTTTTCTTAGATATAGCCATGTCCGAAGGTTTTCCTAGGCGCTGGTGAAGCCGACATGCACCTGGGCATGGGATATATGTTGAAACAAAACCCGACGCGCTCAAGAGTCAACTGTGGACCTTGGAAGACATAAAGTTCAGTGCGGATGGCTAAAATAGTTTCAATTGCTGAAAATGGATATAGTCAATCTGAGATAATGATCTCAAGCTCAGTTGCTCAGTGAATGGAAAGCCCCTTCGCCTTTCGGGCCAAAATCTCCTCCACTTCCTTGGCATGCTTCGAGAAATTGTCAACCAAGTTGTCCCACATCTTGGGTTCATGTTCATGTCTCTTCTCGCTATTCCACGCATAGTCAGTAATCGTGAAGGGACGGCAAGACTCAAACATGAAGGCGATCGAAGCTTGAGATATTTGCATCGCTGGCGGTTCGCTTTCAGTTGCTCCTTTGAACTCTTCGTATGCGACACCGTGTGGGACCACTGCGAAGTAGAATTAGTTCTGCTTAAGAAAAAATGAGAAGTAATCAATTGAACATACTGCCACATTCAAACGACACACTGCCAGGCTGGAAGGCATCTGATCGGCCCCCATAGCCCCCGTAGATGAGCCCCATAAGTTCGGAGGCGGCGTTTCGATGGTAGTATGGAGGACGGTATGTGTCTTTTGGCTGTCAGTGGCATACCTAGGTATAAAGAGACCACACTCGGGTAACATACGAGAGGCAACATCCCAGCGAGGGGAGAACGTTAGGAAGTCTGCAAGTGGCGCAGTGAGATCGCGAGACTTCGCCGTGAGCACACAGAAAATAGACGGGTCAATGTGGTCTACAGAGATAGAACCAACGTTGACAAACTTAGTCAAATCATATTTATAGGGGACCTGAAGTGGTTAGTCTCGATGTCGTTCGACCAAAGAGCAAAGACTCACATAGTTGCCATGCCACGCAACCACGTCATATGGGCTGTGATTTTGCGTGCTCTTGAAGAACTTTCCACCAAGTTTGTAGATAATCTCCCATGGCTCTTGGGCAATCTCATACCTAGCCACCGGACTTAGAAAGTCCCGCGCATTGGCAAGGCCATTAGCGCCCAGAGGTCCCAGCTCAGGAAGCTCAAACTGTGTGCCCCAGACTTCGAGGATGTATCCGCGCGAGGGACCATCAGGCAAGTTTACACTGAAGCGAATTCCACGCTGGATAACACAGAGCTCACCGGGTTGGACCAGCATGGGTCCAAATTCAGTCTGGATATCAAGAGCACCCTGCTGGGGAACGATGAGGAACTCGCCGTCTGAGTTAACGAACGCTCTCTTCTTCATGCTAGTATTGGCAACATAGACATGCGTGGCCAGACCTTCCCGCAGAGTGGGATCGCCTGACCCAGCGATCGTCTTCAGCCCCGATACAAAGTCGACATCTCCAGTTTCGGGGATATCAAAGGGATGCCATGCTAGTTGGGTAGGGGAGACGTGAATACGAGGGTTGAGTGGCAAGAAATTCGCCTCGGTATCTTTGTTGTCGGGGAGTTCGGTCTATCAGATGTCAGTGCTGATAATTTTCCAATCCAGAGATGCATACGAAACCCTGGTGGGCGACAGCCGGGCGGGCACGGTATAGCCACGCCTTCTTGTTGCAGTGTCGCGGGGCGACAAAAGCCGTAGCAGTCATTTGCTCGGCATAGAGACCGAATCTGACATTGCGAGGGCTATTTTGGCCCTGTGGAATGGTGCCAGGGATTGCTTCAGAGGCGAAGCTGTTCCCGATGGACTACATCAGCATGTTGAATAGCTCGATGAGTTAAGAATACCTAGGTACATACGCGTTTCCAAAGCCGGATTGATACTGCGCAGCATTAGCGGTGGTCAGGATTCAAAGGGGTCCGACCTACCTCATAAGGATCATTACGTCGCGTGTTGAAAGAAGGGATTGTGCCATCTTTCTGGGTTTCGGCCCAGTGAAAGATTTTCTGGTATTCCTGGGGATCGGACAAAGAGTCGGTTGAGGGCATGATGTGAAAGGTTTGACGAAATGAGAAGATTCCAAGTTGCGTCTCAGGTGAATGCGGGATGGGATCTATGGAGTATATATAACTGCCAATTTGTGGGGTCAGTCCGAGTAACACGGCCCAAGCCCACAAGCATCATCATTCGAGCCATTTCCCCGAGCCAACCTTGAAGCCACGACAGGCCACGGATATCTCGGACTATCCGTGCGATGGATCTTCATCTGCAGGCTCATATTGTGTCTTTGTCTCCAAGGAGCTGTCCATCGGCAGAGAGACAGGGGCTGAACTTGCCGACCTTCTCAGGAAAACGAGCTGATTCGTGCGAATAGGCAAACCAGGCATCTCGGTTTCGACAAGAATGGGAACCCCACATGAGTCAGGCCTGAGTAACGGCTGCGTGGAGAAGGACTAAGTCTTGGGCGATGGAGGTTGATGATCTACGGGAGTCGCATGGGGCTGCAACTGCCGAGAGCGCCAACTGGTCAAATCTATACCTTCCCATACCACCTGAGCAGGCTATTCCACTACTATACTCATCAATTCAGACAGCTGGATTTATGTTGGTTTCCAAGGTTGGTAAGATCCCATTCTGGTCTAATTCTAATTTAGCAAATTGATGCGCCCAGCGGTCAATGCGAAGACAATAGGCATGTAAGCACTAGGACCAGCTTCCCGCAGCACCTTGCAGTGCTCTACGCGTCTGCGAGCAGCAAATTGTACTTCGTTGATCTCCTTGCATTCACCCACCGGACCGAAGGCGAACCTTCGGTCAACAGACCAAGGACCGTCACTGTTGATGAACCGGATCCAGCGTTGTCGCATCTCCTTCCCAACAGCGCTGGCTGCTGGGTTGGAGGAGAGATCAACCCCATCAAAGAGGAAAAGCAGATCAACGGCATGGTGTGCCCGGCTAGACGCCTGCCAGGGGTTTGGCTGATCCACTACATAGTTGAACACGCGTTTGTTAGCACTGCGCAGCTTTTCGGAAATAACCTCAACAGGCAGAGTGTAGCGAATGTCGTTGACAAGATCCAGAGCACCTAGCTTCGCGGCCGTCGAACGGTCGCCGACGACATGATACATTTTCCGCAACTGGGTGCCCCAATTCTTATCGTTGTCGAATGCGGCGGCGATCGTTTCTCCATCAAGGAGTTCAACGCCGTTGCGCCAGATCACTGACTGCATCTTCGTCAATGAATGCTCACTATCCTTGAAACATCCAACGTACCTCGTACTCGACGTCACCGATCATGACTTCTTCGACCTGCTCTGGTCGGGCTTCCCACCCTTCTAGTTCAGGTTCTTCTTGGATCCATGCTGTGTTCACATTGCATTCCTCAAGTGCTTGGATCAAGACAGGCACGGAGGATTGCCGCAACGATGGCTGACCAAGCTCTTGAACCTTTGACTCTAGCAACTTAATCAAACCATCACCTTTCTCCAGTGGCAGTGGCGAGGACAGATAGAGCGATCCAGATGCCATCACTGCCCGTTTGACAGGAGGGCCTGTGATGAGATGCGCATGAGTGTATATCGCACCAGCACTCTCGCCCGAAAGCGTGATATTGTCCTGTATACTGTTAGAGCATGGCCAGAAGATTGTTATCGAAATCGCTCACTGGATCACCCCCAAAGCCGGCGATGTTCCGTCGCACCCACTCAATTCCCAGACGCTGATCTTTGAGCGCCAGGTTTCTTTCCTTGCCATCTCCAAAGCTGAAGATATTCAGACGGTAATTGATTCCAACGAAGATGATTGGCTTGCCCGCCTTGACAGAGTCAGCCACAATCTTGGTCGGGTCGCAGATCTTGGAGGCCGCTGAACAGAATGTCACTATCTGAGAGCCACCGTGGATCCAGACAACGACCGGCAAAGGGCCTGTTACGGGTGAGTTGGGTGGACATGTAATCTCCAGGTTCAGACATTCGAATTCATCCTCGGCTTCAGGCTCAATGACGAAATCCTCTGGAATGCGAAGAAGATGGCGAACATCTATATTGGCTTGAGGGCATCTCGGACTATATCATTGGTCAGATTTACCATGCGTTCGCAACGGAGATATTGGGCTCAAAATGCCCCAGCTTACCCGTATTCAGTAGCATCAACGACGACATCAAAGCTGTTGACTAGCTCTGCTTTCTCGAAGCGAGCCGGGATACTGGCATACTTGATCCCTCGAAATTGATCAACCGATTCAGAGAGACGTCTGCCCTTGAAAGTGGCGTTGAGACCTATGTGTTGAATCTCGGCCATGTTGGAATAATGTCCAGGTAAAGCTGGAAGACAGGGAGTCCCAGGGAGTATGTATACTCGGCTAATGCCACTCACCTCAACTCCCGAAGGGCCCCAAAGTCGAGTGTCAGCAATTATCAATGTGGGGCTGCGGGGAAGCGTGTGGGGAACTCGATATGCAATGTTCAGATCTATATGTACAGCATTAAGTAGATGATTATGTACAGTTCCCACATTAAGCAGGGTTGTCCGTGACTGTAGTTTCACTCGGCTTGGCCGTCAGGATCCATCCGCCCAAGAACAAGAGAATTGGGACAGATGAAATGCCAGCGATCAGCGCCAGCGCCCACCCCATGGTGCCCCATCCCGCGCTCTGCCGAATGAAGCCTGCGAAGAATGGCCCGATGAGAGTGCCAGCGGCAAAACCCATATTCACCAGCCCGAACGCAAGAGCCATAGCACCTCCACGGCCAAAGATACCCGGGGATTCATCTTCTTTTTCTTTCACGGCGTAGAACGTCTCGTTCACCAGAGGTGGCATGGACACAGCTAAGCAAAGGCCTAGCAGGGAGAGAAGAGCGCAGAGGAGAATTTTCTGCTGCATGGAGTTGTCTGTCACCAGGCGAAGAAGCACCAACAGAGGAGCGGCGCAGATGAAAGCGGTCGAGGTGATATAGCGACAGGATTTGGGGAAATGGTCGAGCATCCACCCAGTGAGCGGATCCGTGAGGTGAGGGACCATGAGTGGAATGAAGATGAGCCCTTGGCCACTTTGCTGCCATCCAAATGTGTCGTGAACAAAGAGTGGCAGAACACTATCGAAAGAGCCCAAGACGAGGGAGATGACGAAGTATCCCCAGAGAGAGACGACGAGGCGAGGGGAG
This sequence comes from Penicillium olsonii, assembly GCA_911174995.1. Taxonomy (NCBI): domain Eukaryota; kingdom Fungi; phylum Ascomycota; class Eurotiomycetes; order Eurotiales; family Aspergillaceae; genus Penicillium; species Penicillium olsonii. The sequence goes on from CAJVNO010000044.1 coordinate 648,889, forward strand.
TTCAGCAGAGTGGCGAGCCGGCCTAAACCGCCCTGCGAAGGAAGAGGCTTGGGGGGTCCTTGGGTTTCTGATGCAGTGCTTGGGGTTGGGGGTACTGCCGGTGCCACCGATCCAGGTTCCAATGGATCGTTTTCCGTTGGTGGTCTCAGTTCTGGGACAAGCCATTTCAGGGCGTGTCGCTTCTCGATCAGCAGCAGTCGAAGGACAATGTCCAGCCCGATGAGGCCAAAGGCAAGACCAAACACAGCATAGTATCCACCGCTCTGGTAGACAACACCGCCAAGAAGCGGACCACCTAGTGTTCCCACGCTGATAGCCATGGAAACATACCCGATGGCTTGACCGAGACCATCCTGGCCGACAGTGTCAACCATCAATGCAAGACCGGCGGTCCAGACGATCGCCGCCGCAACACCCTGGAAGATGCGCCCGACAACCCAAAGCGCCATATGAGTACCAATGCACAGCAGGGCTGTCGCTGCGCCCAGAGCCACCAGACCGATCAATAGTGGCCATCTTCGCGACTCTGCTCGATCTGCGATATACCCCACCACCGGGGCGGTTGCCAGAAGTGCTGCTGCATAAAGAGCGAGCAGGATCGAGGTCCAGGCTTGAATCCTGTCGTCTGACAGTCCCACTCTATCCTTCAGTGCAGTGGGTGTCACTGGGACGATCAATCCATAGAGAAAGACATCTGTTCCTGCGGCAAACGAGACCACAAACATGACGAACCATCTTGACGACCTCAATTCAACGAATCTTGGCCGCCTGTCACTTGACCACCAATTTTCAGCCATGAGATTCTTGTAAAGGGGAAACCGAATTGAATTCGCAGAATAGGAGAGAAGTGGGTCGGATCGACTGAAGCCTAGCAGAGCAAATTTTAGTTGACGCTCAAGTCCCACAATTAAAAGGCTTGTCCAGGTCAGGGTCTGCGAAATGAAAAAAAGACATCGGACAATTTGTGCGTCTTGTACCTTCGTATTCGATGTGTTGTCGCGCCACATTGCGCGGAGGTGGATTTGTTTCCGTTTCGGGGGTCCGCGGGCCCCGAAGACGATGTAAATATCGTCGATCGACATCGATTGGCGAAGGATGCCAAAGTCTCCATCAAGCGTTCATTTAGCGCATCCTCTATTCGACACAAAACTTTGTGGAAACTAAGTGTTTCAAATTCAACGGTCGACATTGCTATCTATCACACATTTAGACTATAATATACAGATTATTAGGGGTTTCAAAATTTCACATCACAGACGAGCCTTGGGTGCCTTGCTCTTCAGCAGTTCCTTGACCTCCCGACGCAGGATCTTTCCACTGGGCGATTTGGGAATCTGCGCCAGAAGATGGATCCCACCCCGCAGACGCTTGTGGTTGGCGACCCGCTCATTCAGCCATGAGTTGATGCCGGCAATGACGGTCTTCTCATCGCGGTCTTTGGCCTGGCGGCTGAGAACCAAAAATCCAACCGGCAACTCGGTAGCTCGCTCGTCCACCCACTTGCCCACCACGGCCGCGTCCTCCACGTCCGGGTGGTCGATGAGCTTACCCTCCAGCTCACTGGGAATCACTTGCAGACCTTTGTACTTGATCATCTCCTTGATGCGGTCGTGGATAGAGACGTATCCCTCGGGATCGATCGTTCCAATGTCACCGGTGCGGAACCACCGCTTACCAGCCTCGTCGATGTGGAACGAGCTGTTGGTAGCCTCGTCGTTGTTATAGTAACCCATCACCACGTTGGGGCCGCGAACCCAGATCTCGGCGGGCTGGGTCGATCCGCTCGAGGTGACCTCGGCATCCTTCATCGAGTCGGGGTCCACGAAGCGGAACTCCATGTTCGGCACGATACAGCCAACTCCCGTGAGGCGCTTCTCGATGTGGTCGTTGGGGATGGCAGTCGCGAGGGGCGATGTCTCCGTCAGGCCCCAGCACTGGGTACAGAAGACCTCGGTGTTCCACAGTTCCTTGAACTTGGCCTCGAGGGCCGTTGAGAGCTCGATGGTAAGGGGAGCCGCGGCGGACATAATCTTGCGCACGCTGCTCAGGTCGTACTTGCCGACGCGGGGATCCTTGACCAGCATCAAAGCGATGGGGGGCACGATGGACAGCTCATCGGGGCGGTATTGCTGGATATAGCCGAGGTAAGCATCGAGATCGAACTTGGGCATGACGACAACCGTGGTGCCCCAGATGAGACACTGGCAGATGAAGAGGTTGAGTCCGTAGATGTGACTGAAGGGCAGGAAGCCGATGGCGGAGCTCCTCGAGGGTCGCTGGGAGGGGTTGCCGGACTCGAGCATGATGGAACGCCATTGTTGCAGGTTGGAAGTCATGTTCTGGTGGGTGGTGATGACACCCTTCGCGGCACCTGACGTTCCGGAAGAGAAGCAGATGAAGGTCGCCTGGCGGCTGGCATCGGCGGGGTTGACCGTCAGGAACTCGGTTGGGGCGAAGGTGCTAGCCATCTTCTCACAGGTGGGCTTGCCATCGAAGGAGTCACCGTCAACCATGACGATTCTCTCGACCGAGGTTCCCTTGATTGCCTTCTGCGCTGTCTGCAGCAGCGACGAATGAACAATCACGAATCGCGCGCCGCTGGTCTTCAGCTGAGCGTTCAGCTCCAGTGCGGTCAATGCCGCACTCGTGGGAGAGGCGATTGCCCTCGATCCGATCAATGCGTGGCAAACAATGGGGTATTCGATCGAGTTGGGGCTGAAGAAGGCCACAACATCATTCGGCTTCACGCCAATGCTTTGTCGCAACCCGTTTGAGAGCGAACGGGTGCGCTGAATGACATCGCCAAAGGTATATGTTTTGCCGGAGACGGCATCGACGTACATCGGTCTATCGAGGGGAGTGTTGAAGGGATTGGAGAACAGGTAGGAGACCAGATCGATCGACTCGATGTCGAGATCTGGGTAGGAGGAGCGATATACAGCCATTGTGAGAGCGAACAGTGTCCAAAATGTGAGCGAGGCCGCGCGATGGGGATATGCGACTTTAAATCAGAAAAAACAAATCCACCAAAACACCATGCAGTGACGGGAACACCGAGGTAAAAACCTGGCCCGGTCTCCATCACTGACGGGCTGTCATTGGCGCCCTGATTGACTTTGAACCTAATCTCTCCTGAATCTGGCCCACCCATGGTTATCCTCTTTCAGCCTCGGAGCTCAGCTCGGATTATTCATCCTGAACCTCGGACATGGATGTACAGTAGTTATGCACCGAGTCTAGGGTGGAGTACTAATATACCGTAAATGTACTCCGTACTCTAGTCACAATGTGAGTTAGCCCCTAGAACACCACGCAGAACATCTTGTTGACAAGAACACGAGAACACGCTTGGAACTGTGCGGTGGAACTCGATGTTTGGCGAAGAACTATTCTCCACATTGAGATCCAATTCAACACTGATCTGCAGAGATGCGATTGCTCAAGGTGACTGATCAAGCCAATCGGCGATCGCTGCGGGAGAGTGGACCCACTAGTTTTTGTTTTCCAAGGCCCCTTTTTGACCTCCGTACGGAGTGCGGTTCATTACTTCCGCATGTCAGGGAGCAGGGAGGTGTACTGCTATCGGATTCAATCTCCATGCACGGAGTATAGCCATGAGTGTCCAATATGATAATACCAGGGCATTCCTTGCTCCCACGCATCATTCGCAATGTCCAAGCTCCGAAGCTCCAAGTTCAACCCTGTGGAGTAGACCTCACTCTGAAGCGGATCCTGAAGTGGACCTCGCCCGGCGTCATCGATCTCGACAACAAATTCCGGCAGACCGCCTCAACCGAAGAAATCCACTTTCCCTCCGAGTTTCTGGACCTCGGTCACGGATCGTATCTGGTGGAGTTCAATGAGACCGTGTCTGTTCCCCTCGATATGATGGGCCTGGTGTTTGTCCGCAGCTCGTTGTTTCGGTCGGGTGTGCTGATCCACGCCGGCGTAATGGACAGTGGATATGAAGGGGCTGTCGGAGCTCTGCTCCAGGTGATGAATCCTGCGGGCTTGCGGGTGTACCCTTCGGGTCGACTGGCACAATTGGTGTTTCACCAGATGAGTGAGAAGGTAGAGGGCTACCATGGTACCTATCAGGGAACTACGCAAATGGGAGGAAAGACGGAAGTGTGACTGGTCGTACCTTCTTAGATTGGCCAAATTGAAATTCCCCTTCGGTTGCGTGCAACAGGTTGACTAGTTTGATCCCTTCACACATGCTATCACGAGGCACCGAGCCCTAGGAGTATAGTAAAGAAGTGCCTTGAGATAAGCTTCGCGCGTTGCTGGCAGGCCTGCAAAAACAGCTTTAAACTGGGGATCTTCGGTGCATGATCAACCAAGTGGTGGACCAGAGCACCGCAGAGGCCACAGGACCCACCACTCAAGGAGAATTGAGGATCCCCTTCTGGAAGGCCATCTCCTGAACATCCTTCAACCAATCCCCACAGCGGTAGAGCGGAGTACCCGGGTACAAGCGCGTGCCTCGCAATGTGACCTGCGCTCTGGGAGGCGGAACCGCAAGGCAAACCTCCTTGACAAACTTGTCCAAATTATCTTCTTCAATGGTCGCGATTTGCTTGATCGAGGATGGCACATACTCCGGGAGGTGCGCGGGGTTTGGTGTTTCCCTGGGTGTGTATTCCATGCCGTTGAGGATCGTTCCAGTGACATGGTAAAGCCAGCCTGCGTCTTCGTCCGGGGCGGTCTCGATGTAGATTGCAATGTGATTGCGCGGCGCGCCAATCGATTCCGTAGTGTAAACTTTCAGTAGCATGATTGGACTAGGTTTTCGTGTCTTGAAATTTGAGCGGCGTGCTGTTGATGGATGATACCTAGGTATGTGTTGTCAACTGGTGATTGTCAAACGCCGTTGGGCGCTTAGGCCTGTGTCACAGGCTATGTGCATCAAAGAACATGGCCCCGGTGATCTCCTACATATTTGTACCCCGCAAAGTGTCCACAGCCTATGCATTGGAGCTCGAAAGTCTGAGGCTAAGTTTCTAGCTAATATGAAATCGGTAGTATTCCGTTCACTTCGCAAATGTGCTTAGTTCGAATCAATGGTGTCTCATTGTGGAAGAGCTTTCCGTCGCGTTGATCTTGCCCATATACCTCACACGAGCTGTCAGCTTCAAGCTGATTGGTCTGCTTATTATTAGACTTATGTTACTGTGTAACTTGATAATCTGTAGAGTATCGAGGGCTGAATTCGGCAAGATGTAGGTACAATTTTTTGCTCTATAATTTTGAAAAATACCTAGATGGCACAGCATGATGAAATCTAACACCTCGGGTCATATACCACCTGAGGAGAGCTATCCTGCCTTCCAGTAGATGAGAAGATACCCCGCAAGCCCAGAGCGGACGATCTATCTTAGACGTGCTCAATGTCTTCATGCGTTGAGTTCAACAGAGGTTGCCTCTCCGTGGCTGCGTGAGGAGCTTCATCGCGCGATTTCCGTAATACCAATCGCAGCAAGACGTATTGTCCAATGGCAAAAATTGCATCTCCGCAAGCTGTAAACCTTGCAAAAAGAAGCCAAATCATGACTTTTGCTGGAAAAGGTAGTGGTGCTTCGTCGTCGATCATATCCCAAGGCATATTTATCCGGAACATCCACCAAACAGCCGAAATAAAAAAGATAAAGCTTTGAAGCTTGAGGCCTGTAGGACTCAGGTCAATGGTTCGTTGGTGAGCCTGTCCATAGAAGGATATAACCATGAGCGCGAGGGTCACCGGCTGAAGGATGTGTAGGTGGAGCGCCATGAAAAACTCCATCAGATCAGGGACACCACATGGAGATTTCATCGGCGAGCAAAATAGGTCCGTGGTTGCATCGATCATCAAAGGTACCAGGGAGATGACGAGGACGAAGATGTATGCGGCTATGCGTTTAGCCTTGCGGGTACGGCTGATAGGGCTGTAGTAGATCGCAAGACAAAACCTATCAACTTGAATTAGAATTTAGGTTTACATGCATGCCTGGTCACTTCGTGTCTAACTCACAGAACATTGAAAATGGCCCATATGCCAGCGAGCTGCGCCAGATTGATCCAATCAAGAGCAATTCTTGGGACATGTGCCCAGACTGGCATGTCCTGGCCAGCATTGACTGTGAAAAAGAAGGGCAAGAAGAGATTGACCACTGAAGAAATCAGATTCAAGAGAATATAGTTCAAGCAAACTCTTCCATTTTCTTTTCTGAGCCACACATGGCGGATCTGTGGAAGAAAGGATGCAAGCACCGAAAAGGTCACGACACTGGTCTTATTAGCAAGATCATCATAATGTCTTTAAATGTTAACGCACAGACTAGATGTTGTCAACAGAATTTGATGCATGTTCACGGTGATCGAAAGTCAGGGTTGGCTTGCTTCTTATAACTACAGGTCGCTTAGCGTAGGATGCCTGCTAGTGCCGGAGCAGACCGAGGTGGTTAGCGGCCCCCACGACCACTCAAGCAACGCAGATGGGTCATTGGCTTACACTTTATACTAGAGATACCCTACGCTGAAGTGGTGTTGGGTCTGGGGGCGGATTGGGAAAAAAGCCTTCACCCTGTGGTCAATTCGTCATGTTGAATAGCGCCCGGGTGTATTAAACCCGAATGCAACAGGTAACAAACGATCCTAATTTGGACACAGAATGAACTGTGAGCGAGACCGGATGATGAGTCATTTGATGAGATCAATTCTCAGCCCTTCACCATAGACGTACGTCATATGTACGAGTGACAGGAGATTTATGTCCAATTATCAGTTCTCGGTGCAAAATTGAGCAATCTCGCGATTGATGATGAGCCGATCGTGTTGAGCCGGAAGGGCACCAGGTATTGCTACGCAGCGCGGCATTGGATAGGATGGTAAAATGGATAATACACATACTCATAACGCCTCTAGGCATACTGCCCGCTATGCAAATAACAGTGTGAATGGAGGCACCGATGACACCCATGTATCGGATGCGCGCAGATCCATAGGAATGGTTCACATCAAGACTGGAAGTTCATGTTGTAACCTCCAGTTTTCGGGTCCTGGACGAATTTGAAGTTGTCCGTTGAAAGGCCGAATGGGCTCAAAATGCCATTCCCGAGCTGTTTTGGGTTAGTTTTACCAACAGGATCCAATGGGTAGCATGCTGATATACTCACATCCTTCAATTTCCCCATCATGTCCCCCATCTCCTTTTCCCGCGCTTGGTTGATGCGAGCGGGGAGCTCCCGCAATTCTCGCTGGGCGATGCGTTTATCATCCGCCGAGACTGTCTCAATTGCAACCAGCGCTTGGTAATCTTCTGCAGCTCCTTGCAAGTTACCCCAGCCCCCGATTTGTGATTTCGCCTTCGCGCGTCTCATGAGGATTTTGGCTCGTAGCCGTAACACCTTGTTCCTGAGTTCATCCTGCTTCTTCAAGCGTTGGAGTTCCTCCAGTTCAGCATCTTCGTCGTCCCCTGAGATCTCCACCACACCGTCGTTGTCTTTTTCATCCGGTTTGGTGGCCTCGCTTGCCTTCACCGCATTGCCTTTCTCCAATGGGACAGAAGGAATGATCTTCTCCAGCCGCTCTATGGAGACAGACGCCGAGTCCACTGCCGACTTCCATTCTTCTAACTTCAAATAACAGGCGGCAATGTTACTGTGGAGAACAGCGACGTCGAAGTCAAGGTAGTTTGGGCATGAGGCAAGGGCTCGGTCGTAGCAGGAAATGGCTTGGTCGTAGCTTGTGGCAAGGAACAACTTGTTTGCTTCGGATTTTATCTCCTGGGACTCTTTCAAGAGTTGCTACAAGGGTGTACATTAGCAACACAACGAGGGTCATGGGAAATCCAGCTCGGCTCACAGCTTCTTCTTCCGCCGGGAAGTGTGCATCGTGGAAGACATCCTCATCACCGCTGTCTTCCGATTCATGATCGTTCTTGTCGCGCTTAGGCGCGTCTGGGGGGTTCGTCATTCTGTAAGGAGGTGGAGGTCGAACGAGATCATCAAATGTTGTCAAGGGCCAATCACGGGACTGATAAGGATAATTCCCCGCGTCTTATCGAATCCCTCCAGGGCTGTCAACACCCCACTGCGAAAGATTCAGGGTCCATACACACAGTCATGGCTTCTAACAATGAGTGAGTATATGAACCTAATGGCATTGATCTCCAGTTGACATGTTCACAGGCTTCCCCGTATCCGAGCATGTCTCTTTGACATGGACGGTCTGTTGATTGACTCAGAGGATCTGTACACTGTGATCACCAATGAAATTCTTCAGAAGTATGACAGGCCTCTGCTTCCGTGGTCAATCAAAGCACAGATGCAAGGCCGCCCCCAGCCAGAGGTTAGTTGCACGCCCAATCGGTCTCGTGGCTTATTTCTCACAATACCTAGGCCGGCAAGATCTTCCACGACTTTGCCCAGCTTCCCATTAGCGACGAGGAATTGAATCAACAACGATTCGCTCTGCAGCAAAAGTACTTCCCGCGCTCCCAGCCGCTTCCCGGGGTAGAAACCTTGCTGTCCAACCTCAAATCCACGGCGTCAACCAACGAGCCTGTTTACATTGCACTGGCCACATCGTCGCACCACACCAACTACAAATTGAAGACCGACCACCTCACTGAGCTTATGTCTGTTTTCCCTGAAGTGAACAAGGTCCTCGGTGACGACCCTCGGATTGGGAAGGGTCGAGGCAAGCCTCTGCCAGACATCTATTTGCTTGCCCTAGAGACCATCAACGTTGAGCTGCGCCTTCAGGGAAAGACTGAGATCAAGCCTGAGGAGTGTCTTGTTTTCGAGGATGCCGTCCCCGGAGTAGAGGCAGGTCGTCGTGCCGGTATGCAGGTCGCTTGGGTCCCCCAGGATGGACTTCTCGATGCCTTCAAGGGTCGAGAGGAAGAGGTCCTTGCGGGAGCCACTGGCTCGCACAAGGAAAGCGAAAAAGCAGATGCTGAGAAAGAAGCTGAGGAGCTTCAGGCTTGGCGTGTCAAGGGCGCTGGGCAGCCTGGCAAGATTGGCGATGGTTTCGGCCAACTTTACTCCTCGTTGGAGAATTTCCCGTATGAGAAGTACGGGATTCGTATTCCTTAAAAGCTTGCTGTGATTCGTGTAAATATCTCTAGTAGAGGTTTCAGTCATTGGTCTTCCAAGTTGCAAATGGTTAAGCATGTTAGACAAGAGCATTCGTCTGATGAATATATATAATTTACAACGGCCTCGGAAGTACTTAAGCATTCCAATGTCTGATCTTCCAAGTTCCACCGGAGAAGGTTGTACATTCAAAATACAGATAGCCGTACCTATGTACCTATGTAGGTAGACCTCGGAGCTACCTCCAGAGGCGGATTTGAAAGTCCACTACATTGACACCCAAATATCTCAACAAGGATTCGCTGGATCAGAGTCGGGCCCCGCTTCCGGTTGTAAGAGCGGCATTGACCAGACCTTCAGGCTATTGTCAATGCATCTGGCTTTCGTGGACACATCAACATCGCTCTCGTCGGAAGAATCGTCTAAATCGTAGTGTCGCTGCCCAGAGGCAGTTGCTACAACATTTGCCGTAGGGTGGAAGATCGCGCTTGTTACAGCATCTAGGTATGTCAGCATGGAGCGTTGAACTGAATTAGAATGTTCTTACCGTCGTGGACCTTGAATTCTGCATCTGGGTCTTGCCCACCTGCAGAGTACTCCGGGCTTTTCCAAACCCGCATGAGTCCATCTGTACCACCAGCCCAGACCTCATGAGACCCATCGGGACCAGAAGATACAACGTCGATCTTCATTCGTTGATTGGTGAGCGCCTTGCGCCCGCGCAAGTGCCCAAGCATCTGGCCTGTAACGCGGACATCGTAGACCAAAACACCATCGCTTTTCCGTTCAGCAACATACAGATACCTGCCACAGGGACTCCAGACAAGTTGTGTGATACCACGACCACCAATATCACGGTTCGCCTCGGTTTTGGCAATACTGAATGTCCCAAGGGACTCGCCGGAGCCATTGGAATTGTAAAGGCCAACATGTCTGGTGAAAGTGCCGGCGGCGAGAATCCCGTCTCCGGTGGGACTCACTGCCAAAGCCGAAACGATGCCCTTCATGCCAATACCACCGCCCACGATCTGTTTGCGCTTGCTGGGTATAGTTGGCATAGAAGAGATAGGGCCTTGCGTCCCGGGCCTGGATACATCAAAGAGACATATCAGGCTGTCGGAGCCGGTGAGAAAGTGTGTCCCACCCATAGTTGAAGGGTAAATCATTGAGTGTGGGGAGATGAAGGCTTCGGTCATCGGGTTGACAAGAGAGTAGCTTCCCATTGAAGTTGGGGCTAGAGCCGACGAAAGTCGGATTGGATGATCACGGACAGAAGAGAGGAACAGTGTTGTAGATGGGTCCTGTAGATTAAAAAATGGATAGATTGCCGTAGCATAAGTCGGTTCCGCTGAGGGAAAAGTAGAATATGGTGATAATTGATGGACTGATTGACTTTCCAGCAAATCTGGTGGCCTAGCTGGGTCAGCCAAGATCAATAAAAACGCCTGAGAAGACTTACAGAATCCAAGTTCGGATGGAATGATCAGCTGAGTCTGTCAGCAGCGTTGTTCCATCCGGGGACCTATATGTGCAAGGTCAATGTCGCCCGGTGCTCCAGCTGTGGGTTGAGTAGGCTTACCATTCTGCACCTTTGAACCAGTTCTTGTCACTTCCATCACCAGGAGATATCTCGTCGGAAGCTAGTTCAGATTCAGAATGTGATGATGTCGACGAAGATACCGGGGCTGGCTCGTGCGGCGTGATTGCTCCATCGCCGCGCTGTCTTGTTGATGCAACGCAGACTGGTAAATGCTGAGTGACATCCTCAACGGCCATGCTGTAATGCTGCTCAAATATTCCTCATTGACCAGGAAAGCCTTGGGAGATTGTCTGCACCAGGATCCTTGGGTGGGTCACAGTTGATGCAGCTCACAAAGTTGAATCAAGCATTTACGGCATCCCGGACGCGTTGACTACGATTGATCCCGGGTAAATAAGATCCTCAATTCTTCGGATTCTGATGTAGTCTTTAGAAACGCAGATAAACACCGACCACCTAGAATAGATTGATACTGATACATTGGCCAAATGGAATTGTATGTCGGGCCGGAAGAACTTTGATGCCGCGCATTCCGCATTTTGATACTGCGACTGCAGCTTCCCTTTGTTGTGACAAAGAGCCTGTCGACGTGCCCTCATAATGTTTGCTCCCAAGACATCTGCACCCAGTGCGCTCTCTCTGAGCACAACCTCTAATTCTTTATTGTGAGTGCTTTCGCTTTGCTGTCTCGGATCTTGGGCATGCAGCTCGGCCTATCAGACCGGGTCGCCAATCCCCCTTGCTCTGATCCAGCTCAATTGATCATCATTCCAATCTTCCCTCTACAGCCACTTTGTGTGGACTTTAGCGTGGATTGGGTTGTGTCAATATTACGCGAAGGGCAGAAAGTTAACTTCTCCGCAGCGGCAACAACACATCCACATCCACAGCTACTCCCGGGGCAACAAATACGACCGGCGGTCTTTTCGGAAACGCAGCTTCTACTCCTAAGCCAGCAGGGAGCTTGTTCGGCGCCCCTGCGGCAGGTGCTACTCAGACTCCGTCAACCGGATCCAACATGTTTGGAGCTACACAGACTGCTGCGCCCAGCGGCGGCGGCCTCTTCCCCAGTGCAGGATCCGCAACAACACAAGCCCCAACTTCTAGTCTCTTCGGTGGCGCAACCGCTGGCGCTGGCACCAGCACCACTCAAGGCACAACGGGCGGTCTTTTCGGCGGCGGCGCATCCACAGCTCAAACCCAACCCAAGCCGGCGTTTAGTCTCGGTGGCCTTGGTGGATCAACGACTGGCTCCGCGGCAACCGGTACAGGCATGTTGTAAGTTAAAGTGCTCGCGTCGTTGGTTTCATCGCATGTCCTGGATTCCTAATTTTTCACAGTGGCGGTCAGAACACCCAGCAGCAGCAACAGCAGCCCGCGAAGCCCACCCTCTCTCTATTCGGTCAAACCAACACGCAAGGACAATCACAACCGCTCCAGCAGAGCACCGCCACCAACACCGTCATCCCCGGCGTCAAAGTCGATGTCAGCAACCTTCTACCAACCACCAAGTACGAGAGCTGTGCCGACGAAATTCGCAGTCAGATCGAGGCTATCGACAAACACATTTTGAACCAAATGAAAATGTGCCATGAGGTCGGCGATCTACTCCCCACCATCGAAAAACAGGGCGCCTCAATCCCCAATGATGTGGACTACGTACAAGGAAAATTGGAGACGATGCAACATGCGTTGGAGAACGACGCGAGTGACATCGACGGGCTCCGTAGCCTTGTTACACGGGACGCGGCCGAGGCTGAGGTGGCCTTCCGCGCCATTGACACTTTGAAACTACCCCTGCAATACCAATCCAATGGCGGTGGTTGGTGGTCTGTGCAGGACCAAAACATCCCTGAACGGTCCATGCGCTCTAGCCGCAAGAACACACTCGCCCTTCCCGATGGGGTCGAGGGTGATGCATCCGCTACGTCTGTCAATGGCGTCCCCGTCAACCTGATCGACTACTTCTCACACCGCTCTAAGGAGATGAAAGGTGTCCTCGGTAAATACACCGGAAATCTCAAGGAGATTGAAGACCACTTGCACGGAGTGGAGGCGACTCTGAATCGCCAGATCAGCGACTTTGTCAGCTCCAAGTCCCGTGATGGCGCCGGTGCAGCCCCTAAGTCAACTGTGAATGAACTTGCAGCGGTCCTTGGAGATGTCGAAGCGGGTATCATGGGTGTTGCTACCCGATTGAGCACTGTTTCCGAACAGGTGCAGGATCTCTCGGGGCAGCAGTCAGGAGACGCACGGTTTCACCTTGGATAGAATCCCCCAGCTATCTAGCCTGTAATATAACAACGCCGTGGCGTATGGGAAACATGACATTTTCTTAGCGCCTAGTGTTTAACGCTCATTACACACCTTGTAACCGTAGGTGGTAGGTTTGGTGGATCTGGCAATCTCCCGCTGATTGATAAAGTCATTGGAACCTTGAATGTCGAAGATCTCTGCAGTACTCCGTACACGGTGTAGGACATTCGGACATGTGAAGCCCAATGTTAGGGCTCTACCTAGGTAGGTGGAGCCAGCTGAGTAAGAGGGGACGCAAGAACCCGCCACTCTTGCGTGATCGTTATTGCTTAGCGCCCATCCCTAATCTTGACCTCCACCTTTACTATACATCGCTTCGATCACGCACTAGTACTTTGTCCCTAGATCTCTTGAACACGTATTCCAAGGTTGACATCAGACCACGTACTCCGGACTAGCGGTGAAACAAAGTATGTGAAGGAGCCTACATATAGTACATCGTACTCTGTAAGGTGATTGCTAATCTTGCCTCAGCCAAATGACGTGATCGCCCCCTTCTTCTAGAGAATTCTGGGGGAGAAGAAGATCTATGGGTCCCAATTGGGTTTCGAATCCTCATGAGTCTCCATTTTTGTGGTCCTGGGGGCCCCTTGTCACTCGCCTGAGGTGATTCAACTGTGAAATGGCGCAATCTCCGTGAACTCCGGGGCATGCAAGATCCGTTCAGACCACGATGGCGTTATCTGGGGTTGACTCATGGACATGAATCTATATAAATCACATTCTCTCTTCCTTCTGAGCTCCATTCAAACTTTGTTTTCCCATCTGATAACAAAAGATCGTCCTGCATCTTGACATATTCAAACATATCCTATACCTCGCATTCGATTACACACATACAACTTTGAACCCAACATGGCACCCTCATTGGAAGAGCCTGTCGTGACAGGGCCAGCAGCCTTCACCGTTCCAGTGCTGAAAAAGACCCTCGCCGCCAGTGGCGATAACAAGTTTGGCTACCAGCCTGGCCGGACCCCAGTCACTCAGCACGACAACTACGCCCATGCTGATTTCCTGCCCAATTTCCCGGACATTCACTGGCCCCCTCTTGAATACACAGAATACAACGACAAGGGCCTGCGAGGCGACCCGAAATTCCGCAACCTGCTCAGAGACGCCACAGCAGTGTTTGATCACAACCCTAAAATTGGAACTGAAATTCAGGGCGTAGACCTTTCCACCCTCGATGATGCCCAGAAGGATGATCTTGCCCGGTTGATTGCCTACCGAGGCGTTGTCTTTTTCCGCTCTCAAAAGAACTTCGATGTTGATGCCCAGCGGGATCTGGGAAGATACTGGGGCAAGCTGCACAAGGTTAGTACTCGCTTCTGAAATCAATGCCTTGAATGCATTCTCACGGTCTATAGCATGCAACCACATCAGTGCCTCGCAAAGCAGGCCTTGAGGATGTTCATGTCGTCTACACCGGTGACAACTCAGCCGATAACCGTGCCCTCTTCACCCCCAGCTTCTTGTGGCACTCAGACGTGACCTATGAGCTCCAACCACCATCTTACACCTCTCTCAAGCTCCTCACTGGTCCACCCCGGGGAGGCGGTGGTGACACCCTGTGGTCATCCCAATACGCCGCCTATGACGTCCTTTCATCCCATATGCAAACCTATCTCAAGGGCCTTACCGCAGCCCACTCCGCCGACATGCAAGCTAATGACTCTCGGGCACTGGGTCGTCCTGTGCGTCGCGATCCCGTTACCACTGTTCATCCTCTCATCCGCACCAATCCCGTTACCGGTTGGAATGGTCTCTTCTTCAACCCCGGCTTCGTCAGGAAGATCATTGGCATCCCTGCCGCGGAGAGCGATGCCATCATCCGCTACCTGACCGATGTGATTGCTACCACACAAGAAATGCACGCCCGCTTCTCCTGGGGCGCGGATGATGTTGCTCTCTGGGACAACCGGTCCACCAACCACAGTGCCTCTTATGGATTCACACCACACCGCCGTCACGCTATCCGTGTAGCTGTTCAGGCCGAGAAGCCTGTGCTGGAGGAGACTGGAAGATCCCAGGAAGACGAGTTGAATGCTTTGTATGGACTGCCGGCGGTCAACAAGGATGGATCTCGCCAATCAAACTACAATGATTGAGGGAGCGGTTTTGTGCCATCAGGCATTTATATTTTCATAGCCATTAGCGACACATCAAATCAAGCGATTGTTATTTCCTTCATCTGATTATGCCTTTCCTCTTGCCACTAGAAAAAGCAGACATGTGTCAATGGTGTCCTGTGGGTGACAGCTAATTTCCCTTACATTTGTTCGTCTTAGAGTGAATCCCTCTTTGTTCTCGGTTGTCTTTCACATAGTCGATCAATGCCTTGGAGGCGCTGATATAAATATGGAGCTATTGCTCGGATTCTCGACACTGCCCAGGTGCTGTTTAGGGCAGTCTCCCCAACCAAGGTGTGACTCGCGCCTGCCAGATCTTGTTTGTTTCAGGGCACCTTCCCCATCTTTACGTGATCTTGTTCTTGAATTGCGTTTCTCTCTTCTCTCCAGTTGTGCCTGATCTGAATCCACTCGATTGTAACTTCAATCTTAGGATTCTTGAGGTCACACCATGGAGGGCTCTAACCAGCCCTCTCTGCAGGAGTATGCTCGCTTCTACCACCTGTCCGAAGACTACATGCTCGACTTTCCAACCAAATACATCGACCAGTTCTGCGAGCCACGGCCTCCCATTCCACCTCGCGATGGTCTCCCAGCTGCGAACCCAGAAGAGCGCATGAGGGAAGTTGAGCATGCCTTTCGCTCAAGTATCCTAAAAGATCGCCTGGCTGGCAACCCCAAGGACATGGAACCTTTGCAAAGAGCCCTATGTCCCGAGCCGTACAATGGCAACATTTGGCGCCCCCTTCTCCCTGACTTGAGGACATCGGATCTGGCCCCTGTACCCGTGCTCAGTACCCTCAATGAAAGTGGCTCGACTTCACTCATGACAGGTCTCCTGCCTGATGAGCCTGTTTCTGAGATTCCGGTTCCACCGCCTGAAATTGAGCTCGCAGACACCAATTCCTCAAGTGCCAACACGTACTCGGAATCTATGTCAATTCCCGCCAACTATCTCGGTCTGATTCCTGGCCCGGACGTGGAGGCAGAAATGCGGAGCCTCGGTATCGACGTTATCCTACGAAATGAAGAACTGTCTGCCCAAAGCCCCGTGCTGTCTGGCATCAATCCACTCAATCATATCACGATTCCAAGTGGACCTGGTGTTCCCGCTGTGGCCCCCGATTCCCGAGCTGTGTTTGAACATTATAATTCGTCTCCGGATCCCGATATCCCAGGCCTATGCTCGGGATATTCCAACACTGTCGTCGCTGCAGAAAAATGTATGCGCGAGGTGGATTTGGTCACTGGTACGAGGGCGGCGCAGCTGCATAGTTCCTACGAGTCCAGTTGTCAGCAACCCATTGTACAGATGGGGATTCCTATCGCTGATAATGCCTGTCCTGAGGGTTTAGTTTCTAGCATGGAAGACTTCCAGGTACTCACCCTGTATTAAAGCCGCTGTACTTGCATGTACTAACTTTCACAGTCTCAAGCAAATGATGAGGATCAGCTCGGCCTTGGCCACAATGATTTTGACGACGAATTCGAGCGAATGGTAAGACCTCCCCCCAACTTTCAATCCCTTTTCCCTTGATTTAACCGAGCCAAAAGGATGCCGAAATGGGAGACTTGATTGGCGTGGTATATCCGCCTCGGTATGAGTAACGGGCCCTTTCAACGAATTGGGCATAACATATCTGAGGGTTGTGCTACCGGTGGGTGTTTGGATTTGACCATGTCAGGAAAATAATTTACCTACGGCTCCAGCGGTGTTTGAGATGAAGTCGTGAGATCTTTGACCGAGGGAAGAAATGCTATGAAATACCAGAAAGTTTCCAAGGTTGGAATGAGCACGAGTAATTGTAGACGTTACGCAGACCACGTCCCTTATCAGAAGTTGGCGTCAATGAACCCGAGCTTCTTTCATATGGCCGTCCAAATCTTCATCTTTAATCAAGGCCCCGGGATACCTGGGCATTCCAAGTTTGAAGCTTCCAAGGTTGTCTGAGCAAACAAGCCCACCTGGGCAGTCACATACATGCTATCCCATAAAGGTCAGGCCTAACCTAGGTTGGAACACGAAACACTGAGAAACGTTTGTGCTGTATACCCTTGGCCTGGATACGAGGCACTCATAAGCAAATTGTTAGTCCACGGGTTCTTAGCAACGGAGAACAAACCTCTCAAGCACCTGAGACGAAGAAATGACCAACACAGTGCCAACGTATAGGACCAATTGGCCATGGGCGAAGACTCCGAGGTTTTGTGTATTTAAGAGCATTCGAGAGGAGATGATCAAGTCTGCAATTATCGACTCCGACCTCGTTCACACGAAGTGGTAAGCCGCTGTTTGATTTAAAAGTACAGTGGACAAAGACATGCAAGACCCAGGGCCAATCCAGCGCTTCAAAAACTCATATGCAAAATATAAAGACAGGTCGAATCAGGACGAATAATTGACACCAATTTGCAAATCCAAGTAGATATCATCACGCCCGACTCGACATAGATTTTTGTGATTTTTCGATTTCCTTTAATTTGTTCCTGAGATCAATGAGGTTGGTCGAGCTCGCGTCGCGTCGATATAATACACGTCAAATGCCATTGGCCCATTCGCATTTCTCAGCGAAGGAGACCTTGGATATGACAGGGGGGTTGGTGGCGCGAAACACAATCAGTGGAGACAGATTGTCGATCTGCTTACTCCTTGATCTTGGCCAGGATGCTGATGGGTTGTTAGTTTAGTTCACACAAGGAAGGGTGTTTGAACATACTCATGATCGCGGAAGAGAGTGTACTCCTCCTCACCGACCTTGATGGCGTTACCACCGAACTAGGATTATTAGCGAATGTGTCCATGGTGGTCAGCGACGGGACAACAAATTACATACCTGGGGGATGAGGACCTTGTCACCGGCGGCGACACCCATGGGGAGACGCTTGCCATCCTTGTCGAAAAGACCGGGGCCAACAGCGAGGACCTGGGCCTCGTTCTGCTCCTTGACGGCAGCCTCGGGGAGGAAGATACCGGAAGCGGTCTTGGCCTCGGGCTTGATGCGCTGGACCAGGACGCGGTCCAGGAGGGGGGTAAGGGACTTGATGTTGCGGAGGATAGACTAGAGACACGCGTGTTAGTAAATTGAAATCATAATCAACCAATTGACTGCGTTGACCGCGCAAATGCGCAGAATCTCGGCTATCTCGGGCTTCGGGTGAGAGACGACAAAGCTGGCATGTTGGGAATGGGAGCTCGGTAAAAACCAATCCACGCAGTCTACCAGGGTGTAGCACATACCATTATGAAGATAAGTGTGATGGGATCAAAGGTTGGGGATGATGGAGAAGGGAAGAAGATGGAACCGGGGGAAGAAGATCTGGACTGGAGAAATTTCCAGAATGCCAAGACCGACCATGAGCTTCTTTCCGGCCAAACAAACGGACCACCGGAGAGTTGACTAGCCTCCGATTCTTTTCACTTTTGATGAGTTGCAGCTTCAGGTTCTATTAACCTACTCGGTTTCAATTGGATCTTTACGGGAAAAGAGGTTCTACTGTCGAGTCCTGCAAACCATCAATCGCCGTTGTCATTCCCATTGTGTATGCATTTAAACGCCCAAAATCAAATTTGTCATAGAGTCACAGCAACCACCAAGTACTATCACAGTTGGAAGCGGAGGTACGCATATTGAACTACCATCGGCGTCCACGACCTCGTCCACCACCGTAACCCCCACGTTGGTCATATCCTCCATAGCCCATCTGGCCCTGGCCACCTTGGTTGAAGCCCTGGTTCTGAGCTTGGCCGCTAAAGCCAGCTTGCCCTTGCTGGCCTCCGCCGGGCATCATGGACTGCGCGTGTTGCATGAAGGCCATGGGGTCCATGGCAGAAGGGTCCAAGCCTTGCGACATCATGGATGCTAGCATGCCTTGCATCATATCGGGATTCATGTCGGGCATGCCGGGCATTCCAGGCATCGGGGGAGCGGCACTGGCGGGGGCAGCGGGGGGTCCACCGGGCAGTGGCATACCCATGCCCATGAAAGCCTGCATATCGTCCATTTGCTTCTTCTGACTGTTCACTTCTTGGCGCACGCCTTGCTGTTTAAGACAGTAACCTGACCAGGTGAATTCATCAAATCCGTAGTTGAAGTAGTCTGAGAGATCTGTTCCCGGTCGTCGCCAGGGCTTGTCGTCGCCAGGGAGATCGGCGTCCATGTCGGTGGACATGATGGGCTTCCCGGTCGTAGGGTGAACAGGGTTCGCTTCGACATCAATGGTTGAGCTGCGAATGGCCGGGTAGGCAGAGCCGGGCTTTTCGTTCGAAGCATCTGTGGTTGGGTGGCCGACTTGCGGAGTCGTGTTCTCGTGTCGTGGCGTCGCGGACGGAGTCGCAGACATCGCTACCGAGCCTGGATCGGTGGAATTTGGCCTTGACGGCTCTTGTCGTAGGCTCGCATGGCGAGGATGGGAGCTGGTATCATCAGTATGAGTGTAGGGCGCGCGCAAAGAGAGAACCTACGGCTCGGGTGGTGGCGCGCCTTCGGGGGCTTCTGTAATGATGTTGAAATCATCCTGCTCAATGATTAGACCGGAATGGAGCTGGGCATGGGCTCAAGGGGTTCGCGCACGTCGTCATCTTCTTCAACTTCCTCCTCGTCGTCTATGTGGTTGTCTTCCTGGGTCTCATTTTGAGGTGGATGTTGCGATTGGGTCGCCGGGACCGTATCGACGGGATCATAGAAGTCATCGTCTTCTTCGTCCATTGTTGCTAGCTTTCGATTGTACAGAGAGTTAGGCAAAAAGATGTGTTAAAGGGAATCGAGATCGACGCAGGATACGCGCTGCGTGCCGAGTTTGACTTGTTTGCAGCGTTGTATGAGAGCTCCAGAGGTGATGTTTGAGCTCCCACAATCGACGTTGACCTACTTGATGGCTCTCAAAGGCTATTTATTCAGAGATTTCGATTCTTTTCAAGCGTCATAATTTGTAATTTTGTTATATCCAGGTCATCGTAGACGGTGTAGTAGAGCTGCCCAGGTCCACGGATGGGAATTCAAGGTCACGTGTCGTACAAGACGTCAGTATCGATTCAGCGTCCGCGTCTTCTCTTCCCACTCGTCCGATTAGGTGCCTTTATTTACATCATGGCAGAAGAGGAGGATAGTCGCACATCAACTCCGCGGTCCTTCGCGGGACAAACCGTTTCCGCGGAGGAGATGCTCAAGGAGCAAACTGTCGGTCTCGTTCATCTTTCCGACTTTCGCAAGCGTCGCGCGGAGGTACTTGAGCAAAAAGAGCGCGAAGCGCATGACAAGTCGCTGGGTCGACTGGCATCTGGTAATTCAAGAAGCGCAACCCCCTCCACAGGTGAAGTGACTGACGGGTAAGTAAAGTACCGGCTCCCATGCAATTCCTCAAGCTGACCACGGCGCATCAGGTCTACGCCCCCTCGGAGTGACGGCCCCCCTAAAAAGAAGAAAAAGAAGCCATTCGCTAAGAGCAAGCTCTCCTTCGGCGACGATCAGGACGAGACTGGAGAAGAATCCGCCACAACGCCCCGCGATTCGAGTGTATCACGCTCCGGTTCAAAAACCCCGGCCGAGGATGGCGCAGTTCGACGCATGAAAGCAAACCCGAACGCCCCTCCTCCTCCCAAGGCCTTGACAAAGGCATCTATCGAGGCAGAGGCGCACGCTCGTGACACGCTTCGCAAAGAATTCTTGGTTATGCAGGAAGCCGTGAAGAATACAGAGATCCTGATTCCATTTGTGTTCTATGACGGAACCAGTATCCCTGCTGGATCAGTGAAAGTCAAAAAGGGCGACCATGTCTGGCTCTTTTTGGATCGGTGTCGCAAGGTTGGCGCGGAGATGGGCGTTCGCGGTGGCAACAACGCATCGCAGGCCAAAAAGGATACCCGGAGGGAGTGGGCGCGTGTCAGTGTCGATGACCTGATGCTTGTTAAAGGCGACGTTATTGTCCCACATGTAAGCCCATTGCCACTAATTTCGCTAGGAGCTTCATCTAACCTGCGTACAGCATTACGAATTCTACCATTTTATCGCCAACAAAGTTCCCAGCTTCTCCCGCGCTGGGGGTCTGTTGTTTGACTATTCCAACCAGCCTCCCCTAGAGCCTGCTTTGGGTGGTATTCAATCGACCAATGATGATCAGCTAGAGGGCGCAGACAAAGAATTTTCAGAAACCAAAGTGGTAGATCGACGGTGGTTCGAGAAGAACAAGCACATATACCCCGCCAGTCTATGGCACGAGTATGAACCTGGCAAGGAGTTTGAAGAGAAGATGACTTCCACGCGACGTGATGCACAGGGGAATACATTCTTTTTTTAGAGCATTGAAAACTCACCAAAATATAATCAAAAGCATAGATACAGACTGTCCTTTTTCAACTTTCGACACATTGAAGTTTCCCCGTAAAATTGGAAGGCACTTCTTCTGACCTTCGGCAACTCGATCTTCCCAACACCGACTACGACATGGATTTCGCACTCAGGTGTAACTCCCTGAAATGCAGAGCGGAGCTGAAAGAGAAAGCAGTGGTGACAACTTGCTCGTAAGCTTGCTGCGTGTCTGCTTCCTGGCAGTGCTGATGATCACAGTCACATCTTCTGTCACGACTGCGCAGGCGTCTTGGGGCTGTCCCATCCAACCACGAGCAGTCGACGTTGTCCTGCTTGTCAAACGGTGCTCTTCAACCCAGACGATGCCGTCTCTACCATCCTCAACCCAACGGAGGATTATAAAACGAGTGTACTGAGCGGATTGGATCCGAACACCATCATGGAATGTGCTGGGCGTGCTTTGGGTTTCTGGGCGTATCAAAGTACGCAGGAAATGTAGGTCTCAGCATAAACCTCTACTCGGTCGCGAGTGACCGCTGATGATCGTTCAGTTTCTATCAGGAATACCGGGCCAAGTCGCTCACGGAAAAGTATGCCAATCTAAACACGCAAATGGACAAAATTATACATAACGCGAACACGGAAATCACGGCCATGCAGAACAGGATCACTGGTATGTGGACTCGGTTGTTCGGCTTGGGATTCTAACCAACGTTGCCAAACTAGATATGCAATCCGCCCAAGATGATCTTCAAAAGAAAAACCAGGAATTGAATGACCTGTGTCGTGACAAGACCAACAAGCTTTCCCAGATGAGCAATCTCTACAACCTGCTCAAGTCTCGAGCAATGCGATCCCGGATGCAGAGCGCCGCATCAGACACAGTCTCTCAGACCCTCTTGACGTTGAATGCCCCAACATCGATTCCACTGGCTACGGATTCATCACGAGGTCCAGCGTCAAGCTCGAAATTTCCACGTACGCCTCCCTTCCCCATCAACAAAGATGGGGTTGAGCAGCTCCATCGGCACCAAAGAAGTGGTACTGGTAGCTCTAAAGGAACAAGGCCGAAGACATCCCGTGAAAACACAATGTTGCCACCTACCAGACACCCCAATTGGGATATTCGCAGAGGTATGTACTATTCGAATATCTTTCGATGTTCATAGCTAACCAGGATACAGCCGGTTTACCCAACCCTCCTCCACAGCATCGTACTCGCCTTCCCCAAATCCCCCAAGGCCCAACAACCCCATCCGAGTTCCCCCCTGGAGATGCTCTCATGCAGCGGTTTGGAAGTTGATGTTGTTTCTCTTGATCTATCATTTAGCATGTGTATTGACAAGTCACCGTTGTGTTCCTGTATAACTTGAGTGCACCGCGTGGTGTTTCTGGTTCCAAGGTTGATCAGACCCCCATTTGGCCCAAAGGGGTACTTGCATAGTATCCATGGATATCACAGTTTATGTTATCTTATACTATATATACCGACTTGGCGTTAAAGAGCACTATGAAACAACCTTCAATGCCGTCCATGAATAACCAGCGATCCCCGCGGGCAGTTAGGGCAGATGGACAAAGCACCTAGGCAGAGCCGCATCGGCTTGAAACCTGGAAATGATGTCGATTCCCGATTTGACACTCAAGTCTAAACACTACCTCTAGTGCTATTACCTACCGGGAGTTCTCCCAAACTCCCAGGGCTACAACCAAAGCTAGGAACTATATAGACCAGTCAGCTGCGAGTGAGACTAAGACATAGTTTGGCCTTTAACTGGGACATGGCAATTGTACTAAATAAAAAGTGAAATGGATAAGTGAAATACTACCTATTCTGTACTCCGTACTGCGTATACTAGGTATGATTCTCCTTGTTGTGATCAGATAGATCAATTTCAGGGCTGACCGGAAGGTATCGCTAATCAAAGTGTAAGTAAGATTGAACTTCTATTTGGCCGTGAAGAGTGATCAAGACGACCTTGATATCACGAAGGGTAGTTTGGCAGAGTAATACCCGAGAGCCAAATGAAAGGTGTGAGATGTTTCTCAAGAAACTCCCGTGATAGTTTTCAGGACTCCTCACCCATCCCGGGGTATCAATAGGAATTGTACCGGCCTTTTTGGATTGACTGCAGGGAACTTTCCAGCGGGCCCTAATTTGGCGCCCCTTACTTCGTAGTCCGTATTCCATGCAAGATCGACTGGCTCTCATGCACCAATGTTACCAATATGTATGAAGCGCTGGACACTGATCATGGCTCAATGCCATGCACTTAAAAAGCGTGCCTCCTTGCACAGATAAGAGGCAGCCTTGCAAGGTGTCGGCTTGCGGGGCGTGTGGCATCTGCGGGGCCAGTCACGGGTATTCCGTATTGATCGTTTCGATCACAGCGCTTAGCAACAAAGCCAAAATTCTCACATATGTGAGACGAACGCCAATCTTCTTTAGTCTTCGTGGGATTCAGTTGGGGCAGCCGTTGCATCGGATATATCGACCGCCGATTCTGCTTCGAACGAGGGTAGCCGTCATCCTTCAAAGACAGCCCTAAACCTGTTCGCCCTCGGTGCAATACTGCGCGCCAGGCTTATATGGTGGCAATTTGCTGGTACCTGTATACATGGCTGGCTGATTCGAAGTTTGCATCAATGCCGAGAAGAATCAACCGGTGGGATTTCCCCTGCATGTCGCGTACCCCACCCGTGGATGAGGGGAAGAAGGACTTTGTAACGTGCTAGAATTGGCCTTGGCTTTGGAAAGAAATGCTCACAGCCTGTGCCTGGCTTCAAACAAGTGCCATAGTGAGTCGACCAAGGCCAAGTTCTCCAAAATTGTTGTAGACCTTGGCCAGATTGGGTGTACATGGAAACCGTCCGAGAGAGTGTTCGGATGTTTCAAGATCGCTCTGGAGAATGGCAAAAGGTCCATCTCAAGAACCAACATGAATAATATCAGTGTTCATATTGTTGTTCCTCCCGGCTCGTGCCGTTGATATGTTCTCAGAACTGACTGGAACAAGCCCTAAGACAACCTAGGGAATAGTTAAGCATGTATTTGGTGAAATATCGTTTCATATCGCATAATATCCATGACAGTGTAGCTGTATAGACACCTCAAGGTCTGCTTTCTAGGCTAGACATCTAGCCTAATCAGGATAGCCTGTGAGTACGTACCTCGCTCGCTATTTATACTCAGCTCTCATAGTCCCCGTTCGTCCGGTGCTAATCGTGCCCTAATCTCGGGGCAGCGGAAGCGCGTCAGCCCCTCGGTATTGCAAGCCCCAGCACGGTCCCTACCTTAGATTTTTAATCTAGAGTTAGATCTGAATGCCCCTGTCAATCCGGGGTGAAGCTCATGTGGAGTCCGTGAGCTTGTCCGGGTTCCTGGATCCTGCATCTTGAGCTTATTCCCATAAATTACCGTAACACTATATACGGGTAATTTTCATCGTAATTTTCATCGTTCTGCCGTCGAGCGCCTTTGCACTCAGATGTCGGCAACCTTAAAACTTGTAGATCAAAGTACATCTACTGACATATACCAGCTACGGAGTGAATGTTCTAGTGATACACGGAAAGAATGGGACAATAAACGCCTCATATCATTGATATTATCCGACGGGACATCACACGATCTAAATCCCCCGGTAGTTGAACATAGGAAAATGAAATCTAATCAACGGAGAGCACGTCGGCGCCAGAAGGACCGGGTCTTTTCGTCCGGGCGGGAAGTAACGCCATAGCCTCAGCAAAATAGGACAGACGCCGGGGTGACCGCGGACCCCCGGAATCCCGCAAAAAAACAAACAAACAAACAAGTCATGTCATGCCATGCATTATACCACAAACCGATGCAACGGACACACGCTGCAAAGAAGAAACAAACATCAAATATAGGGTATAACCCGCTTATGCGCCGAATTCCTTGACATCGGTCTTCTTGCCCTGGAGGGCGAGAGGAACGATACCGGAAACGTGCATCTCGGGACCGTAGACGTGCATGTCCAGGCCGAGCTCAACACCAACGGACTTGATGTTCTTGAGACCCTCCTGGTAGTTGGGACCGGCACGACGGACCCAGATCTGGACCTTGTGCTCGACGAGAACGGGGGCGACCTCGCGGATAGCACGGATCAGACCCTTGAAGGTGCTGGCCACGTTGGTGAAGTTGGCAATACCACCACCGATGAAGAGGACCTTGCCCTCGGGGTGCATGGGGGCACGGAGCATGAGGTCCAGGACGGTGCGGGCGTACTGGAAGGACTGGGCCTCACTGGGGGCACCAGAGTACTCTCCATAGTTGGCGAGCTCGCTCACGAAACCAGCGGAAGCGATGGCGTCGGCGTAGACGACGGAGGCACCACCACCAGCAACGAGGGTCCAGACGCGACCCTTGGAGTTGAGGACGGTGAGCTTGAGGGAGGCACCAGTCTTGGCGTCCATGTCGGAGATGAACTTCTCCTCCTTGGTCATCTCACGACCGAAGGGAGCGGGGAACTCGAGAGGGGGGCCAGCATCGATGCTGACCTTGCCGTCGGTAGCGACGGCGGCGGAACCGAGAGCAGCGGGGCTGCGGGCAATAGCCCACTTGGTACCGCACTCGAACTCAGCGGTCTGGTCAATCTTGGCAGCGAGATCCAGGAAGTGGACATCGGCGGAGGTGGCATCGGCGTTGGGGATGACAACCAGGGGGTTGATCTCGAGGTAGGTGAACTGGCAGTCGACGTAGACGGCGTAGAGGCGGGTGATGAAGTCAACCAGGACGTTGTGGACACCCTGGGGAACCTTGCTGAGCAGACCGGCAGCGATCTCCTCGTTGGAGGGGAAGTTCTTGAGGTTGACGGGAATCAAGAGCTTCTCAGCCTTGGCGTCAACATCACCGACATCAACACCACCCTCGTGGTAGAAGAGGATCCAGTCACCCTGGAATTGAATCATTAGCTTGTGTTCCTATCCACGTGGGAACAAGAGGGGGGGGGGGAGGTGGAAGTTCCGGGGAAAGCTTACCTCGCGGACGGAGTTAATGCAAATGTAAGCCTCGGTGGAAGCATCGTGGGGCACGAAAGGCTCGACGAGGAAAGTGCGCAGAACGCCTGTGACGGTCTCAACCTGAACATCCTTGGTGGCACGGGACTCAATCCACTCGCGAGCCTCAGCCCAAGTCTTGTTGAGAGCGAGCAGACCGCTCTTACCACGGCGCTTGATCAATTGATCGGGCTTCGCAACAAACTTGGAGCCGGGGACGAGGAGCCAGGGGTAGGAGACCTCGGCCTGGTCCAGGACATCCTTCACGGTCTTGTCTTCGGGGAAGTAGAGAGAGGCCAGGCGGGGAGGGGGGTTGTGTGTTGTCGAGGCGGGGAGCGGGCTGGGCTTGATCACCGGGGCGCGAGTGAGGTGGTAGTTGATGATAGCCTTACCGTCGGCCTCGGAGATGGATTTGGCGGACATGATGTGTGTAGTGGTGTTTTTTGGGGGAGGAGAGATGAAGAGAGAAGAGAAGAATTGCAGAAGCTAAAGAGAAAGATGGAAAAGTCGGGGGGGGGGAATACTGGAGTGTACAGCGTACAATACCAAAAAAAGTTGTGCTGGAACTTACAGCGTACAATTCGGCAGGTCCCACCGTGTATGTTGAGAACAGACCAGAGAGACGATCCACGGTGGGGTGGTCTTCGTTGGGACGCACAGCTGTGATCCACCGGGGGGTACTTTCAGTGGCGCCCTTCATTCGCCCTCCATGGCCGATACCGCTGGAAAAATTTGTTGGGTGATAGACCGCTGCTTGAAGCTATAGGTCATATTGTTTAGACAGCAGGGTACTGCCAGGACTGTTGTACTATAGAGCACAATCTACTTAACAGTATACTAATAGTACTACTGCTATACTACCTAGGTAGGTACTGTCTTAATGCTTCCTGTATTTCCCTACGGAGTATATAGATTGTAAACAAAGTCCTCCGTACCATTGTATCGATCGGTGGGGCATGCAGTATTGTACTCCGTACTTTGGGGACTGAGTGTTGGGCGTATTGAAACCCGGTGGGGAACTCGGCGGTCTGGTAGGAGCTGTACGGTGTATCTGCGAGTACTCCGAAATACTCACCCCGCGGATTTTTCTCAACAGCTGCTTTCTTCTCCTCAATTCCCCCTTTTCTCCTTTCTTCTCTCTCAATTATCTCGCATTGAGCGGCTTGTTTAACTATGTAAGTCTGGCTGGTCTCCTCTGGCACTCCTTCATACTAATCCACCTCTAGATTCATCATGCCCTCTACTCTCCCCGCCGGCAACGGCCAGCAGTCTGCCAACGACAACATCACCCGTTTCGCTCCTCCCAGCCGGGTCCTCTCTCCCCTCCAACACAGCCTTTTCCACAACAAGACACGATGCTTCGTATAGTGAGTCCCCGGATGGTAACAATCCTCGTGGCGATGGTGAGCTAACCGGAACAGTGGCATGCAACCCCGAGCCGTGCAGGGCATGCTCGACTTTGACTTCATTTGCAAGCGTACCACCCCCTCAGTGGCTGGTATCATCTACACCTTCGGTGGCCAGTTCGTCAGCAAGATGTACTGGGGTACCAGCGAGACCCTCCTCCCCGTCTACCAGGACGTTGAGAAGGCCATGGCCAAGCACCCCGACGTTGACACCGTTGTCAACTTCGCTTCTTCCCGTTCCGTCTACTCCTCCACCATGGAGCTGATGGAGAACCCCCAGATCCGCTCCATCGCCATCATTGCGGAGGGTGTCCCCGAGCGTCGTGCCCGTGAGATCATGGTCACCGCCAAGGAGAAGGGTATCACCATCATTGGTCCCGCCACCGTCGGTGGTATCAAGCCCGGTTCCTACAAGATCGGTAACACCGGTGGTATGATGGACAACATTGTTGCCTCCAAGCTCTACCGCAAGGGTTCCGTCGGTTACGTCTCCAAGTCCGGTGGTATGTCCAACGAATTGAACAACATCATCTCCCAGAACACCGACGGTGTCTACGAGGGTGTTGCCATTGGTGGTGACCGTTACCCCGGTACCACTTTCATCGACCACTTGCTCCGTTACCAGGCCGAGCCTGAGTGCAAGATTCTCGTCCTCCTCGGTGAGGTCGGTGGTGTCGAGGAGTACCGTGTGATTGAGGCCATCAAGAACGGCACCATCACCAAGCCCATCGTCGCCTGGGCTATTGGAACTTGCGCCAGCATGTTCCAGACCGAGGTTCAGTTCGGTCACGCCGGTGCCTCCGCCAACTCTGAGCTCGAGACCGCCGTTGCCAAGAACAAGGCCATGCGTGAGGCTGGCATCTACGTCCCCGAGACTTTCGAGGACCTCCCCCAGACCCTCAAGCAGGTCTACGACGCCGAGGTCAAGAAGGGCTCCATCACCCCTGCCCCCGAGCCCGTTGTCCCCAAGATCCCTATTGACTACTCCTGGGCCCAGGAGCTCGGTCTCGTCCGTAAGCCCGCTGCCTTCATCTCCACCATCTCCGACGACCGTGGCCAGGAGCTGCTCTACGCCGGTATGCCCATCTCCGATGTCTTCCGTGAGGATATCGGCATTGGTGGTGTCATGTCTCTCCTCTGGTTCCGCCGCCGCCTGCCTCCCTACGCCAGCAAGTTCCTCGAGATGGTTCTGATGCTGACTGCTGACCACGGTCCCGCCGTGTCCGGTGCCATGAACACCATTATCACCACCCGTGCCGGCAAGGACCTCATCAGTGCCCTCGTCTCCGGTCTCCTGACCATCGGTTCTCGCTTCGGTGGTGCCCTGGACGGCGCCGCCGAGGAGTTCACCAAGGCCTTCGACAAGGGTCTGAGCCCCCGTGACTTCGTCGACATTATGCGCAAGGAGAACAAGCTCATCCCCGGTATCGGCCACAAGGTCAAGTCCCGCCAGAACCCCGATCTCCGTGTCGAGCTCGTCAAGGAGTTCGTCAAGAAGCACTTCCCCAGCACCAAGCTGCTCGACTACGCCATTGCCGTTGAGACCGTCACCACCTCCAAGAAGGACAACCTCATTCTCAACGTTGACGGCTGTGTCGCTGTCTGCTTCGTCGACCTGCTCCGCAACTGCGGTGCCTTCACCCCCGAGGAGACCGAGGACTACATGCGCATGGGTGTCCTTAACGGTCTCTTCGTCCTCGGCCGCTCCATCGGTCTCATTGCCCACTACCTCGACCAGAAGCGCCTGCGCACCGGTCTCTACCGTCACCCCTGGGACGACATCACCTACCTCCTCCCCACCTTGCAGAAGGGTGGTGCCGAGGGCCGTGTCGAGGTCAACCTGTGATTTTGTTTGTGACTTTTTGCAGCGCCGTCCGCTGGCATATAGTCCGTCCATTCAGGGCGGTGGAGTTCGGATGGTTCATCCCTTGGTTTTTCTTTTCTTATGTTTTCTGAGCAGTTATATGTGTATCGATGTACTGCGTCCATGTGGCATGACCAAGTTGACGAATTGACACAAAAAAAAGTGCAATTCGACTACGGATCTGATTTAATTCGTTTTACAGTAGATGACTAGACCACTTTGGTGAATAATGAACGTGCCTTTCTGCATGATATGAGCTTTGGAATGTACGGAGTAAATTGTAGCCATAAATTCTCATTAGTGCCTGAGCTAGAAACATAGATGTCCGGCCTCAGGAATTCATGGATGTCGTTTCGTTGCCTGAGGTTGGCGGAGCTGCCCAGGTGGGAAACATCCTTATCGCGTCTGCTATCAGTCGCAATCTTTTTTGGAGTCTGCAACCTTGCTTGAACATCATCTTTACCTAGGTAGCATACTCGTGCGAGCCAATTCAACATTTCAATCGCCTCTCTGGTCTGGAAGTTTGATTATACTAGACTTGCGCCACCCGAAACATCAAGCTACCACTACTTCACCATGGTCCGCCTCAAGAGCCGCTACCTACTCATGGACATTCTGTATCCAGATCCATCAACCTGGCCGGCAACCCTGAGCTCCGCCCCTCACAACCCCTCCCTGGCAATCCATTCCCCAACCTCCGACGCACTCACAGCAGGATTCCTCGCGAAGATGATCCGCGAATCCGTTGCAGAGCTATACGGCGATTGGGGAATCGGAAAGCTGGGAGGTGCCTCAGCAGCTGGCATTCAAGGTAAGAGCTACACCCTTGGGGACCACAAGCCTTTCAAAGTCCCCACATCCAATACCACGTCTCATATCTAACCATTACTAGTGAAATATCTCTCCCCGGCAACGTCAACGGCGATAGTGCGGTGCCCCCGCGCTGCATTCCGTCTAGTCTGGTCTGCTATCACATACATGTCCGGCGTCCCGGAACCGTCTTCGAATCCGCAAAAGCGTGGCACAGGTCGAGAACGTGGGTGCGTCTTCCGCGTGATTCGCGTGTCGGGGACTATGCGCAAGGCGGAGGAGGAGGCCATCCGCCGAGCTAGGGCAGAGATTGTACGTGTTAAAGATGCAGAGGAACGGGGTGTTCTGGGGGATTTGATCGAAGGGATCTCCGGAGCGAA
The DNA here is from genome assembly GCA_911174995.1 of Penicillium olsonii. Lineage (NCBI taxonomy): Eukaryota > Fungi > Ascomycota > Eurotiomycetes > Eurotiales > Aspergillaceae > Penicillium > Penicillium olsonii. The sequence continues at coordinate 679,738 of CAJVNO010000044.1, forward strand.
GGGGTCTGCCGTTGTTGATTCTGTGATGGATGAAAGTGAGGATGAAGCCATGCTTGATGACGAGTAGAGCGAGAATGTGTTTTTATATGTATATGGTAATGAGATACCCCAATTGTTCGGTGCCGATTAAATGCTAAAAGTGGTATTTTCGAGCTCGGAAGATAAGCCAGAGCAAAGTCTTGGTTTCGGATTATGCCTTGCGTTGTACCCTGACACCACTGTCAGGCATGTTCTGCTTCCACTTTTCCAGCTCTTCGTCATAGGCATGCCCATCATCATCTTCCATGTCATCGTCTCCTCCAGCCGCCCCGGTAGTCTCAACTTGGCTTGCCGCCTTGCGCAGGCGGACCTCCTCTTCTAGCTCCTGCTCTTCCAGCTCATCGTATTCGTCCTTCGCATCAAGCCAGCGCTCTTGCACGTCTCGAACGTGAGTGGTACCCATGCCCTCCCGAACAGCCACTTGCCAAACAGTATCGTTGGCGCCTTCGGCAGGACCGAAAGCATACCCGGATGCACGGTCAATGGCGCGCAGGAGACTCATCATGCTCTTTTTGTCTTCGACGGCCAGCGTCTCGAAGCCAACGAGCCCGAACTCTTCAACTAAGTCGATGATGGTCCTATTGAGAGCACCGAACTTTTGGTGTGATAGTCGTGAGGATTCGTTCTCCAGCTCTGGGAGTAAATATGACAAGTCCTGGACTTCTGTATAATAGTCGAGATTGAAAGGGAGAGGGGCATAGTTGGCAAGGTTGTCGATTTTCGTGAGGACATTCAGGTGTGGGAGGTCGAGTTGGAGCATGGCGCGGAGGGAGAGGAGGAGGGCAGAGATATACATTGATGGCAAGGTGAGTGTGTATGAGTCAACGAGATGAACTACAATCAACTGATGCGCAGGTTCATGTGTTAGCTGGCGATTTCATGATGTGTTCGAAACCATGTCACTAACCCGTATACCCATTTTTTGGATTTTGAAGAAGATGTTTCGTAATGATGAATGATGCGTGAAGAGTTCCACTTGACCAGGGCAGTCAAATAGAATATAATCCTCTAGAGACAAGCTGTCAGCCATACTCAATGGACCTCGGCGTGAAAGATCATACCCCCAAATTCCTTGAGTCCCTCTTCCAGCCAGTCAAAGTTCTGCTCAAGCTCCTCGAGGGCATACAGAACGCCTCCGTTTGGGCCCAACTTGTCCTCCTCCATGATCTCTTCTAGTTTCACCAAATCACGTACGTCCAGCGCACACGGATAGGAAGTCTTGTCGTTGGCGGGGTCCAGATTGACGATAGAGCATTGCCGGCCGATTGCGCCTAGGAACTGGTGCATGCCATTGCAGTATGTGGACTTCCCGGCTCCCGGAGGGCCAATAACCAACTGAGCAAAGGGCATATTGAGTATATCGCACCGAATACGATTTGCAGTTGTGCTGAGTGATGTCAGGGCGTGGTCTTTTTTTTCTTATCGACGCGCGGGGAATCAGATGGCGGTTTGCGACGGCAGAAAATGGCTGCTAAAGGAGCTTTCCGACTTGAGCTTCTTCAACTCCGCAGCTCCATTACGATGTCTTCTCGTGAGTTATCCCTGGTCGTCATTTCCACTGTCTTGAATGATCACTGACCGTACTCTGCAGAACAGTTCACCGTGGCTTCGCCACCTACAGATGCTATCTCGGCCCTCGAGTTCTCCCCCGACCCTAACTCTACTCGAATCGTGGTTTCGTCATGGGACAAGAACGTATATTTGTACGACTTGCGCGATGAAAATGGCAAAGTTGGCGAGGGAAAGCTGTTACAGAAGTTTGAGCACCGCGCACCTGTCTTGGATGTCTGCTTCGGAGAAACCGAAAACGAGATCTACACGGCCGGTTTGGACTGGGATGTGAAGAAGTGAGACTTTCCCCAATGGATCTGATCAATGATTCCTTATAATCGCGAGTGTTGCTTTACTAACATGCGCAGGATTGATCTCAATACCTCCGAGCAAACCGTACTCAGCAGCCACGAGGCTGGCGTGTGCAATGTTGTGTACAGCCGCGAACATAACCTCGTTATTTCCGCTTCATGGGACTCAACACTCCATATTCACCTCGCTTCAAACCTCGATTCTCTGCCTATCATCATTCCCCTCCCGTCCAAGCCGTTCTCGATCTCTGCCACGGGCACCAAGCTTGTCGTCGCCATGGCCTCACGGTCCTTGCACATCTACGACCTCAAGGCATTGACCATACTGACTGCGCAAACGGATAGCACCGTGCCTGGTGGCAATCGCGTGGAGGTAGAGCCCTGGCAGCGCCGCGAGAGTAGTCTGAAGTTTATGACTCGTGCAGTCGCCTGCATGCCTGATGACAACGGCTACGCTTCATCCAGCATTGAGGGTCGTGTCGCAGTGGAGTGGTTTGATCCGTCGCCCGAATCTCAAGCCCGCAAGTATGCGTTCAAGTGCCATCGCCAAACCGCGGAGGATGGTGTCGATGTCGTTTATCCCGTCAATGCATTGGCCTTCCACCCGGTGTTCGGTACATTCGCTTCCGGCGGTGGTGATGGAGTTGTCGCCCTCTGGGATGGAGTCACCAAGCGCCGTATTCGCCAATATCAGAAGTACCAGACCAGCGTCTCCGCCGTTGCGTTCAGTGGTAACGGGCAGTACCTGGCCATGGCAGTCAGCCCCGGGTTCGAGGATGGTCACGACAATGTTCCCGAGGGCTCGGTGGTGATTTATGTGCGGGAATTGGGCGAAACAGAGGCCAAGGGCAAGGCTCCCAAATAGACCTGGGGCCACCAAAACTGTTCTTTTTCTTTTCTCTGCTTGGAATGAAGCGCCTTGATACCATAGCAAATACAAAACAAAACACTTCAAATATCCGCAACCTCACACAGCCTCAGTTCCGATCCTAGCGTATCCAAGGTCGAGGTGGAAAAAAGGCAAATCTTGGTATCATCTCATCTATTTACGTAGTCTCGTATCGCCCCCAAAATCTCTTGTTCGCGATGCAACATCTACTCGGCCTTGCGAACGGAGACCGACCCATCGGCCATACCGAAGTAGGCTGCGACGGGTCGCTGTCCACCAACACCGCCAGCGGCAGTAGCCTGAGGGCCGGTTTGGCCGTGGAAGATACCGACCTCAAGCACACCCGCAATCTCGTTGATCTTGCGGGCCAGCTCCTCGACGGCCCAAACGCCATCCTTACCATGAACATCCTTGCCAGCGGCGACATCGGACTTGATCAACAAGGGCGGGAAAGGAGCATCGACAATGAAGAAGCCCTGGTCGGTCTTGAGGGGGCCTTCCTTTTCGCTTGCGGAAACGCGGATGAATGGGTTGACACTGCCGAGGTCCTTGAGCTTGAGGAGAACGCGGTGGGCGGCGATGGGGGCGACTTCAATGGGGATGGTCTTCCAACCCGTGAGGAGGCGGGGTTGGAGCTTGCGGTGATCTGAAGGGCGTCCAGTTAGTTTTGCGCCAAGTTCAGTATGATCGCGAAACCATATGTTTCAATGGAATCGGCATCATATCATATGTAGTAAACTCACCGGCAACGCAGACGAATTCCTTGGCCTGCATAGCGACGATCTTCTCTTGGAACAAGCAGGCGCCGCCACCCTTAATGCAGTTCAGGTCCTCGTCAACCTCATCAGCACCGTCGAAAGCCACGTCAAAGATTGTACCGGAGGGAATGCTGTCAAATTCAACGGCGGTCAGACCGGCGCCGATAATCAACTGCTTGGACTGGTAACCGGTCGGGACGTATTTGGTGGCGGAGGTGTCCACGCCGAGAGCCTTAATGGCCTCAACCACATAGACAATGGTGGTACCACTGCCGATACCAACCCAGCGGGCATCCTGAGGGTAGTGCTTCTCAACGGCGACCTTTGCGGCCGCGCGCTTGGCTTCTTCAATGAGGGCGGTCATGGTGGAATGGAATCTGGGACGGAAGAGAAGTGTGGGGAGTCGGAAGAAAAGAGGGGAGCAGCGGGCGGTTTGGAACATGCCCCGTTTTATCTCGTATTAAAGCCCTCACTTAGCGCTGTTAGAGTGAACGGAGTCGATGCAGAAGAAGAGACCTGACTAGTTCCAATACATAACGTCATGTAGTGGGGTCTACTAGGGGCAGTCTGAATCCTACTTCGGCATATTTAAGCGCGAGGCATCTCCAACCGCAATGGATTCGGATGGAGTTTCGAGATCCTAGGCTAGAGGACCTCAATGGCATGGTGCACAGCCCTGAATTAATGTCTCAAAGCCTGCTGCCAGTTACTGCCTACGAGCTGTTCAGGTAACATGACATGTGGATGTGATTCATACATTCCGGGGCCTCGATAGCACTAGCAGTGTCACAAGAAAAGGAAGGAAGAAAGAAAGAAAAAGCGATTTACGGAGTACATAGGGATGAGCGCTCCCACATTTCTGTGTTCTCGAGGTCACCGAAACATTTAAAGCCACATCGATGGATCTACTAGGTTCAATGTATAGCGCAAACGGGGCTCATCAGGAACCCCGAACCCCATACATATTCACCCCGACTCTGCAAGCATCAGCACGCTGCATTGAAGCTGACCAGGAATTTCCTCGAATACTAGGTACGACCGTCAATTTGCGAATTGTTCATTACACTAGGACAGATACCGAGGACTACCTAGTGCACGATGATTGATACCTCTTTCCAAGGTTTACCCAAGAATGTGCGGTGGTATCACAGCTCAACAAATGTACGGAGTACTATTGATATACATAAAATGCTAATTCATATCGTCAGGCTTCAGCACATAACATGGACATCATGTGGGTTACTGCCTAAGTAGTACGAAGGTCATTGGATTTCGTCACATTGCTTAACCAGCAGCAAATGTATTTTCTTGCAGAATCAACAGAGCAGGAATTCCCAAGGTTCGATCATATAGCTACACAAGATGCAGCTCACTCCGGGATCCCAGCGCAACATTCAAAAGAGACCTTATTGGGCGTCACAGATCTTTTGGACGGCCGGCAAGACCTGGTCTATACAACTGATTAGTGCATGTGTTTCCAATGTTCCTGGGTAGCCATACTCTGGGCAGTGTCGACACCACACTTGGACACGACGCATTCGGTAGCGGCAGACTGGACAGTTGACTTGTTCTGGCAGATACAGCCGTAGTCACTAGTTGAACAGCCGGTCTTCTGCTTGACGGCGTCTTCCAGACAAGGAACGGCACAAGAGGGGACGTCCGCCAGGGTTTGGGCGTGTGCGAGAGCGGCAAAGGCGAAGGCGACGATAGCAAGCTTCATTTTGAGGGGAATGGTTCGGAGACTTGGGAGGTTTGTGTAGGTAAAGGCGAGCTGAATGAATTGTCGAGGATGCCAGGTTACATGGGCGGAATAGACGATATAAATACATCTCAGAGCGCGGTCTCTTTGCTTTGATTTTGAGGTGAAGCGTCATGATCGGCCTGCCGACAGAATATTGAAACTAAACCAGGCCGATCTCATGTCGATCCCGTCTCGACTGTTTTCGAACTACTCCGTACACCGTACTTCCATCCTTACACCTGTACTCTAGGGCAAGACAATATTTCCATGCCAGGTGTATTAATTGTTCCGTTTGATCGACGTTTCACGCGCGAAGGGTGTAGTTTTGATCCAATGGAGGACGCAAGACGATGAGTTTGCGTCGCAGATTTCAGATGGCATCGCTCGTTTTTGCGGCTGATCGGGTTACCCCATAATTCACCCCACACCAACCGGGGGTTTTGGACCACTCAATTGGACTTTAAGTGCCCTGAAACAATGGAGAGTATCTCTGAGGCGTGAGCTAGATTGATGTCACAGACATCTAATTTCCTTGATATGGATCGACCGAGTCCGATTTTGGCTCATGCAAGGGACCATGATCAACACTCTTACATACTGTATATGCGGTCCATGCCGTAGGATGTGACACGGAGAACTCTGTATGGGGTATAAATTTGCAGTTTTTAAACAATATGCCCCTAGTGCCTGCAGGTGGAGTGGGGGAGCTATGTCTCAGCAAATGCCTCGGGTTTCTTCGATGGAGCGAGCCTATCGAGTTGCTAGGGAAAACAGCGAGGTGCACTCCCAGGTCTTGGGATTCAGCATCTCTGAGAACTGATCAGCTTTGAGGAATCCCAGATCAGAAACCATCCATGGATTTCTCTAACCACTGTACACTCCGTACTGACCAATTTTCAATCGAAAGATTTCTCCACTTATAGTGTTGCACACCTTTTGTGAACATTCTCAATGAGTCGTGCGACCAACCTGAGACTTGCCGCAAACTTGAAATGGGGCTATCTCCAGCGCTAGACGACCGGGCGTGATCTTCATCAACAGCTTCCCATAGACCCCAGTAGCATTCGAAGACTTGATATCCATATGAGATCTTTTGCGGGGTGAGAGATGCCCCCAAATAATTCCCAATTAGGACATCCTGGAGCTCCTAGGCGAGTGATTTAGAACGCATTCCAAGTTGCAGGGGACCATCGCTACATTTCTCTAACAAAGCCTGGCTGCGACCATTTCCAAGGTTGTCTGGCATCATCCCGGTAGGTCGCTTACGGGATTTTCAACATAGCAATACCGATTAGCTGCCCAGGTGAACAATCATGGCTCACCTTTCAATTGTTTGAGATTCAAGTTTCAAAGTCCCTTCTGAAAGACGTCCGAGTCGCGTGGTTGATAAGGAGGCCCATTGACCACCTTCCAAGGTTGACTCTTGAGGATATATAGGTAGCCTTCTGTTGTGATTTTGTGGGATGCAGAGCACCCCGTCGGCAGAGTTTTCTTCTTTCAGTTCAGTCAGTGACATCGATGGCATTTCCATATATATTCTCAAGGTCCATTACCTCACCACGCCCCTTTTGGGGAAAAAATCAAGCAGGAGAGTAGAAATGCGAGGGAATACTAATATAGGGCGAGAAGAGTGAAAAGGGTGAGAGATTTCGACTTCAAGACCAAGCCTTCATTGCCTGGTCGAAAGCATCTGAATACCTGTGATCACACAAGCCGAGTTCAAAGCCCTGGAGGTGTCGCCCAACATCCAACTGGGCGGGGCCCCCGGGCCGAAAATGCCGCTTACCTAACATTCTTATTTGCCCGGGCTCCACATGTGCACCCTTAGCGCCTGCATATGCTCTTCTACCACGCCACTCGGAGGGCCCTGTTTGCTGAGCTAAAGCAAGCTAGTTGCACATGAAGATGTGGTCATGGAATTCAGTTTCCCGAGAAGAGCACTGGCCAGGGAGGCATTGGTCCTGTGTCCTCCCCATGTCCTGACGGTCAACCACAAATTCACGAACCAACACCCACAACGTCTCGAGATCGAGAATATTCCCACTAAATGTTCTCTCACGGCTTGGGAGCGTCGGCCTCTCTATCGGAGTGTCAAAGGTCAGCCGAGGAGGTGTCTTTGCTGCATGATGATGATGATGCAAACGTCGCTTCACCCTCCCCTTCTCAGAGCAGCGGAAATGGACCAGGAGACGCCTTCTCTAGAAAGATTGCCAATCGGCTCTATCTATCTCATTTTTTATCAACATGGAACTCGAGAGTCTTCGAATTCGGAGCAGTTTTGTATCTGGCGACAATCTATCCTGGCACCCTGTTGCCAATGTCAGTCTATGCCCTTTCTCGCGGCTTAGCAGCCATTGTCTTTGCACCCGTCGTGGGACATTACATCGATGTCACGAATCGACTGAGAGTTGTACGTGTATCTATCGGTGAGTGATTGGTTTCTTTTCTAAGTTGTCTTGGTACATCAATTACTCACAAGGTCCATGCAAATTCAGTGCTACAGAGACTCGCCGTGGCTGCATCATGTGCTATTTTCTATTTTCTCAAAGTGGAGATTCAGATGGCCCGTGGAATTCAATATTCCCTGCTTGCAACCCTCGCCCTTCTGGCATGCATGGAGAAGCTATGCTCCATCATGAACATGGTTTCCGTGGAGAGAGATTGGGTACGTACAGAGCTACTGGAGGCCTTTGTGGGAGCATCCCTGACCATTTGAAAATAGGTTGTGGTAGTTGCTGGAGATGACCATCAGCGCCTCAAGGGTTTGTACCCTCCCCGATGGATCATTAATTTGCTGACATTCCTCTGTGACATTCAGCCATGAACGCCCAAATGAGGCGAATTGACTTGATTTGCAAGTTACTAGGGCCTTTATTCATTGCGTTCATGGATACCATTTCAACAAAAGTCGCCATCTTGGTAAACCTCGCGATGAATGTATGCTCTGTCGCTCTTGAATACCACTCAATTGCGAAGGTACGTGTGATATTATCGTCCAAACGAAAATCGGCCAGTTCTAACTTGTCATGGAGCTCGTAGGTATATCACATGGTGCCAGAGCTTGAGGAACCCAAGCAGATAGCTCATCCTAATACATCCACCATCGAGTCCGAGCGACACGGGTTTGAAGCGCACATATGGAGGCCTTGTCAAACTCTGGCAAACAAAGCGCTCCAGGACCTTGTCACCTATATTCGACACCCTGTCTTCCTTCCATCGTTTGCGGGAGCTCTGCTATACCTGACGGTTCTATCATTCTCCGGGCAAATGATCACCTGGCTCCTGTCGACAGGCTATGACTCCGCTCTGATTGCTACCACAAGAACTTTATCTGTCGCTTGTGAGTTTCTGGCGACCTGGATTGCACCCTGGCTCATGGAAAGAATCGGAACAACCCGTGCTGGACTTTGGCTTGCATGTTGGCAGATCGCGTGCCTAGTCGCAGGGATGTCTGTTTTTTGGGATTTTAAGGAGGCTCCGCTGGTGTCAGCATCTGGTATTGTGGGTGGCACAATTCTGAGTCGTATTGGCTTGAGGGGTTTCGACCTGTGTACACAAATCATTGTGCAAGAGGTGAGAGCTCAGAAGCCCAAGCACACCCGCCCTCAAACCTGGTACTCTATTGCTGACATGACGTTTGATTCCCTAGGGCGTTGATGCGAGTACACGAGGCTCATTTTCATCTACTGAAGCTGCGTGGCAGAATCTCTTCGAGATCTGCTCCTACATTGCCACCATTGTGTTCTCACGACCGGATCAATTCCAATGGCCTGTTCTGATCAGTGTTGTAGCAGTTGCATTCGCGGGCTTCCTTTACGCCGCCTTTGTTCGGATTCAACGAGGGCATTTGATTCACATTCCTAAGTGTTTGGCCTCTGATGGGATAAGGGGGTCAAGACAGCGCGCCTGGGACATTGTTACTTCGTCTGACTTCTAGGCCTTCGGTGAGCCATCATCAAGGTTGTGGTATGGCCACGCTGCTTGAGAGTGCCATCAGTAGATTCCCTGCATTCCCCGGCCTTGAAACCATTTGGGTGGCCAATCTTCTACCTGAGATTCTCTCATTGAGCTTTATTAGGCATAGCCGCAAAACAATAAATGAGAATATACCTTGGCTTGTTGCTTCTGAGGAGTGTGCCCAGATGGCTCGGAAACTGTTTGCCTAATAGGTAGTGAGCACTTGAGGCGGTTCGTGATGTGTGTACCTCGGACAAAATTAGATCCGATAATGGAGCCGAGCTAGTGCCGGGTCCACGGGTGGATCCACATATCACATGATATCCCGACAACCCCGTGTCTACGGTCTCGGCGATTTCGGCAAGTTTCTTGCCGACACAATGCCCAAAAGACCATCCCCTCAGAAGAAAGCGTGCGACGCCTGCCATCGCAGAAAGGTGCTTATCTATGGAGGGCTTCAATTCTGACAGCTCTGGCTAATGAGTTCCCGTGCCCCATATAGATACAATGCTCGCTTCCCAGCACGCCAGGACCATGTGAGTGGTGTACACATCGCAGCCTCGAGTGTACATTTGATCGAGAGAGACCACGCAAAAAGCCACGGACAAGGTATCTGATAGACAAAGATTGGGAAATATGAAGAGACTTCTAATGCTTTTCACGTAGCGTGGACCAGAGTGAAGTACACAGCCTGTCAGAGCGCATCAAGCAGCTAGAAGGGGCGTTGGTGCAAGAATCGCCTTTGCGAGAGACCTCAGATCGAATCGGAGTCGCCACTGAAGTACCGGCCATAGTCTCTCCTTCTGCTGGGAGAACACAAAATGTGGACATCGACACCCCTGTCCACTCAACTACCTCTAATCTTACACGGACACCCTCTGATCGCAATGAAGCTGCCATCAAGGACCTAACGAGCAAGCCCAACGGGCTTTCAAACCAGATGGGACCAAACTGGTTTTTCAATGGTATACCGATTTGCTCTGAAGCAGGGAGACATTGGATGTCAATGAAGACCAGTCAAAACGTTTCGCTGGACGACTTTTGTATCCCCGACTCAGATTCATCTTCCGTAGATCCAGGATCAACATTTGGACCAGAGCTGTGCGAACTACCTGATGAATTTTTGACTCGAGAGATATTGAGCGCTTATCGGGCGTCATCATTTCGCCTCGCATTTCCAGTATTGGACGAGGTTCTCATAGAAAACACTCTCCGATCAGCTTACAATGCACCCACCGAGGCACAGACTTCTACAGCACAACTCTCAGCCATGGCCTGTGTCCTCGCAGCTATATCCATGGCATCCCACTTCAAGTCATCGCAGCAAACTCCAAATCTCATAGATGCAGATGCATGTGCAGCAAAGGCGAGATCTCTTTTAACACAAGCTTTGGGAAATACCAGCTTGACAACTATTCAGACAATACTTTTACTGGTAAGATGCGACCATGGTCCACACGCTTGGGTGTCATATTAACGATGTAAACCAGCAACTGCGTTTGATGTTCAATGGCCTCTGGCAAAGGGCTAATATGCTTAACTCCATGGCATGTTCCATGATTTGCTCCCTTGGAGGGCACTTTCACCTGGATCTCATTTCTCCCCGAGGAGTTTCAGATCCTCAACAGCGAGAAATCAATCATACGCGCATGCTCTTCTGGATATCCTACGTGCTTGACAAAGAGATTTCACTTCGCACAGGGAACCCGCCGCTACTCACGGATACGTACTGTGATATCTCATTACCAGACAGCTATATGGAATATGAAACATATCCGCCTGAAAGGCAAGAGCTTACCGATTCGCATGGTGAACCATCTGGGCGCATAACCCCCCACCTCCCAGCGGATCCTCGATTGAGTCTACTCAAAGAAAAGGTCTGTCGGCGCCTTTTCTCAGCCCAAGCGTTGAAGAATGACAATAATCAACTTCTTCTCAATATAAGGCAGCTTGATGACGAGATCGAGAGCTGGCGCTTGTCCATCCCTCTCCCCTTTCGCCCTGCACTTTTTGTCTCTCAAAGCTCCCCGTTGAGCGCTCTCGGGGAATGTAGTCCCCATTTCAATCGACTCATATCCCTGCAACTGGATTACCACCACCTCATGACCGTCATTCACACCACAGTCCGAAAATGTATGCCCGACGCAGGCGATGGGGACCAGGACCTACACCATGTGGTGCATTCCAGTTTCGATCTTTCTCTTGAGGCGAGTCGATCAACCATCTGGTGTATCAAGGTCCTCTGCACCAACGTCACACCAGAAAGGTCTCGGTAAGCAAATTCTGATATGGTTTCTATTAGGAAGATCATTATCTTCTTTGCTAATTCGTTTTGGCTACAGTCTGATAGTGCCGTATCTGACAACCGCCGCCATGTCACTCTTCTTGAATATTCTCATTCATCCCCTTGACCATACAGCACAACTTGACCTGGAAACCCTCATATCGGTAGCCAATACAGTGCGCAACACACTTGGGGGTGAGTCAACGCATGGCGAGCGATCCCTATTACAAGGGACAAGTGATTTTGTGATGAGGCTGGTGTGGCTGGGAACTTGTGCAGTGACGAAAGCAACGAGAACAGAAAGAGTTTGACGTATTTTGGAACCAATGAACCACACTCGAGGCTGACAGCACTGGTGCATGTTATATATCGCGATCAAATCTACCCTGCTAATTACTGCTCGAATGACAGCCTTTGAGATCCCGATGAAAGGAAATTTCTTATGTCTTCTTATCAAAGTGTTCCATCAATGTATGTCGTTATGGCTGAGATAGCTATCTGACAAAGAACAGCAAAACACCTGGGCATCAACAAGAGGTGCTACAATTTCCCGACTCCACCCGGCCACCCCAAAAATGAATCACTCTGTTTAAAGATCATCGTGAGAGCTATCACCTGCACCGCGGCCTCGACATTTCTTCGTTCCACCACACTCGCAACCATCTTCGCCCTTTTCACAAGCTCCTGCACACCCAAGCGAGTATGCGCTGAAGTAGCCTGGAGCCTCAACTGGGGGTGCTCCTGAGTGGGTGCCATAATAGCAAGTGAGCGTGCGGTTCGAGTAGTCGACGCTGGAGCACTTGGGGATGTTTGCACATGCATCAATGCAGTCGCGGTAGGTTGGTTGAGGCTCGTCGCGGAATGGAACTGTGCCATGACGCTTGCCACACTCCATGTGGAACAGCTGAACATGAAAACAAAACACTTTAGCTCTTGGAATGAACATACAACGAGAGAAGAGCGACTTACCTCACCAAACTCGGAGACATATTTCTGCCCGTGAGCAGTTGGGCACTCGGTCGAACAGGAGACAATCTGATCATTGGCAGCTGGCTGTGGTGGAGGGTCGATGTAGTAAAGCCAGTCGTGTTGATCATTTCCACAAGGCTCATTGGAGAACCCTCCATCCTTGTAGAGCCCACAGGTCTTACCTACATCGTATGTGACACTGGAGACAGAACAAAGTTACAAAATCAGCATCCTCCAAATTCTGGGCAGGTTCAACTTTTGCAAAGTCCCAAGTCTTACCTGTCGCAGTCAGGGTGAGCATCACTCAGGCAGAGATCCAAGCAGTCCTTATATGAAGCTACATTGGCCTTACTCCCAACGCCGGTGATCCCACTGGGCTGGTGCGTGCAGCACATCAATCGGAAGTAGCCACCATCACTGGCTTGAATGAGCTTGCCATAATCTGAGGGAGAGAAGTGAATTAGAAAATGGTGAACTGTTGTGACCGGAGACAGGAACTAACCTCCTGGGCAGGATGGATTGTCAACAATGTCGTTGATATCAGGCTCTGCTGCAAACAAGGGCCTGGAGCAACGGCTCTGGGCTTGAACCAAGCTTACAGCAAAGGAGAACAACAGAAATCCGGACTTGACACCCATGGTGATGAGTCTTTGTCACCAAGCAAGAAGATTGAAATTTGGACAAAACCACGGATAATCGTGGGTACTTGAACCAAAAGTCAAGGCAACACTGGAGACTAAGACTAGCCCAATCGTTCAGCTACAATGCAAAGGCGAATAGGAATGGTCATGGCTGTGCCGGAATGCAATTAAACCCCAGGGTGTGATCCCAAACTGATCGAGTATATGCATGCACCTGCGCATGGTATCATCGCCCTCATACAGCTCGATTCACTCGGCAAGGACTCGAGTAGCTACTGCGCTAATGCTGTGCAACGACCTGAAGAGGAACATAGTTCATACTGCAGATGATCTGTAATGCGCAGGGACAATCTTCGTTGCAAGGTTGAAACTTGCGTTCAGCCAGCCACATCAATACAGTGGGCAAGAAAGACCTCGACCGCTTGATCGACAGCTGCGCATATCAGAGGCCGAAGATGGAAAGGCGGTGCACACCAGCGAGATTGACCTGACATTGTCGCGTCCCGAGAACCGGTTGCTCTACGCAGATGAACTAGCTGCTATCTACCGGAATATACACCCCGCGTTTCACGACTCAGTGTGATTCGCCAATATTTATCCTATATGCAAGGGGTATGATGTCTCAAATTTGTGTAACGAGTGACTCGTACCCGGAGACCTGTTTACGCAGGGTGACGCCTCCGGGTCGGCACGAACCACGACTAAAACGGTTTAGCCCTGTAACTCCTGGCCTTGCATATGCACTGCCCAAACTAGCTTCAAATCAGCTCGAGATCACCGTGACATGCATCGTGTGTCAGGAAAGGTAGGTGAGTCTAATCTGTCACTTTCCAAAGTTTTCCGCCAGCTCCTCCTAGATACGTGCATACTACCTTGGCACGCTGAGCGCCTATGAACACTACGATGTAGTAGCTCGATAGTGCTCCAATCTTACGAGGTATGGGTATGTAACGGTATTGTATAGAGTTACACACTGGTATTACATACCAGGTATATCATACAGACGCACGAGTCGCCTTGGTATTCCTGATCACAAATGAAGAGATACCACCCAACGGCCTATTGATCCTCCACTTGGCATGAAACATGAACGCAGATGGCCATCCTTGCTTTGCAGCTGCACATTGAGTAACATCTCATGTTATCGGTGGCTGGCTGAAACTACAAGCAGCCGCCATCAACAACTTTTGCCACTAGAACAAGTTCTATCCTACGGAGTACGGGGAAGTCATCTGTAGCTGAGAGTGGGCTCTCTTGAGACCGTGAGTGAGTTCTGCCCAGGTGCCACCTGGCACGGTAGGTGAATGGGATCAGGTGATATTTTCTGAATGGGAAGAAATAGTGATCGCTACAGAAAATCATGGACGTGATATTGCGCTAGGCAAAGTAAGAATTCTTACTTGGGAAAGACAGCTAGATTAAGCTGAGGGATTCTCACGAGAGAACGGAAAGTGAGCTCTTAATACGTTCGGTTGTACTCTATATAGCAAATCAGCAGATACCTAGGTATACTGAAGGGACAGTCTGGATGCAGAAAAGCAATGAATAGTAGATGAAATATCCCAAACACACAGATGGATCCACAGGTTCAATCAACACGATTATACATTCTCTCCAATTGACTCATTGAATTGACTAAACACGTTTCAAGTTAAAGTGACCCTGGGCCTGACGGTCGTGAATAAGAGGCGATAGAGAGTAGTCATCCCTGAATGCGCCACAGTACCCACTGCTGGGAATGAACCACGCCCACACGCAAGTGCTGCCTTCATTTTGACAATTCTGGATGCACTCCTCCAAACTACCGGCCGAGCTCATCGCATATTCGTTGTGGCCAGCTACATGGGTGCATTTAATTTGCCACTTTTCATTCCCGACGGTCAGCTCAATGTCATGCAAGTCAGGGCACGGATCACCCGGAGGAAGTATTAGGGGAGTCGACGGACCTGAAGCTGTGGACTTGGGATAGCCACAGCAGGCCCCTGCGCAGCCCATATTGTACGCAGCGCTGAACCCGGGAGCATCAATAGTGGGCTCACCAGCGTGATCGCCTAGGTAGCAGCGCTTCTTGCGGCGGTGGTAGTCGACACTTTGGCATGGCACAAGCTTGCCACAGAGGTCCATGCAATCTTCCCAGGATTCGACCTGCTCAATGACAGCCTGGACACCATGTCTCTTGCCACAGACCATGCGCATAGTCTAAATTTGTTTTAGTTCATAAACCAGTCTGGGGAAATTCAAGGTGAGATGTAGCAGACTCGGCGTACCTTTCCATAGGGTGTGGTATAGACCTGGTTGTTGGATCCCGGGCATTCCGTCGTGCAAAGCTTGATGTCATCATCTGGATGGTCGGCTGTTGGAGGCTCGGCCAGGAATGCATAGTGATACTTGACGTGGTCAACGGTAAGGAAGCCCCCGACCTCGTACAGAACACAGTTCTCCGTGTCGCCAGCAGACGGGTTGGAGTCAAAGCCAACACTGTTACATATGAGATTCGTGGTCAGTATTGTCTCAATTAATCTTTTAACCAGTTTTTGGTCCAAAGTACCTACCTTCTACACCGACCAGAAGGCTCTTGGGCACAGGCGTCCATGCACGCTCCGAAGTCAGTGGCCCATTGACCAAAGATAGGGGTCACGGTTGGGATATTGGTACAACACTGCATGTAGAAGTGATGGCCATCCGAAGACTCATAGAGATGTCCGTTGTCTGCTCTCATAATGGATTAATACAACACAGAACGAGAAGGAGGGAAGAAAAGATGCATCACTGACTGGTAGAGCAGCCATATTGCTTCCCTGCAGGCGGAGACATGTTTTGAGAAGCCTCCCGGGTAGCAGGACAGCTACTCAAATCCCCGTCGTCGAAATCACCGGTATCCCCGTCGTCGAGGTCACCAGTATCTCCATCGTCGAAGTCACCAGTATCTCCATCGTCGAAGTCACCGGTATCTCCGTCGTCGAAGTCACCGGTATCCCCGTCGTCGAAGTCACCGGTATCCCCGTCGTCAAAGTCACCAGTATCTCCAAGGTCGAAGCCACCGGTATCCCCGTCGTCGAAGTCACCAGTATCTCCGAGGGCGACATTACCAGGATTCTGCGCCCGTGCTAGCATAGCGCGAGGCATCAAGACCCCTAGGATCATGACAGCCGTCCCTATTGGAATGCATGGCTTCATAGTTGCAATCGTCAGACGCGATGTAGGTTCACCAAAGGTAGACGGGCGTTAGGGCAACAAGAACTGAGAAAAAGCAGCGTCGAATTCCTTTTAAGTAAAAGGGGGGATAGGTATAAATGGACTGAAGGAGTCGGGGGACGATGTATGTACTAGGGCAAATGACTGGAGCACTTTACATGCTGCAACATGGTGGGGAGGAACCTAACCCTCGTAATGCAATGATGGGGCACGCCAAGGTGAGGTTCATACTTCATCAATTTTCATGCACCTAAGTGTGACACGACGTTGGAAGAGGGTACATCATAATTTCGATAGTATGTCGTGGGATGTTGCCTTGCTCTACAAACCTAATGCAATAAGTTGGATATTTCTTTTTTTTTTTTTTTTTTCCTATTTCATTTGCTTTTGTTTTATGTTTTCGTTTGAAAAGTCAATGTGTATTTTACGGCTTCCTATGATACCCCCCTGCTGTTATGTTATTTTCGATCAGATCTACTCCGTACGAGTATTGACAAGAATACAGCAGCCCTAGACTCATATGCACATGCGCATGTTTTGGTTGGTTGTCTTTTTTGTCTGAGAAAAGCAAAACCAGAAAGAAAAAAAAAAGAATGTTGAAAAAATTCAAAAATACCAGTGGCCAGAATTCAGACACATTATACTACTCCATGACTTCCAAGGTTGACAGGCTGGTCTTGTAATTTGACCGGAAAGTAATACTTCCAGCCCACAGGATATTACGGGAGAACAGACTTACAATCTAATCACCGCTCTATATAACATCGCTACCTCTTTGCGTCCTAAGATCTCCTCCTACTTCAGATTCTGAAGATCTTGATTCCTCCCTCCTGTCCGCAATCCTTCACCAGTACCTGTGTACTCTTCCGCCTCAGAAAGCTCGAGACTCGTACTCTAAAGGTACAATCGACTCTGATTCATTTGATTATCAACACCCACTCTAACACCTTCTCCAATTGCTTAGACTCCCGCTGAGACCTTTCCAATCAATCAAAATGCGCTTGACCGTTGTATCATTGGCAGTTGTTGCTCTTTCTCCCGGGGCTTCTGCCTTCTTCTTCAGAATGCCATGGATTCCACTCGGACCTATCAAGACAGGAGGAGGAGGAGCCCCAAGTGTTCCCTGTGCAATCAACCAGAACAGTCCACACTTTGCCAGCTGTGCAGCTCTAGGCCCCGGCACATATCCAGCGTTTGACTCGAATGGAGGGTTCCAAGGGTGCTACTGAGATATGTCATTGGTGTCGAGCGTCCCACTACAGTCACGAGCGATCAACCACTTCTTTTTGGTGCTAGTTCTTTCGGACTAGCTATCGGCTTGGGAGAAATTGAGGCTTGGGATTAGTCCGATGTTTTCTTTGTGTTCATATTTTGTTTACGAGGTGATCGAGGGCTCAGGGCCAGGGAGGAGAATGAAATGATTTGCTTATTGTCCCTATCATTCCCAGCTAAAGACCCGTAGTAGCTTTGTATCGAAGGGTAATTCATTTTAGCATTGAAAGCCATCAGAACTATAGTATTCATTTGACTAAGAGACGCGCTCAAGTTCTTCCTACACGCTATTGCTCTGAGAGAACATCCACCGTAGCCTCTTTGCTCTCCGAACCTTTGAGAATTTCTTCCAATCTGCATATTCCAAAGGCCAGTATGGTTTCAAAGGACCAAAACTCGTAAATACCAATGGGAAGATGTACCATACACAAGAAGTACGGGATTAAAAGAATACATACCAATACCATACCTAGATACAGTCACTGATCGGTGCCTCCTCCCGAGGTCCTGAGCTCAGGGCTTGGACGTATGTTACGTTGCACGACTCATACAGCGCACATATTGCTCAAGGAAAGCTTAAAACAAACCCGCGGTGAGGGGTACATGCGCAAGCCAGCTCGAGAGAAGCCGTGAGGAGGGTCCACTCAGTTAGTCAAGCTGAGCACTTGAGGTCGCCACATCCATGCAGTAATCAATTGATGCACCCTGGGGTATCCATAGACGTGTTATTGGTTGACTAGAATTAATATCCCATGCAACATGCCCCGCATTTCGGCATTGCAGCTTTGCATGATGCAGGTTCTGAAGCAACATGATGTTGAGCAACCTAGAATTTAGCGCCCCGCAAGCTTTGGGTGAGCTGAGAGGTGTTTCGCTTTGTGAACCTGGCATATGCACTATGTAAAGGATCTTCAAGTTGAACAGAGTACTCTGTATGTAGGGGCCAGGACCATTACGGTGCATTGAGAGGCCTACAGTCATCGGCAATCGGCAAGCTTATCGATCACACCCCGGAAAAAGCAAAGACGCGTGAGATATGCAAGGGGTCGCTGAGTCCAAGTGCATAGGCGGGTATCATAATCAACATCAGAAGCTAGTTTCACTGGGAGACACCAAGAAAGATGGTACGAAGCATGGTACAGGGTAAGATCGCTTTGGTTGTGAAAGCCAAGGGCTATCGACTGCACAAGCTGGGGGTTTCGGGGTCATTGAGGTCTCGCTGTTTCTGGTCTCTGCTCTCTTCAACTTCTTGTTTCATCTCTCGATCTACGAACTCTATTGACTAGAATGTCGTCTATAATTCAAGTGCAGGCGACTATGCCCTTGTATCTTCATGTCTCTGGCTTGACTATCAACGGGCTGTCTCTTGGGAGCAATGGCCAAGTTTTCTCTCTGGCGCATAACTCCCCAGGTCCGTCAGTTACGGAATCATCGCAGCCATTGACGCAGATTCCACTTCCCCCAGACCATCCCTCCAACTTTCTGGAGTTTTTACAGCCCGATAGTTCAATTGAGTGCCCTGATCATGAGTTCGAAGCATTCCTGCTCGGAGAGAGCCCGCGCATGTTGTATATCGAAGGATTTTTAAGCGAAGAGGAAAGGCTTCATGTGATCGAGAATAGGTACGTCCGTCGTTGCAGACAATTCCAGGATGAGCCAACATCTGATTAACATCGCCCTCAACCAAGCAACCCAGACTACACTCCGGCCTCGGTGTACAACCCTACCACCAATGAAGCGACAAGCGATGGCGAATATCGACGCAGCGAAACCGCCCTGCTACATCGTGATCCAGTTGTCAAGTGCATTGAAAAGCGTGCGCAATCTCTACAGCAATGGACCAACATGGCCCTTGAGCCGCTGAGTGTACAAAGATACCAGAGGGATGGCTATTTTCTCCACCACCTCGACGCCATCGGTGCGTCGACGATTCCTGACCGCAAATCCACATTCAATGTCTGGCTAGAGGGCAACTGCACTGGGGGAGGCACCCATTTCCCCATGATCTCTCGATGGGAAGACCCAGCGCTCTGTGCCTTCCTTGATTGCGATGCCAAGGAGAATGGAACAGTCTTCAAGCCATTAGCCGGCAATGCCTTGTTTTGGGAGAACGTCGGACCCGATGGAAGCCCATATGAAGAAACAGTGCACGCAGGGCTTTCTGTCCTAGATGGAACAAAGATCGGTCTGAATATTTGGACTTGGGTATTTCCAGACGATGATTTACGAGGACAATCAGTCTAGGTCCCGTTGCGATTTGATTGAGCATAGCTACATGTGTAAAATTATTTCGAACGGGTTTTTATTGCATCGATGCCATTGAAGTGAGAGGAATAGGGAGAATTTTCCAAGGACTATCAATTGAAAATTTCGATCGAAGACACAGCGCGTAAAGCGTCCCCATCGTCGGGTAATCAAGATGAATAGCTACAAGCAACTCTATTCAATAGCTCTATGTCTACATAGGTAGTATTGGCGCCAAGAACCTTCCAAGGTTCCAAGGTTGGGAAGTCCCACAGCCCAACACCCGTGGAATTGAAGAAGCACTCTGCAGTTCAAGCAACATGTACTCCGTATGCATGAGAGAAAAACCATCGGCTTCCAAGGTTCAATACCACCTTGTACGGTAATACCAGGATCGATGCATCGAAACTGCATAAACCATCATGCAGTCCCAGCTCCACACCGAGAGTTTATGTAATAATGGTTTGATCATCGATTGTCTCTGACCAGCCTCATGCAAAGGAATGGATAGGATACAGGGGGGCAAATATGCAGTGTGACGCTCGAATCTGCCAGATGCGCAGAGAACTTAGCTTTGGAGGTCAGATGTAACCTCACTGCTCAGATGCTCAGCCCCTTCTAGCACCCTCCTCGCTCAGGCCTGATTGAACTCAAAGAGTCGAGTAGGGATATAAATCTTGATCTGTCCCGGGCATATGCTCGGACCTCAGCTTCCGTCTCTCTCATATACAATATTCAAGGTCGCCTTCAGAACGCGCCATGAAGTTTCAGTTCATTGTTTCCGCGTTGCCACTTCTGGCCTTCGGCCAGACAACTTCTCAGCAGGAATTCACAAACCTCTGTGGAAGCGGCCAAACAACCGGCACCACCACGCTGAATGGCGAGCAATACACCTATCATTGCAACAAGCGCGGGTTCACCAACGTGACTCCAAACTCACCTGGACACAATGACCCAGCTACCTGTGCTGCACTGGCTGCCAGTAACTCCGCAGCTGTAGGTGTGACCTGGATCAGAAATGGC
This sequence comes from Penicillium olsonii, assembly GCA_911174995.1. NCBI lineage: Eukaryota > Fungi > Ascomycota > Eurotiomycetes > Eurotiales > Aspergillaceae > Penicillium > Penicillium olsonii. Next base: position 700,612 of record CAJVNO010000044.1, read on the forward strand.
CTCTGTGCCGTGGCAACTTCCGGTCCTCCAACCAATCAGAACGGTGGCATTTTCTTTGAAAAGGTCGTGAGCTCTGGTGGTGGCGCATGCTGCCAGGAGCGAGACACCTGCAAGGCGCAGCTTGCCACTTGTCAGACCCAGCGGGATCAATTCAAGACAGAGCGTGATACCTGCCAGGCCCAGAACTCGGGAGGAAGTGGACCTGTCACTGGTGGACCTGGCACTGGAGGACCTGGCACTGGAGGTGGTCGAGTCAATGACTGTAAGTCGCAGACGTTCCTTCTATCCTCATAGGTCACCAAGATGAGATAAGCTAACTGCCATCATAGGCAAGAATGTGGCCGGTAGTGGGGGCTGGTCCAATGTTGACCAAGCTGGTTCCAAGTGGTCAGTCAACTGCAACATGAGTAAGTCACTCCTGATCTGGGTATCTACCTACACTGTGTGGGCAGTAACTAACGCAGTGTCACCAGGAGGCGGATCCGGAATCATCAAAAAGCCCGCTGACACGGCGGCTGATTTGCCCGCATGTGTCGACCTTTGTGCCGCGGTCCCTAACTGCAAAGTGGCCTTGTTCCTTGGACCTCCCCAGAAGAAGTCCAACTGCATCCTTTATTCGGCTCAAGCTGCTTATAGCTCGGCTCCTGGAGATCATATCGCAGTGAGAAGCTAAGGCAATACTTTGGATGAGCATCCCTATCTCAATGCAAGGACCGACATTGGACGACTAGATGACATCTGAGACAAGTCTCCGAGGCATTTTCCTTGGAAGAAGTCCAAAATCATTGATCGGACTGCGTGATGGATTGTGATCACGATACGGATACCACCGGTTTGGGATGATAAGTTTTCCGGTAAATTCACTGGGGTAGGGAAGTCTGAAGTGCCGGTTAGTTTTGGTAGTAAATGAAAGCTGAAGATCTGAATTTGAGACCTGGTAGAGACGTTTCGTCTAGAATGATTCCAAACTTCCGTAATAGCAAGCTCTAGGAATTCAGTTTTTGCCCGTGGACACCCTCTCTGATCTCAAATGCTTGGGCAAGCAGGACAGGTTGACTGTAGTGAACTGTGCACCACAACAGTTGAGCGGTTGACACCTGAATAGACAGGCATCAATAATGCCTTGATGCCCGAACCGCTTAGTCAAAACACCTCCAACAGCACTTGAGTCAACAGTTGGACTCGCAAGCCTCACAAGTTGCGAGTCAGAAAGTGCCATAGATCAGTTTGGACTTGAGAGAACCTGGAAATTTTTCAAGTTCAACTTCTTCCCCTCTTCGCGCAACTCAACCTCTCATCGTCCCGCTTTTTGATACAATGACGGATGCTTTCCCCGCCACCCTCACAGGCCCAACCTCAAAGGAGCGCAAGTATGATCGCCAACTCCGCCTGTGGGCTGCAACTGGCCAGCAAGCACTTGAGGATTCACGCGTCTTACTAGTGAACTCAGATGGCCCACTTGGTCAACATAGCACGGGTGTCTCCGGCGTTGCGGGCGTCGAGACCCTCAAGAATCTAGTCTTGCCTGGCATTGGTGGTTTCACCATCGTTGACCCTGCGACGGTCACGGAATCTGACCTTGGTGTGAACTTCTTCCTGGAGGAAGAATCTCTTGGCAAATCGCGCGCTGAAGAAACTTGTCGGCTGCTCAGAGAATTGAACCCGGACGTGCAGGGATACCATTACTCCAAAGTAAGCTCCTTAGAGTTTGAATGTTAAGCAAAGATCATATTTGGCTCACTCATGATTCAGCGCATCGAGGATCTCACCGTCGATCCCGATTTCCTACCCAGACACAAGTTGATTATCATCTCGGGTCCAATCAGACGCTCAACATTGGCTCCGCTGTGCTGGCAAGCAAAGCAACTAGGCATTCCTGTGTTATACCTCCACTCAGTGGGATTCCTCTCCACATTCTCAGTCCAGCTTCCTGCCGAATTCCCTATTGTTGAAACGCATCCAGATCCAGAATCGACTCAAGATCTGCGCCTGCTGAACCCCTGGCCCGAGCTTGTCGCTGCAGCTTCCAAATTGGAAGCCCTGGATACACTCGATGACCACCAGCATGGCCATGTTCCCTACATCCTTCTGCTTCTTCACTTCCTCGAGCAATGGAAACAAACCCACGACGGAAGCGCGCCAAAGAATTACAAGGAGAAGACCGAGTTCAGAGAGTTTGTGCGGGGCCAAGCACGAACTTCCAATCCCGAGGGAGGCGAAGAGAACTTTGATGAGGCAGTCTCCGCCGTGCTGAAGACAATCTCACCGTTTGAGCTGCGTAGCTCGATCCGCGATATCTTCAACATGGAAGAATGCCAGCAACTGACGTCCGCTTCCCAGGACTTCTGGATAATTGCATCCGCCATAAAGACTTTCCATGCCTCACATGGTGTCCTGCCTCTGCCTGGGTCTCTGCCCGACATGAAAGCCCAGTCAGCGGACTACGTTGCACTACAGAATATTTACAAGACCAAGGCACGACAGGATATCGAAGAAGTGACAGCAACAGTACGCCAACTCGAATCTCAAATCGGACGTGATTCACCCGCCATTCTTGACAGGGAGATCGAAGTCTTTTGCAAGAATGCCGCGCATATCAAGGTGGTGCGGGGCCGTAGCATCCCACAGATCAGTATCGATAGTGACGCCTCCACGCTGAAGAAGATTCGAGGCGAGCTTAACTCGGAGGACTCTTTGATCTCCATATTCATTGCAACCCAGATCCTCGACTCGGTTGTCGATGAAATCCAATCCAGCGGTCTAGAGAATGAGAGATCTATCGACGATAGTGCACTTTGGCATAGTCACACAGAGCGCATTCTTGCCTTGCTCACTGGGGTTGACGGAGTGGCCGTGGATACTGCAGCGCGGGAGCAAGTCGGGCGTGCGATCAAGGAGTTGCGTCGTGCCCAAGGTGGTGAGCTGCACAATGTCTCTTCGCTGACTGGTGGACTTGTTGCTCAGGAGGCATTGAAGGTGCTCACTAGGCAATATGGCCCACTTGACAATACTTCTGTCTTTGATGGGGCCAGAAGCAGGACTGAGATGTACAGGCTGTGAGAATATTCAGACAAATGACATTATGTTCACGCCATCCTTAATTTATGGCAAACGCAAAATGAGTCCCTGATCGAATGAAGATACCTGTCTCTATGCAACCGTCTTCTTGAACTGAGTACTTGAATGATTTATGTTTATTCATTCATGACAATAAATTTAACGCTTTCTAGACTTCTGTTGTCCACGCCCTCCCCGCTTGGGTCCCCGGGGCCCGCCCTGATTCTCATACAGCTTCTCCTTGCCAAATGCCGAGTCAGCAACCCGTAGGTAACTGACAACTCCCTGGTCCACGACTGCCAAGATAACGTGGCGATATCCATGCCGCAGTCTCATATACATCATACGCTCCATCTTCTCTCCGGATGGAGGATCAAGAGGGGTACTTTCGAGCAATGCGCCGAGTTGTGTCATGGTCGGCATACTAGTTTGATCACGGGTGCTGAGTACCGCAACACGGAACTCGGGGGTGGGTGGTGCTGATTTTTTGAAGGGGGTTGAGGGCTTCCAGACATGGAAAACGACGCGGAACGGCGCTGTGATATCGGAGGGGTTTGAGGGAGGTGCAGTGACGGGATCGTACCATGGAATTATTGCGAGCTTGCGGTATACATCCATGTAGTGACGGTGGATTCCAGTGCCAATCATTGGGCCAGTTGTTGTTGAAGCTGTTGAATGAGGATCGTGAAGCCAGTTGAAAAATGACCCTAGAATGCCTGCTAAGCCAGCTCCACGTAACATTGGTTTGACATTCTCATGAACACTTGAGCTAGGAGAGGTTTCCTGCTCATTCTCTTGCTGTTCTGCCTCATCGCACCATCCAGGTGCTCGAGCAAGTGTGTATCCCAAACGTTTGAGACCAGTATAAACAGAATATCGTTCGAGAGTCAGACCACCATGTCCTACAAAGGACGCATACGCAGCCTGCAAACTCATTGGTATAGAGAGATCATCCTGCTTCGGAACTGCAGGATCGGTCGGACTAGGCCATCTGATATCCAGACTGCCTCTCTCGATAAGATATAAAGCTTCCTCGGGTAGCAACCAGAGACGATTCCAGCGGTCACTTTGCCCCACTGATTTGAAGAGAGTGCCTTTCGGATTGGGCACATAGACACATACGTCGGGGTTGATGTTGGCAGACCTCGGCGTGGGCCTTGCAGGCTTCTCGGGTGACTCTGTACTCTTTTCTGTTTGTTGCGGGGCTTTTGGTGGAGAAACTTCGGCCAGAGGGAAATATCCATTCGGGGCATAGAAAGCTATGACATGGGACTTTGATCCATGTAGACGAGGAAATGAGAGCGCATTGTGCATTGCCTTTCGTGACTCGGAAAGGACGCCGGTTTGGTGTTCCGTCGGATTAGGTTCGAAGTCCTTCTCCCCGCGACGCGGAAGACTCCCAGAATCTGCATAGCTGCGCAATCGAGAGAATTAGCTAGCTGTCGAACTGCGCGGGTTCATGCTACCTACATATTCAGATTGTTAAGAAAGCGAAAGTCCTGTGTCTCGTCGGACAAGTCGACCTCTGGCTGCACCGATGCATTTGCAGGGGTTTTCAGCACATCGTCGTCCGCGTCTGCCATGTCGAAATTCGCGCGTCGTGCGACTGGCCGTCACTTCTCGGAGCGGATCGTGGAGTCAGAAAAGATAAAGATGCGCTTATCGATAAGCTGGTCCAGATCTGCCGTGATCTACCGCCTTTCGATGCTAGGAACGGGTGCCCAAATGCCTCGCAGAAGCAACCTTGGCGGTCATTGCTTGCGCGCTGTTCGGAATTTCTGAACCTATAACAAGAAAATAGGACTTTACTTCACAAAACACGAATTGCAATTGTGCTACCAAATTATAAGTACCAACATGAACCTCGGATCATCAAGGACTCTTTCTACCTCGAATTTATCCCCGTCTATTGCTTCTCTAGCATCACAACCTCGCTTCCATAATCAGACGAGAAGGGGAATTGCAAGCCCAGATTCATCAGGGTAGCGCCAGTATACGTGGCATTCCCGTCAACCTTGTACGAAGCCTGCGCGTCCAGACCCTGTAGCCTAATACGCGGCCAGGAGTGATCGATGTTAGGCGCGAGCTGGAAGACGAAAAGAACAGCCTGTTTGCCATCCTCGCCAATGAACAAGGCAGCAGGCCAGTTGGAGTCCTCTGGCAAGTTCAAACGCCACAAATCGCCGTTCAGCACGATGGGGTTGACCTTCTCCGAGAGAGCAATAAGACCGGGAAGAGCAGCCTTGTCCTCGGCAGTCATCTCAGCTGGGTCGAGCTCCAACCCAAATGAACCACCCATCATAGCAACATGGCCACGGAAAACAACGGGGACTGTGCGCCCGGTCTGCTGGTTTGGCACGGCGGACAAGTGAGCGCCCATTGCACTAGGGGGGTATGCAAGGGAGGTACCGAGCTGAATGGAAATGCGCTCCACGGCGTCCGTGTCATCGGATGTCCAGATCTGAGGGAAGTACTGCAAAACACCGGGGTCGAAGCGACCTCCACCAGAGGCACATCCCTCCCAGAGAACGTCGGGGAACTTCGTAGTCAGTTCGTCGAAGACACGGTACATGCCAAGCATGTAAGCATGGTTGGTAGCAGGGGAAGGCATCTCGTGGATACCTCTGTTGTTGTCCCACTTGACGTAGCTGATGTCTGCGCTGTTGAGAATGTCTGAAACAGCCTTGATGATGAATTCTTGTACCTCGGGGAGAGCAAGGTTAAGAACGAGCTGGTTTCGTCGCTGGGTTCGTGGGTACGGTCCAGCGTGCAAGGCCCAATCTGGGTGCTCTTGGTACAGTGTCGAATTGGGGTTGACCATCTCTGGCTCTACCCAGATACCGAAGCGCAGATTGGTTGATGTGTTCGCGGCTTTGAGATCGGTGATCTTCTTGACAATTGGCTCGAGGCCGTCGGGGAAACGTGCAGGGTTGGGTATCCAGTCACCCAGCCCCTCCTCGTCGGAGATGCGAGGGTACTCATCACCAAACCAGCCGTCATCCAAGACGAAGAGCTTGGCGCCTACCTCCGCGGATTCCTTTGCAAGGTTGTAGATGCTGCTTTGGTTGAAGGTGGAGCCAAGTCCCTCCCAGCTGTTGAGAAGGGCAGGGCGATCGCTGGTCGCGAACTTGCTCTTGATCAGATGCTTGCGGTACAGACTATGCAAGGCGCGTGACATGCCGCCGATGCCGTCCTTGGAGTAGACAGAGACACACTCCGGAGAGGCGAGAGACTCTCCGGGGGCCAGCTTCCAGGAAAGCTGGCCAGGGTTGAAGCCAAGAAGGGCACGTGTGAAACCCTGAGAGCCCTTCTCAACATCCACTGAGAACGACCCGGTATACACCAGGGAGAAGCCCCATGCCTCGCCATGAGACTCGGTGGCCGATGGCTCAACCAACGCCAAGAATGGGTTGTGGAGGTGAGATGAGTAGCCCGTAGAACTTCCAAAGCTTTGGATGCCATACTCGACCTTTCTTCGCTCCTTGTGGGCTTCTCTCGCCCAATCTCCGCGGAGACTGATCATTTCCAGATCCTCGTATGGGAGATCCACGCTCAAACTAGCCAAGGATTCGATGGTGATATTTCCCTGTCCATGATTGGTGACATTGACGCTGCGCACAATCGCATCGTACTTGGGGAAGATCGAATAAGACAGGTCCGCCGCAACGTCGCTGTACTTGTCGTAGAGACTGACCACCAACGTGCTGACGTCTTCTTCATTGCCCATTGTGGCAGGCAATCCTGGCAGGGCGGGCTTTCCCGCAACGATCCGGTGCGATTTGTACTGCAGATCAGACACAGTGTATCCTGCCGACTGACGGATGCGAATTGCAGGGATGCGGAAGTCTCCTCGTCCCTGGTCTGGGAATTCGCGGCGAACACGACCGGTAGTACCAACCCAGCCATTTACATCGCCGACAGTCTCCAATGGGATGTTTCCTGTGACCGGGCCGCCAAAGTGATCTCCTAGAAGATCACCTGTGCTGTTGTCCACATGGAAGCGATAAGACACATTGTCGCCATTGAGAGCGAACGAAGTGCCATCTGCCACGATTGCTACAGAAACCAGAGTCAATATTGACGTACCGCTCAGATGGGAAACGGTCACTCACGCTTGGTGTTTGAGTTCTGTGCCATGACAGGCGATTGCACCAGCAATGCTACCAGGCCGGTGGCCACCGCCGTGTTCCTTGTGAAGCGAACCATTTTAGCCTACAGACTTCACATCCAGACGGAAAGCAACGACGATACCTTTATATGTTTCCCTCAAGGTTGCATCCACGGGAAGTGATCTCGGCTCGGAGAATACCAAACTCAATGTGTGCAAGAACACGGGGACCGGTTTCTCAACAGAGAGAACAGTGGACCTGTCCCAAGAATCTTTTCACCCTAGCAACTTCCACCCTGCCGATCGCAGGCCTTTTGAGCGATATAAAAGCCCGGCGTGGAGTAATTGCGGGGGCTCCAATGCGGAGTGGCCCGGGGATACTCCGGGGCGGCTTTGACTCGCTCTCATTGGCTGGGGAGCCTTCAATTCCGCCGGGGAATTGATTTCTCCATTTCTCTTGCATCCCCAGTCCCTCGCCAGTGACGTGTATATAGGCCCAAATGCCGCAAACTAAGACATAATGAGATTGGCAAAGGCATGTTCAATCTGCCGGTAAGCAGTTTATCCCTCACCCCCACACCCCGCGCTCATACGATGTCAGGGAACGGCGCCGGAAATGTGACATTCGGAGGCCCGGCCTCCCTTGCACGTATTGTTCCACTCGGAACTTGGCATGCACGCGAGCAGAGTCGGTAAAGGCTCCGTCTGTATCGGACGGGTCAACACCTGTTTCTCGGAGGGATGCCCTTTCGGAATCGGAAATATGCACACTACCAGACCAACCGCTCTGCGGAGACCTGGTCCAGCTCTACTTCAATTATGTGCATGATAAGTTTCATTCACTCTTTCATCGGCCAAGTCTGATGGAAGATATGCATAAAGGCCAAGCACCCGAGATTTTGATGTATGGCATGTTAGCACTATCGGCCCGGTATGATCTCTATCGTTCGGCCCGACTGGCTCCAGACTGATTTCTACAGCTTTTCATCGCATCCATTCTTTGCCGAGACAGACCCTCGAGAACGGGGAAGGGGATTCGCCAAACGATGCGAAGAGCTACTTGACCTCAATGACGTCTCCGTGACAACAATTCAAGCCTGTGTCTTGTTGGGTGCGATTGGCGTAGTGGACGGTAAACCTGCCTCGGAAACCATCTACTACGCAATTGCATGCCGCATTGCCCAGCTTCTCGATTTACCGAACTGTCAGGCCGCGAACCGGGTAGAACAAGAGCTATACATCAGAGGTTTGCAGCAAATTTCCTGTGTCTTATTCAAATGCTAACATGCCTTAGTATGGTGGACCCTATGTATGATAGACGTTTGGTCCTCAACAGGAGTTCGACTGCCCCGCTTACTGACTCCAAAGCCGAATACACCTCTCCCAATGAACGAGGCAACATTCTTACGAATGAATCGTGCACAAGGGTTCGCCGTAGAGGTCGAATCTGATCGCGCCTCATCGCTTCTCGCACAAATGGTCCTCCTTAACAGAATCCTCTGCGAAATCAACGACTTCAACATTGAAGCCGCAGAAAAATCCTTAACCCCAACCTATATCATGGACCGGATCTCCGCACTCTCCGCAAAGCTCGACCGCTGGCTCGCCGAGCTGCCAACACACATGCACGATACCTGCGCCAACCTCCTCTCCTTCGCAGCAGACGGCCTAGGCCAACTCTTCGTAACCCTATACTTGGGCTACTACCACTACGGCCAAATGCTGTTCTATAGATTCCTGCACGAGGACCTACGCAACCACACACCGCGCACGCACTTCTACGCAAACAAATGCAAAGAGCAAGCCGTCCGGCTGTGCGAGATGATTTACAGTTCTGAGGAGGTACCGGGGTGCGATGTACTGTATAATATGGTCGGGCATGTTCTTGTGATCGCCTCGACGGTCCAGATCCACACCTTGCTTTTCGGGGTGGATGAGAGTATCGCGCAGGCGAGACGGAGACTGGAGCGGAACTTCTGTATACTTACCCGATTGCGTGGCCTATGGCCCACTCTTGATGTCTGCATGGAGCGCCTGCAGGCTTTTCATCGAGCTTGTAGGCGCTCGGTCGATACGAGCTTCTGCATGGATGGGTGGATGGTGAGGTTTTTGGTTGAGTTCGGTAATCCGGTTAGTGAGAGGGGGGTTGGTGAGGTTGGAGAAAAGCCTTGGACTTTAGAGGAGATTGGAATTTCATAAAGGCTTTCTAGACATCCATGCACGTAATCGTGAGGAGACACTGCTGCATTCGCTGTGATCGATGAATGCCGCAGTTGCCCAAGTGGGTTTCAGGGGCGGTGACCGTCCACGGTGGGATATATCTTCCCCTGTTCAACGTTGAAAGCCCCACGTTGAAAGTATTCGCACCTCGGTGCTATCGCTCCCCATGGACCCCAGCGCCCAAAATATCGTGAACTACAATGAAGATTTACGCAAGGTGTGTGCTCTGATGTTGCCAAGGCGGCCTCATGCATTAAATTAACAACTGCAGATTTCAAATAGCCTTGAGAACGCACTTGAGACATTTGGACCCTCTTCAACACAATACCAGGCAATATTGGAAATCCTGAAGGAATGCCTCCGGGACATTGAGAGCGACAGCCAAAATCGGGCCAAAGACCAAGTGGTAGATGCAGACATGCTCAGCATCGCTTTGGGATTCTTGGATATTGGGAAATGACCTCGGGAGATCAGGCAGGAAAAAGAGTTGTATAGGAAGATGATACCCTTGACATTTTGCAAGCGATACACGTCGATTGGTCAGTGTTGAAGCGATGATACCCAAGTATGTAGAATCAAAGAGACAGATCTAGTTAAGATACATATATCTGCACCTGCATGTGGACATCTGGGCACAGTTCGTGTTCGGTGGGCTCAAATGCACCAATGCAAGTTCGGCAGAACATGCCACAAATGCCACAAATGCGATAGGAACAGCCTAATCAAAGCCAAAGGGCAACCTGGGTAGCAACCGACCCGTACAAGAGAAGTGCACCAACACCCCGGACACCCGTGGGTTCCCGTCAAATGAATAACCAGCTTTCAAAAAATGCCATGCAACAAACTCCAGGATCTATGCAATCATAAGACATGTCATGATATGGTGTGGACACGGGATGGGATTCTGCCTCCGTGCCGCTTGCAGGGGCGCCGAAAATTATGACCACTGTCGCTCCTAGGTTCGGGATCGCCCATGCAGGGGCGTGTCAGAACGGAGCCGACGTGGGTTGTGATTAAATAGGGTTCTTTTTGTGATTTCCCATGACCAAGAGCGGCAGGGGCGCTTCAATCGATCAGCGGTTTCTTCTGGTTACCGACGATTGCACAGCCCAGGTGGCTCAGGGCGTTGAGGTCGTTGGGTCGCACTATTGCGGGAAGAGGTAGCATTGGGTTGTCGGGATTGATGTGGGCAGCATCCCGGGCGGCTTGTTCGATGGCCTCCATTTCTTCTTTGCAGCCGGCGTGGTCGAGTGGACAGACCACTATTGGTTGACGTATAGTGATGTCTCTGGCGGAGGTTAGGTGGGCCTGTTCGGTGTTAGTCTGATCACCTGCGGTATTCCATATAGCGCAGGAGAGGGTTACTCACTCGGACCGTAAGGTAGTACTCGATTTTATATAGACTGGCTGTGGTGGTGAAGCCGCTCACGCCGTATGTGGGGAATGCTGCTCGGTTCCTAGGCAAGATGCCCTCGGCATCACGCAGATCCTTGGCGGGGAATACTAATCCAAGATTTGTGAGATAGCCAGATTGTGGAAGTTTCACGCCAATGATTTCTGTCTTCTTGGCCAGGACTTTCACTTTGCGCTGGGGCTCGTCGCCTTCGTGGTTGAAGATGATCTCCTCGTCGATGCCGATGGTGATTTTGCTAATGGTGACTTTTCGCGCCTTGCCCATCCAGCTCTCGTTCGGGGATAGCTTCACATAGACACTGACGGGATCGAGGGGCCCGTAAGACCACCGTGGGACCGAAATGGCCAAGGTGACTAAATGATCTGATACCCGTTCCGCGGACTCGGGACGATTGTACATGCCGAAAGTGGATAGTGTGTCGTACCGCGCAATGGGGACGGGAAAGGTGTATTTGCGCTGTTCTTGCTGGCCCTGCTGTACCATCACCACCATTTCGTAGTATGTCTCAGCGGTCCGACTTTGAAGCTGCACACTGGCGGGAGGAACACGGCGGGAGGCATCGCGGCCCCCACGGCCAAATGGGATGAAGAGGACAAAAGGCAAGTCCATGGAGATCACCTCTTCGTATTCCCTTCCCGCTGGGCATCGAAACAGGAGCATCTCCTTGCCCACGATGTCCGTGATCTCTTTGCGCGGCGGTGCCAAGCGTTTCTTTGCAACGGAGTCGGCCGAGGGATGGATGGTTTCGCGACGGAGGAGAGAGATGGTGACGAGTGAGACGTTGACGGGGGCTGTGATACCGGCGCAGGGGCGGATTTCCACCTTACCCTCGATGCGTGGCTTAGGAGTGTCAATCAATGGCTTCGACCAGGGGGCCGGACTGCCTTGTCGCATGGCTGTCCGGGAGGGTGCTCACCATCGTCGCCGAGATGCCTGGATATCCGAGTAGGAAATTGCCATTTGCCGGGCCTGAAATGCGCACGAAGGCGGCCATCTCGAATCAAGTGTGCCTGTAGCACCATGGACATGCGGAGGTAGGGTCGGGTCGTGGAGGGAATGCGAGCGGACGGGAAGTGGGAAACCCTGGGGGGTTCATCAGGGTCCAGCTTGAATTAGCTGGATGGTGTTAGGGTGAGAAGTGAGAAAGTCGAGCTGAATGTAAGGTTGACGGTGAGAGGCCCTGGTGCTTAGGAAGCTGAGCTCCTGACGGTGGGGAAAAGTGAACCGAGCCCCCCTCAACTCCGTGATTTTGAGCCTCTGCTCTTCTCAGTCATACGTGTCCTGGAGATGTATCTACGAGTGTGACTTTGGGATTTTTCAGGCTACAGAATACTCTACTTCCCGACTTTTGTATAGATGTGTCTCAGGGCCAATTTGCAATGTCATCATCGTCATCACACATGGGGCGCTTAGAGTCGATCACAGTGTGATGCAATACACATGGGTCTTTTTAATAAATCCGGCAGCATACCTACTCCGTACCTCCAGGTCCATTGCCCTGGAGTCTCCTATGTGCTGTCCAGTCACTGGCTGTCCATTGAAATTCCGATGGTTGCTAGTGCAACCATGACGTCCTTACTCCACACATGAGACACTCACCTCTTCACATATCTCCACTGAGCTTAATACCACTTAGACTCCCCAATCCTCACTCAAAATGCCTCCTCGTCGTCGCGCAGCAAATACAGGGCAGTCGACTCTGTCGTTCGGCTCTCAGGCCCGAGTCACCAAACCAGTGACAGCACCCCAGGCCAAGACTAACACCCTCGACTCGCCTCGAACCAAGTCCCCTGCAACCCCGGAACCCCAACTCACCGACGTACCGGAAACTTCCAAACCCCATGTTGCGGAACTAGTAGTGCGCCAACAGGCCAAAGCCGAGGTTGAAGCACCGCACACAGAAGAAGACAAGAGGGCGCTGCAGCTGAACAAGCAAGATATCTGGCGGTACTGGCGGGCACAGGATGAGAATCGCCTGGCACCTCCTGGTACGTGAATCACGAAGAAAGCACCTGAGACTCCAAGCTCACTTTGAATAAGCACACCAAGAGGACCTGGACATGGAAGAGAAGATTCTCAGGCATTTTGATCTCTCAAGTCAATATGGGGTATGCGATCCATGTACATGCTGGATAATTGTCCCAGATATCTAACGGAATTTACAGCCCTGCATTGGAATCGCCCGAGTCAAGCGCTGGCGCCGCGCCAACAAGCTGAATCTCAACCCTCCCATTGAGGTTCTTGCGGTTCTCTTGAAAGGCAAGGATACGAAACAGCGAGCATACGTCGACGAGCTGCTTTCATGAAGATATGAGTTCTTTTAATTTGATTTTAGCATGGCGTTGGTGGAATGATATCACGATTTGCGAGACCTCTTCGGGGGGCTCGACCGGCGGTGGGATTCTTCGGTCACGTCCACCGGTATATACCTAGGCCAACCATCATCTATGGGAACTGTAAACTTTCAATGTTTCACATTTTCCGTTCTCTTCTTTGCACAATGTGGGAGTTTGCGTTGCTGATGCCCAGGTGTCAAGTTTCCATGTGGTCAGCCGAGGCAGCGAGAGACTTTTTGCTGCTCCAGACAAATTGAACTTACTCCCATGCAAGGGGCAACCTTGAGGAATGCCGTGTAGAGAAAAGGGTATTCACGGAAAAACTAGACTGTTCAGGTGATAGGATGAAGTGGTCTCCGCCATTCCTGACCTCGGGAGGCTAGTCCATGGCTGGAAATATGTTTCCAGGCCAAAGATTGGTGCAGACCTCGGACGTATTTTAGCAACATGTCCAGGTGGGCAGGGAAAGCATCAGAAATCTCATTTCGGCTACACTCTGCTGTAACCGTACGATCTACGCGACAGTTCTGTTCGATGACCCCCGCGATATCAATCTCGGAATGGTTCGATTGCTTGTTTCCGTATTTTAATTTAATTAAGTTATATTTCAAAGCTCATGTACTTATTAATTGACTTGACTAAATTAGTGCCGTGGGAATTTGCCTATGTGCCAGGGGAAATGCTGGCTTTAATTATGGAATCATAGCTTTATTGAACTGTGTCAGCTAATTCAAGAAGTTGAAATCACCATTTTCAGAGGTTTTCTAGAGTACGAAATACCAAAGTCAATTGAAGATGGCTGGGCAATACCTGTTATCTTTAGGTACTTATGTCTCGCTAGCAAAACCCAGCGCTTCAAACCCCGTGTGATTCCCTCTTGGTCGCCTCCAGGGCTAGGGCCTTGGCAAACCCTGTGCTCATTGTTCGAGTCGAAGCTTCTGGCCCTCATGCTCGTGCCCCTCTAATGTCTCAGTTGGGCCCGGGGACTCTGGGGCCATGGGGCAACCCACTTCCGCGCAGCGGATACAGTTTCCTGCTCAGCAGATGTCAAAGCCCTGGAGAACTCAAAGGATTGGGAGGAATGAGCAGTCAAGGTCAGCTCCAGCTCATGCAGGTACAGACCTCGGGAGTATCACGATCGACTCTCCGGACGAAATTAACACTCCGATAATCCCACTAGGCTCTTTTGAACTCGGACCATAAGAGTCAAGTACCATGAACAAGTCCCTTTGTGTACTTTCAGGGCCCGAAGCCCAACGCCACCGATGGGTTCCATACATCTATTTGGTCCCCTGAGTTTGGACCGAGCAGAGCAGGAATTATATTAATTCGGACCAATGCCCAAAGGGGGATAGTTTGATGTTACCCTCTTTTCCCCGGATTTTCCTCGATGCGCTTTGCCACAGTCTTTGTGCCGTCTCAGGGTTCTCAAGGTTGCGTGTCCCACATTGCTGTACGGAGTACACCGCTCATGTACACCCTTACAGTCAACACCTTGCACCACTTGAGTTGCGTGGACCACTCGCACATGGGAAGTACTGCTCCCTCTGTGGAGATTGCCGCCCCCATTCGACCGTGAGACTAGCTGCAAATGGGGTAACCGCTGCACAACCGGTCATCGCCACCGGTCCAGCCTCTGATGGCTGCCCATCCCGGTCTAATCCTGACTGGGTTTCGCGAGCATACGTACGCCGTACGAGACTCCCGCGCCATCAAGGCAGGCTTCTTCAATGCGACCCTCATTCGACCATTGAAATTAGGGTCCGGCGTCAGCCATCAGGCTTGGCCATGCGGACGGACTGGGGTCGCAGTCCGTGGTAATTACAGGCTTAGGCCAACCGCGGTGCCCTGCTGGTTTATCGAGGCGCATTAAACATGCAGAGACATGTGATGTTCCCGTGAACCTTTGGTGCGACCCTGTCAGGGCAACTGGGACATCCATGAAAGGCACCGTCAAAGCTTATAAGAAGGCCATGCCCATCACTGGATTTTCTTTCTCGACAGCTCATCCTTACTCACTGATTATTTGACTGTCGTTTCCGACAAGCCGTTTATAATATTCACACATATTCAGTCCATCAATCTTGTCAAGATGAAGTTCTCCACCACTCTTGTTGCCCTTGTCGCTGCTGGTCTGGCCCAGGCCCAGCTGCCTGATGTCCCTGAGTGCTCGGTACAGTTTCACCTCGAACATGATATGAGAGAACATCAAGACTAACCTCACCCCAGCTGTCATGCTTCGTCAGTGCCCTCAGTAGCGATGGCTGCTCCGAGCTCCTCGACTTCAAGTGCCACTGCCAGAAGACCGAGCTGGTCAGCAGCATCACTCCTTGCGTGAAGAAGGCCTGTGAGGTCCCTGACCAGATCTGTAAGTTCTCTACGCCTCAATCTCATATGCACAACCTAACATAGGCCAGCCGTCTCCAACGCTGTCGTTGCTCAGTGCTCCTCTGCTGGTCACCCCATCTCCGTGCCTCCCGTTGAGACCACCGGCGCTTCTAGCGCTACCTCCACCGGGGCCGGCTCCTCGAGTTCCGCTCCCGCCGAGACCAGTGCTACCGCCACTGCCACCCCCACTGCCACTGCCAGCGAGAGCTCCAGCGCGGCTGAGTCCTCTGCTGCTGAGTCCACCTCCGCCGAGACCACTACTGTTGGCTCCACCGCCGTCGGCTCCAGCGGTGCTGCTACCTCCACCCCTCTCGGCACCAAGACCGGCTCCGCCTCCGCCTCGGCTTCTTCCCCTGCCTACACTGGCGCTGCTGCCAATGTCAAGGGTAACCTTGCCGGCGTCGCTGCTGCTGTCGCTGCCGCCGCTTACGTCCTGTAAATTTATCTATACCTAATGTGATACTGCTCGGGTTGAGGGCAGCTTGCTGTCCTTGATCGGCAGTTTTCTGTGCTGACTGGCATTGGATTATTACCTTTGAAAGTCGCACCAATTAATACAATGTACGTGTTGGTTCAAGATGGATATAATCTGAATGAAGCAATTGGTTTCTCAAGTCCAAGTCCATAAATGTACTCTGTAGCTTCCGGGATATCTTATTTCGAAGTCACATTCACGCTACACAAGACCGTATAAAGTACCTAGGTACGAATTGGGCTACTGGGCACTCACAGGTACTAAGTTGATGTACAGTGGAGCCCGGGCAATATACAAACAGGATGAGACCACTCCAGGGCTGAAACACCCGATGACATCAGATAAGACAAACATTTCCCCGGGGCCGTCGTTGCTTGTTTTATGCCCCGTTCCATCTCTGCAGCGTTGATCCCTTGCATCTTCCTTGCATCCTTGCATTCTCCCAGCATGTCTGACCCCAAGTCGAAATTCAGCCACTTACCCCGCGCAGCAGCCGGTCCTTTGACCTGTCCCCACCAGGTAAGTAGAAGTGCTCAGCTAGGTAAGATCAATTTCTCTAACATACACAGGGGAATTCTGTGCTACAGTCATCGCAGTTTAACAAAGGGTCTGCATTCCCAGCCGATGAGCGATCGGCCTTCAAACTGCATGGTCTTCTTCCACCCAACATCCAGACCCTGGACGAGCAGGTCCAACGCGCCTACCAGCAATACAGCAGTAGATCTGATGATCTAGCAAAGAACACTTTCTTGTCTAGCATGAAAGCGCAGAATGAAGTGCTCTACTATAAGGTGAGACCCGAAGCGTGGTCCCGAATTATCACCTTTTTAACTTGTAATCAGCTTGTTCAAACGCATTTGAAGGAGATGTTCAGTGTGATCTACACGCCCACTGAAGGTGATGCAATCCAGGATTATTCGCGACTGTTCAGAAAGCCTGAGGGGTGCTTCCTGAACATCAATGACCCGGACCGAATCGAAGAAAGCCTCTCGTCATTTGGATCCGGAGACGATGTTGACTACATTGTAGTCAGTGATGGGGAGGAGGTAAGTCATACCTTCCAAGATTTATTTCCACATGAGATCTGATCGCAATTCAATAGATCCTTGGTATAGGGGACCAGGGCGTGGGTGCCATTCTCATCTCGGTCGCCAAACTTGTCATCACCACGCTTTGTGCTGGAATTCACCCCTCGCGCCAACTACCAGTCGTGTTGGATTGTGGGACAGATGTAGGTCTGATTTATATCGGAATGATCATGTTCGCTAATACTTGCAGAACGAGGACCTCCTCGCTGATGAACTGTACCTAGGGCTGCGACAGCATCGTGAGAGGGGAGAGAAATACGATGATTTCGTCGATAGATTTGTCCAAGCAGCTCGCAGACAATTCCCGAGGGCTTACATACACTTGTATGCCAGGCCCTTTTTCAACCTTGTGAAAGACAACTAACTGTGTTAGCGAGGATTTTGGATTGAAGAATGCCCGAAGAATCCTCAACCGCTATCAGTCACAGATCCCGTGCTTTAATGATGATATCCAAGGAACTGGATGTGTCACCCTTGCCGCCATGCTCGCTGCACTTGAAGTGAGCAATGTCCAATTGGAAGATACACGGGTCGTCATCTTCGGCTCGGGCACTGCCGGTATTGGTATTGCAGATCAGATTGCCGAGACTATCGCTACCAAAACACACAAGTCGAAGGATGATGCATCGAAGCAAATCTGGTATGCACTGAAATGAAACAAACACAGTCCTCCACTGACGCTGTCTTGAATAGGTGTATTGATAAACCAGGTCTGCTGGTAAAGTCTCTTGGTCAACAGTTGACTGATGGGCAGCAATCCTTTGCGCGAGATGACCATGATTGGTCAGAGAACGACCGAGACTTACAGTCAGTGATCAAGAAGGTCCAGCCTCATGTTCTCATTGGTACATCGACGAAGCCTGGAGCTTTTACCGAAGATGCAATCCGTGAGATGGCACGTAATGTGGAAAGACCCATCGTTTTCCCTCTGAGCAATCCCACACGACTCCACGAAGCAAAGCCAGAGGACCTATACAAATGGACTTATGGGAAAGCACTGGTTGCCACAGGCAGTCCATTCCAACCAGTCAATTACAATGGCACTGAATATGAGATAGGTAGGCGGAAATCATATGCGACTTCCTCATTACCGTGGCTAACATGACATTCTAGCTGAGTGCAACAACTCCACATGCTTCCCGGGCATTGGCTTAGGAGCAGTCCTCTCTCAATGTCGACTCATGTCCAAGAAAATGCTCGTCGCTGCTGTGGAGGCACTGAAGGCAGAGTCACCAGCGTTGAAGGATTCCAACAAACCCCTACTACCCGACGTCGAAAACGTGCGCGAGATCAGTGTCAAGATTGCAGCCGCCGTGATCCGTTGTGCGGTAGAAGAGGGCCTCGCACAACAGGATGGAATTCCTGACAGTGATTCGGAGCTACAGGAGTGGATTCAGGCTCAGATGTGGGAGGCTGGCTATAGGCCTCTGGTTGGTGGGAATTAGTATCAGAGTAGTGCCCCGGGCCTTCGCCTTCCAAGTTGATGGTTCGATGTACCACCACTGACCACCAGAGAAGCAGATTTATGAGTCATAAATTGTACGCTTCAGTTTCCAATTGCCCGGCTAGATCTGACCTTGGAAGTATTTCAGAGTTGATTGCGGAGCGAAGCGAAGCGATATAGTATCATAGTGGTATAAATGCAATATATTACAAGCCAATCCATATGTTTTAAATCCGAATAACCCTAGAATAACGTGGAAAGTCGAAGATTTCGAATAGGAAATAGGCTGATCAGCCATTCATGGAACCCATAGACGCATGAAACCCCCAACCTCCTGACGACAAGTCACACAGCTGCCAAAGTTATTCATCGCAAGACTGACACGACAGTCCTCGCAGATACACAGGCAGCGACATGGCCAAGTGATGATGGCTCGAGGGCTTGTTTGACAAACAACACAAGGGGGTCCATTAGGACCCAGCCCAGCCGCGCCAGATTCCCAAGTGTGGGTATCAGGGTTGAAGGGCACTTCTGAGCGACGGGAAAGGATCAGCTTCTCTAGGAGCTCAGACTCCTCCTCGGCTGTGGGCTTTTGCCTCCCTTCGGAGCCCGATTGCGTCGTACTCAATTGGTGAAGTCGTGAGGAAAACAAGATTCGAGATCTCTCCCTTTCAACTTCTTTCTGGTAGCGGCTGCGTGTCATGATTTGGGGGCCTTCGTTGTTTGTCTTCAAATGAGCGGCCAGGATCCGAGCTTCTTCTCTGCTCTCACGGTCCCTGGGATCCAGAAGGCGCGCGAGCGTGGTCATGTCCAGTAATGGGTCTTGGAGCGAAGAGCTCCTATCTGCATATGGATCGACCTGGGTAGGGGTTCGCCGACCGTCGTCAGATGGGTAATCTTCCCACTCCGAACCTGATGCATTGGTAGACATTGAAATCACACTTGTAGTGTCGAAGTCATCAGTGGGCGGGTGGTAATCTGAGGTTTGGTCCTGATTACCCCAGGAGCCACCGATCTTCCACCAGCTATAGAGCCTGTCATCCAGATAATTTTCATCGGGGCTCATCCAGTTCGGTCGATTCGAGCGCTCTCGCTTTCGCATCTCAGCTTCAACATCGAACTCGCCATTTTCGGGAAGTTCGAGATTGCCGTTGTCTGAAAGAATCCAGAAGTCTAAGGGCTGTTTCAGGGGCTCTTTGTCAGAACCGGGCGGCTGCCGACGGTGACCAATCAGGCGTTTCAGCCACAGTGGTCGGGCGGTGATGCCCAGTCGATCTAGAGCGGTGCTGAATCCATATGCGCTCCATCTGAGCACGAGCAGACAGATCGCGCGGAAGAAGGCGAACACGTGGATTAATCGAATAGAAACACGTACTGCTCCCACTCCTCCTAGCATGGAATCAGCGCGAACATCGCGAGGTCCATCACTCTGCTTGTCGATCTTCCTTTCGCGGTTGTAACCAGTTTCCCATGACCCAGAATGTTCTGGCACGTCGAAATTTGCAAATGCCGCGGCTTCATGGGTTCTGGTGTAAGATTCACTGGATCGTCGTCGGTGACTTTCAATTTCGGCAAGCCGGTCTTCCTCCAGCCAAGTCATCCGCCGTGCAATTACGGCCTTACCCTCGTTCAAAAATACAGCCTCACTTGCGGCAGTCAGAGCAACATAGCCGATTCGAAGTAGGGTGGTGTAGAAGTCCTCGTGTCTGTTGATGCGAATGCTCCGAACCTGGTTTGAGCCTTGCATGTTTTCATGGGCCAGCATGAACCGATCGCGAAGGGAGACGGGTTGGGCATCTTCTGTAGACATAGAAAATGCAGTGATGGTGAGCGCCAGCGCGTAAATCGCACCGCATATTGTGATTCCACCCAATACCATGATATGAGGAATGAACCCCACAATGCACACGGTTGGAAACCTGAGAACGCCCGTTTCAAGGCTGACAGGTGGTCCGGCGTCTAGTCCCCATGACATCGCAGCCATAAAGCAAGCACCCCAGAGAGCAGTGTTGAAAAGTCTGTATCTGCTTTGCATCCCGAAAATATCGAGAATGTGGGAAGAAGTACTGTTACAGCACGAAATCAAAGCAATCAGTAACAACTCCGGCGTAACATTCATTCGTTCCAGCACTTGCGACCTTGTGAGTAATTGGAGAACCGAAGTTGAATCGTCATTGATTTCCCGAGTCATAGTACTGAGCGGATTTTGTTTGGGAAGACCGAACATCCCCAATCCGATAGATTTGCCAATCATTGATTCGGCTTCTGCGAAAGCAAGTGAATGCTCGAATATGGACATTCCTGTCTCCGTCTTCACCTGCCGGCCTTGCAATGCGCATGAGAGCGTTTCGATGAAATGGCTCAAGCAGAGCATCATGAATGTCGGCCAAAGCAGGGAGAAGGACCCGTATGGAAGCTCTGAGCTGCTTGTGCGGGTCATCTTCACAGCACTGCAGGACTGCTCTTCGGATTCCCATCCTAGTAAGCTCGAACTCAGTGCGTAGAGAACACCCCCATCACTGGAATAGTCGAAGATGAGTTGTTTCCCAGGGTGACCATAGCGCATGGTTGAGAAAGAAGGAGATGTCTGGCATCGTATCCCACGAAGCAGGTTGACAATCTGGTAGGCAAAGCAAAGTATCGGTATTAAGCGAAGAGCGATGCGCCGCTCCCATCCAAGTCGCAGGTGTCGCCGCGTGGAAGCGTATATGGTAATTCGATTCAAAATCAACGCCTGGGCTTGTTAGTCTCCAACTGTGAACACTCAAGATCTAACAATTACCTCCAGTAAACACGCGAATGACCATATGCTTGTCAAGTAACCGAAGAACCCACCCAACTTCTTGAGGGCAGCCAGGAACTCGGCGAAGTAGTAGCTTCCTTCCTGGGCCGCTGTGTCGCCCAATCCACTTCCCGCCATGTCCGCCACCGCATGTGTAGCTGCACCGCCGGCTTCGGATGTTGGACCGGCTCCGCCCAAAAGGCTGGAGATTCCCGTCATTCTGCCGACAGATGCCGGGACTGTTCGGAAGGCGAAATTGTCGACGTGTTTGAAGGCGTGAATGCTGGAGGATAGGAGACGGAGCGGTAGAGATGATAAAGATGGACTGTCGGGGGTCGGTGCTGACGTATTCGCATGTTGTAACAAAGACGCGGTAGTGCTTTGTATTGTTGAAGGCTCCGTGAGACCAGACATGATGAGCCGATGTCTTCTGTCAAAGGCCCTTATCAGTAATCCGGGGGACAACAATCAAAGCGGCACGCCGCCAGTCCCCAAAGGACCGATGGGTACGGGCGGTTTCAATAAGCACAAATCAAGTGATAAGAGAAATTGTCGCAGTAGCATGGAACACAGTGAGCAACGCTCCTGAAAACTGCATCCCGCAAGTGGAGGTGGTGATGGTGAAAGAGCGGAGTGATAGCGGGCACTTCCAATCTCCCCAGGCCCGATCCCAGCTGAGTAAGCTGCCGAGGCCCCCGGGGCCCCGAGCCCCGGGGCCCGGGGGCACCGCCAATTGACCTGGAAATGAGGGGCCTAAATGATTCCCAAGGCGCAATTGATCTCACAAGGGAGGCCCTGGCTTCAATAACTCTTTCAACGAGCCATGACGAATTGCATCCACTACCATAAGTAGGCATGAGCCCAGGAATTACTCCGTACTCTCCCTGGGCGTACTACATGTGCTGGGCAATTTGTTAACAAAACAAAGACAATATTGAAAGAAATTTCATATATTGAATTTCATATGGTAGTTTATGTTTCCTATGATCCAAAGCCCAAGTCCGTGATATCCAGACAAGCGCGCAATCATTGGAGATTGATCTACCATCATCTTTAGACAAATTCGGCCATAGGGCAAAGAACCGTTTGCATATGCTCAGATGGGTCAGGTTGGTTTGCATCGTTGGGCAAACTCGTAGGATACATGATCAGTAGAAGCGAAGGTGACTCATTGAAAATCAATTCATGATAGAGAATCAAATGCAGGGCACTGAGTCTCGATCTGGCCTGTGTGGCCATCCTAAACTCCATGTGGTATCGTAATTGAATCAAAGGTAATCTCGTTGCGCCGTTAATCGTTCCAAGGTTAGGAGGTGATAGGCTGATGGCATGATACGAAGACGGTCTTTGTCGGGGCAAGACCCAGCATTGTGATCGCCCCGAACCCATCAAGTGTCCAAGTAATCGGCAGCCATCAAGAGTTCCAAGCACAGCTCAGGTGGGATGTCCATATCTGGGACGTTGGTCTGATCCTTGTTCTTCTCGTTATAGCATAGATATTCGCAGACTTTCTCGAGGACGATGCCGCTGCAAGGTGAAAGGGGTTGTTAGCAACCGGGACGATGCCATTTCATTGAGGCAAGGTACATACGACATGTCATCCAGCTTACAGCGGCCGGTTAGACCCTCAGAGAATTTGCCTGTGGGTGGTTAGTACAGCCCACGCAGCACGGGATCTTGTATCCACGTACTCGAAGGGTCCAGCATGCGTCGAATGGTGCCCGAAATGCAAGCTGCACTGCGTGAGACGATGAATTCATAATCATCATGTGAGACTAGAGTCACATATTCAGAAACTGAGTCTGCCATGTTTGAGACGCGTAGTTGAAGGAAGACTGGTGATGTGGAGCGAAAAGAGCCTTTTGAGGGTCGGTGTCTGGTCCGTGCTCAAGCTGTGACGCACCTCTCCGGAGTCCAAGGCGCATGATTCTTCGCCTACGTACAATCATGACACATTCGACTGCATTGAGTCGCCTGGGCGTGTCTAGGAATTCTGTTTTCCTCTCTCAAACGTTGACATCCTTGAGCCATGGGGAAATCGCGACGCGGGTGACATTACGAAGTCCGAGATATATAACCCGCTCATTGTCATCTCAAGCAAACAACTCCGACATTAACAATGCATTTCAACCCGGGAGAAGATTGTCAGGTCGAAAATGTCTCATCACAGGCGGTACATCAGGGATTGGATATGCCATTGCTGAGCGATTCCTGCAAGAAGGCGCATCGACAATAGTGTTGGTAGGCCGATCTCACAAGCGCTTGGAAGAAGCGGCATCAAGACTGGCACCATTCACAAACGTACCAGCTGAAGAGAATGATGGCGTTGTTGCTACTCGTGCCCCAGAAGAGGACGCTCCGCACAGTCCGCCAGGGAACATCCGTCTACTTGTCGGCGATGTCTCCGATGCCGGATCATGGATGCGCGAACTTGAAAAAGAAATGGTACGCCACTCTGTCGATTCCAATGAGCCTCAACGTTGACTGAAGAGAATAGGCAAACGTTGATATTTTGGTCAACGCAGCTGGAATCTCGATATCAAACATCCTGCCCAGATCAGAGCTAGAAGACATCTCGACAATCCTCCGCACCAACCTCGAGGGCGCAATGCTGACTTCACGAGCATTGATGCGGGCTGCAATTCGCAGCCGCATTCGTAATCGAAGCGACCCAGCCGTGGGACAAAGGGTTCCATCAAAGTGCATCATCAATGTATCCTCTCTGCTTGCGCTTAAAGGCGGAACTGGGGCAGTCCCATATGCCGCTTCCAAAGCTGGGCTTCTGGGTCTTACTCGATCGATAGCCGCCGAAGCATCGGCCTCAATGAAGGACATTGTTATTCGATCGAACGCCATTGTGCCGGGATATATCGAAACCCCCATGGTTGCTGGTATGGTTCATGATCATTGTTGGTCTGTGTATTAGTGCTGACTGGTTTTCGACTCAGACTTTACCCCTGGTGAAACAAGCAGATTGAAAGCTCTCATCCCTCTTCATCGATTTGGAGATGCGCGCGAGATTGCAGATGCAGCTGTTTTCTTGGCGCAAAACGAATATGCCAACAATTGCGTGTTGAATCTCGACGGAGGGCTGAGCGCTGTTTAGACGAACACTCAAAATCCAAGGGCCTGATGTTCAAATGAGACCAAGGCCCAGAAAGCTGGAATCGCTCTCTCATTTCAAGGTTGGCGTGACAGTCCCGAGATCGACACGACATGGCCACCCTTAGGCAGATGCCAGCTGGAACCACAACCTTGGAATCACCTTTGGAGTCACAGTCCCCAGAAGGACTGGCTTGCCCAAGTGCCTTGGTACCTAGTATGCCCCAAGATATCTACCTAGGTGAAAGCACCGTTTCCAAGATTTTATAAAGTAAAACTGAACATGTTCATCCATAATGCATTAAAACGTTTAATTCCCAAGGATGATCAACCTCGGCCCCAGTTTCTTTTCCACTTAAAAGCAAATTCGCCTGTATGCCGTATGCGTACAAAATAAAGAGATTGTGGCCATAAAGCCCAAAGTAACGACAAGGAAGAACGAACAAAAGAAGCCAAGCTTAGAGCCCGGAAAGCTTGGGGATAAAATCCCAAGATCACACGTCGATGCCGGAAGGCAGTGTCTAATCGTAAGCTTTAATCGTCGAGGGTGATGATGCCTTCTTCGTCGTCATCGTCGAGCACGATCGGTTCACTAGTATCCGTATCCATTGCAGGTTTACTGGCAGGGCGCTTGGCGCTGTGTTCACCGGAGCCCCTTGGACTGCGTTCGCCGCCGTCATCTTCCCCTTCACGCTTTCGTTTGCCAATAACAGACGCGCCGTCCACAGTGGCAAGATCGAGAGAATCCTCAGCCATACTGGGAGAAGGTTGAACTGGCTGCTTGTGCTCCAAAGGAATTTCCACCACCTCCAAAAGCTTTGCAGGACAGGAGTCCGCAGACGAGGGATCGGTTCTAGGCATTCGTCAGTAAAACGATATATCGGCTGCGGTGGGTTTGAGGGGCTTACTTGTGAAGAATCAAGACCTCAAGGGTAACCCGCGTTTCTTCATCATTCTCATCTTTCACCGTAAGAATGCTCTCGTTCGCGATTTCAAACCGTGAAAGCTTCTTTCCTAAATTGTCTTCTAAGCTGGAATCAGAATCTTCGGGATCCAATTCAGGCTCGATGATCAAGGTGTCGCCGAAGGATATCGAAACTCCTTTCTTATAGCCCAGCTCATTCTCAAGAATCTCAACGAGGTGCCCAAAGGTTGCCGACTCAGGGTCGATTTCTACACGAGCCTGCACAAATGAGCAGGTCGCACAATTGGGGTTTGGCGGGTTCAATGATTCTGAGTTGATAGCTCGCGCACCTGATCTCTCCAAGAATACCTGTTTTGGTAGTGATAGGTTAGCCTAGATTTGGGTGTCATCGAGAGACGGAAATTCATACCGTTTTTGTATGGGCCAAGTCGTTTTGGAATACTTTGAATGACTGGAGGACACACAGCCCAGCCGTCATAGCGTTGGTGGTAGCAATAGCGGGGATGATGTTACCAGCCATTCCTGAAGAGTGGTCAGAAACAGTTGGCTGATTAGTACAGGATATAGAGTCTTACTCTTGATTTCAAATTTAGAGTTCAGTTCGATGTGAAATATCGCGGCTCGAAGGTTGGCCGTGGCTGCAACGAAGTCTAGGGTATCCTCGTCATCCTTGTCGAAGGTTAAAATCGGAGAGGGTTGGTCTGAGGTCGTGTTTGCTTGAAGTGCCTTAAGGCGCTGGCTGAGACGATTGAAACTAGAACACATCAGGTCAGTAGACTGATCTTCGGCACAAAGGGGGCAAAGTACCTGTCCTTGAACACAGCGAAGTTCTCTGCCAAGGACCATACGCTTTGATCCTTTTTGGAGATCGTGCTATCAATTGATGCAGATTGCTCTTGCAGCTGGACTGAGTCCAGAAGTTCTGGTGCCTTTCGGGTCTTCCACATGTCTTCCATGCTGCGCAATCGCTCTATATCTGCTTTGAAGACTTTATCAAATACCTTTTGGGGTCCTTCTTCGGTCCCAATAGACTCGCGCAAGGCCTTGAATTCTAAGGCTTCCTTGCGTAGCTCCTCGATTTCGTTTGCTGGCCAGTTGTCAGTTTCGTCATCCCTGTTTAGATAATGTGGACCAACCGTTTTCTGCATTCTCTGAAGTGTCTACCTCCTCCGCTTCGTTTTCGCTGTTACCGAAAAGCTCTCTATTTGAGACTTAGCGCTGATCAGGAAGAATGGCCTTTGAACTTACGGCAAGAGGAAGCTTTTTGCCCACACAATGCAATGGATAGACTGGCTGGGAGTGCTGCGGATTGTGCACACGGGAAAGGACTTTGGCGTTTCTTTGGCATTGCAATCATAACACTCTGTCTCCGACTGTATCCCGGTGCCATTAGCAGGGATTCAAACTGACGCTGGTATTGAGTCTGGATCTTGCAATCCAACGAACCTTCTTAATGACCTGGACTTGGCCGTTGAAGCCCATGGTGCCACTCTCAATTAGTGGGACGTTTGCGCGAAGACACATCTTGTTCACATAACGTCTTGCGGCCAGGTTGTCAAGCGCATTGAAGACGACTGAAAAAGACCCAAACCAGGAGATGTTGAACTGGGGGTCCATGATGTTGGCGTGGTAGGCTTCAAGTTTGGCATCTGGGCGGAATTTTTGCGCAACTTCCTTTGCAACCTAGAAAGCCGTATGAGTGTCTCGTCGTTCCATGTTGTTCCGTTGTTCCAACCACAAGTCGGCGCGCGACTACGCGACGTCGGGCGGAGGAGGGGGGGTCCGAAAGGGAGCGGCGCAAGCGCCTGAGAATCGCCGTATGAACGTACCAAGGCCTTCGATTTCTTGATATGTTCATGCCGGAAGAGGAACTGGCGATTGAGATTGCTCAGATCGATTGTATCGAGATCGATGATGTGGATTTCGCCGAACCCGGTCAGGACGAGGTTTTTGAGGAGCTCACAGCCGATCCCACCTGCGCCAACAAGGAGGACACGAGACTAGATACGACGATCTGTGTTAGCGGTATTCAAAAAGCTCGCGCAGCCATTTACGGCTGTGCGCCCATGGAAAACCTACCTCCTTGATGGATCGCGTGAGGTCCACGCCTACAGAGCGCTTGAGCGAGCTATCCCGCATGGCGGGCAGAGTCAATGATCGCGATAGGGTAGAGTTCAACCTTCGGGGGGTCCCAGGAGAGATGTGTAGCGTGAAGAGAAGGAGACTGGGGTTGTGGGGAGAACAAATGAAGGTGAAAGAGGCGGAAGCACGGAAGTTGGTGATGACGGCACCCGTTTGAGCCTCAAGTGCACCCTCCTTTCGCATAGCTCGACTTGAACATGTTTACCCCGTCCCCGTTTGATTCTGTGCCTCACATGCTATCACAATAAGACGCATGCCAGCATTCGCTCGCATTCCTCCCCGAGCTTGTCTCGTTCCATGGGCCATTCCACTGCAATCATGGTCGAATCGTGCGATCTCATTATGTTGGCGTTTAGTATAGACTCTCCTGGCCACTCGTCCGGTACAAACACAATTTGGGACAAGCCACATACATACCTTTCTCGAGTCTGAGTGATTGGCAGTGTCTTCCATTCAAATATGAGAGTCGACCTCATTAATTTCCGAGTTTCCTGCTCCGATGAAATCTACTTGATCTTTTTGAATGTTCGAAAGTGGCTGAATGTTACACTCCGTCATCAAGCCTGATGCATCAATTGATGGCATAGTGAGGTGAAATACTGATGCCAGAACAACCCAAACACTCCAGGGCTGAGTGAAGTGACGGATTGTACGTAGCAACCTTGGAAACCTTGGAGATCCCAAGGTTATACTCACCAACTGAGTCCACGGATCTAGATTTGTCTGATACAGTGGGCAACTAACAGACCAGAACGAGGATTCGGTTCCTGAAGTAGAATGCAACCCTAGGCTTAGTGCTGTGAGCTGTTCATCCAAATGTCTCGAGATGGTAATGTTTGTGATTTCGGGCAGTCCTGTGCGACTTGCGCTGTTGTTGAGTACATACTGGTACCAAACACATGACTATTCTCTAATCCGCCCTCGGACTGTGTGCTTACTTGTCTCACAGACTATACTTCGTATAAAAAAACTAAATACCAGTAGTGCCTGCATCTCCAACCCGAGAAACTCGAGATTCGCTGGGTTTACCCCTGCTTACATAACGCTCTATCAAAAGGGCGTCGGCTCGAATTTTCGGTGTGGCAAAGCGAGAAGAAAAAGAAAAAGAAGTGAGCGAGGGATCCTTAGGAGAGAATCGAATATCCTCCCAAGATCTGATCAATCGCTTTGATTACCTCGCGAAACAAACTCGCACTCCGCGGGGAATATTTGTTGTTTGCCCACCGCCAGACTCTAGGACTGATAAAGGCGATACCCCTGATCACCAAGTTCCTTCCAAGGTTCATATATCCACATTGAGTGCAGACATACCGTGGGCAATCATGCCTTCATTGGATCCAATTCCGGCTCGAAAAAATGAACAGGTCGAGGCAAACTCCGACGATGAAGCGGACCCGGAACTGGTAGAGCTTCTTCGCCAGCATCTCGGCCTGGGGGGCGGAAAGGCAAAAGATGTGCCCCCAGAGACAAAGGTGCTCGAGGGTGCTCAATACGTCTTCGATAATGCTATCGATGTTGCCGTCAGCCGCGAATTTACCACAGAAGCCGCAGAGACGATATGGCGTCTCATGCAAAAGAAAGAGTATTCCACGCAGACTTGGTCGGAGCATGAGTTACACCCTCAGGCCAAAGATGAAAGCACCGTGGACTTCATCTTCACGATGGACTTGCTGAATTTCAGCTTCTGGTCCGCAGAGGAAGAAGCACCCAAGCGCTTCTGTATCGAGTACCGTGGCACATTGTGGACTGGATATTGGAGTCTGGTTGCTGCTTTACAAAGAGCTTTGGAAGAAGGTTAGTCGGGAGCCAACATGTGCCAGAAACGTACATGCACTAACCGAGGATTCAGGCATTCCCATCACAACCCCTGATTTCTGGGTGGATGAAGAAAAGTGCACAGAAGAAGTCCTCCGGCATGTCTTCAGATCCGCGACGGATGAGGAGATCCCCATGTTCAAAGAGCGAGTGCAGTGTCTGCGTGAGGCAGGCGAAGTTCTTTGTGAGGTAAGATCTCCAGATCGCACTGGCCCCGAGGAGTTCGCTAAAGCAAACAGGAATTCGGTGGCAGCTTTGCCAACTGCATTGACAGTGCAAACCTATCAGCTGCTGGACTAGTAAATCTTGTCACAGAGAGCTTTTCGTGTTTCCGTGATGAGACAATCTTCAACGGAAGACGCATTCGACTATATAAGCGGGCTCAGATTCTTGTCGCTGATCTGTGGGCATGCTTCAACGGCGAGGACTTTGGTGAATTCCACGATATCGACAAGATTACCATGTTTGCAGGTACGTTTCGGCATGAGCATTGTTCTTTGAGGCCCCTCAGGAGCGAGTGGACGCCATGCTAACAAAGACCCCCAGACTACCGCATTCCCCAAATGCTACACCAGCTGAACTGCATACGTTATGCCCCAAAACTAGAAAGCCACATCCGTGACTTGAAGCCTATTGAACCAGGCTCCAATTGGGAGGTTGAGCTTCGGGGCACGAGTATCTGGTGCGTGGAACTGATCAAACGAGAGATCGAGCGGCGACACCCCGAAGTCAGGATGAATGGCAAACCCCATGCCGCGAAAGCTGCCTCAAACTCCAATGAAAATGAGGATAATGAGGATCCAAACCAAGAACTTGAGAAGACGGGGAGTGACCAAAAACCGAGCAGAACATATGGCATCAATGCCATCCTTATTGATTTCTTCCTGTACGACACGATGAAGAGCCTTGAAGCGGAGCACAACGAGTCGATTCCGCACCACCGTACAAGGAGCATTTGGTATTAAAGAAGACTTTGGCATCATCGAAGGCGCATGGAGTCAGTGCATGGTATGAAAATATGGTTGTTTCGGGCGCAAAAAGGCATAGATATACAGTCTAGATGTTTGCAGCATGGGCTTTCGCTTGGACATGGGTGGCGAGATAGATCAATGTTATGGTTGTGACAAATACATTCAAAATATTTGGGTCGGTATCTTAGGGTATCAATTAATCGTACAGCCTGCCATGGCATCCTCGCAGTCGTCTATCCTGACACTCATGCCGCCGCGCCTTGAATACGAGCCACGATATCCGCCTTCCAGTCTACGTATTCTTCTCGGCGGTCATCACTCAACCAGTCAACACGATCCTGCATCATTGTTCCCAAGCCAGGGAGAAGACCGCCTCGTGGGGGGTGATCTAACAGCGAAGCTCGGGCGCCGGCGGCTGCGGTTGAGCGCTGGGGCGGTCTGACACCTCTTAGGATGGCATCTTCCTGGTCCAAGTCCTGGTAAGACTTTCCTTCCTCATCCTCGCCAAATAGTTGTCCGGCATAGGGGATGTTCTCAAACCATTCCTGGCCATTGGCCCAGCCGTGCTCCATGATTAGGGCAATCCACTGGTCCACATCGTCACGGTGCCGCCGATCATTAGTGAGACCAAGGCTGTTCAAGGCCGTCTGGCGCATTTCGATGAATGTCTTCTTGTCCATCTTTTGCGCTTCAACATTTGCCTCTTCTTCCGGCCCGGGATTACGCCGCCGTGCAAGGACAAGGAAGTACACAGCCACAGCCATGGCATATACCAATTCTTTGAAGTCATCGTCTTTACCCGACCCGCTGATCGAAACAATGGGCTCCAGGAATCCCAAGGTCTCTTCATCCCATCCCTCTTCGTCGTTGGACATACTCGAAGTAAGATAAAGAATAGACGATACACCGGAGAAGACGTGGGGAGGAAGCGTTCTTGAGATTGGAGGACGAGACCATGTGTTCGTGCGCGGTGCAGGTGTTGAAAGTATCTTGCATACCGTCCGAATGGCAGTCATCACCCAAGCCGGCGCATCGGGGATGACAGTGGAGCCAGTGACCTCTTTCGGCCGAGGAGTTGCAACTTTTCTTGCTGATTTGGAAGGACTCTCAAGAAGGTTTGCCGTACTCATACTCCGCTTGAGGGGTGTAGATTTCGATGGTGTGTTTTGCAGTCCCCGCGGCGTGGGAGCTACTGCCTTGGAAGGGGTGTTCCTGACCTTCGTAGGCGTTGTCTGTGCAGACCCAGCGCGAGAAGGTGATCCAGCAACGGATGTACTCGCTGATCGTTTCAGCCCGACTGAGCTTGCTGCTAGGGATCGATCGAGGTATGAGTAAAGCTTTTTGTATACGCGCGGGGGACATGGCGCACGTCCTAGTAGCGGAGGAAGCTTCAAAGTGCGGCTCATTCTAATGGGGCAAAGCAAAGGTATTAGTATGTTTCAGGGCATATGGTCTTTGAAAGTTTGTCCTACCTTCGACAGGCAATCTCCGCGCAGGCATACGGACGCGCGATCTCCTCCTCGGGCTTCAGACTAGCAGAGAAGCTCCGAGACTGCGCAACCAGAGACATCGCGTAGCTGAGGAGTTCCTGCGGCAGATCACCGGCATGCGTTGGCACTAATGTGGCCAACGCCTGCTCGACTGGTCGATTGTTCATTGTGCTGGCGTTGCGAAGGGCGAGGACGGTATGAGGCCCTTGTCAAGCTGCACGAGGACCAATTGCAAATTCGAGCGAGATACTAGGATACCAAGAGCACGGGTGATTCACTTGGGGCTCGATATTTCCGACGGAGTGTGAATTGAAGGGGTTTGTGTCTCTGGCAACAAACACCAGCGCCTGCCATCGCCGATAAGAGCAGCTGACTAACGACCTTCCGCGGCGGAAACCTGAAGACGCCGCAAGTCAGTGGACTTCCTGCATGTTGATCAATCGTCGTTGAGTACTGCCACCATGTCTGTTACAGTAAGTCTGCACCTTGGAACCTATGAAACTTACCTTCAAAGGTGAATTTCTCCGCCATAAGCCACCTCGGTTACCTGACATTTGTCCAACAGTTGCATACGACCCAAGGCGACCTCAAGGTTGAGCTTTTTTGCGAAGCAGTGCCGCAGACCACAGAGAACTTTTTGGCACTGTGTGCATCCGGTGCCTACAATGATACCCCCTTCCATCGCCTCATTCCTGGGTTCATGATCCAGGGTGGAGATATTTCCCTCGGCCCCATCGCGAAAGAAACATCCACAAAACCTATGCTTGATTTCGAGATCCCTAAAGGGGGCACATCCATCTACCACCCTGCAGCAATGAACCAAGAAATTCATCTGCCTTCTCTTCGTCACAATGCACGAGGTATTCTATCGATGGCCTCGCGCCCAGTCAAGGACCGGACGGCGCCCGGATCGCAAGGCGCAACTGGCGCGACTATCAACGGCAGTCAATTCTTTATCTCCTTTGTCCCCGCGCCGCATCTCGATGGCGCCAGCACTGTATTTGGAAAAGTGTTGAATTTGACGGCTCAGGACGAGGGCGGTGACATCTTGACGAAGCTCGAGAAGGCAAATGTCAAAGTTGACAAGAAGGGCAAGGTCTCTCAACCGAAGGAGGGCGATGACTTCGAATCATTCAAGATCAACCGTGTCACAATCCATGCCAATCCTTTTGCGAAGTGAGCTTGTTCATGCGCCGATTTTCATTCAACTTCAAGATACCCAAAGACCGAAACCATGTGCATTTCCATATCACCATCCCACGCCCTTGGAGTGGGCCCATACTGTGATCCCGGGAGGAGTGGCTCAAGCTCTTCCAGGAATTTCTGCCTTGGGAAAACTCTCAATGTGGCTTTGGAGGCTGTTTCAAGACGCAGCTCTATCACGTCTTATACCGCGGACAGCGCCCAATGCTTTCTTGAGGCCTACAGCATAACAGGCACTTCTTCGAGATGACCTAGATTTCCCGCAACATTCATGGCCACAAGCATCGTTGGATAATGAAACTTGATGGACCCAACGGGATTGGCGAAGAGTGCGTTGGAAAATCTATATGGGCGTTGATGCGTTCGGAAATCATTATCTATGAATGTCATCAAAAGCCATAGCTAGATCTAGAGCTTCACACGAACTATACTCAAGCTATATTTCATCACATCTCTCGAATTCCTCGTTAAACGCACCGCGGAACGCTAGATCCTGCACAGCCTATGTAGACGCGGTTCCCTTGCGTGGGCAAACATACGTATGGATTGGTACCTACCTAGGTAGGTAACAAATGTTTTTAAAGTGAACCAGGCTACGAGTACTACCTGGGTACACAGCGTGGGCTAGTGTAATGAACGAGCTAGTACAGCAACTTTTGAGTTCAATCCATATGTATCTAATCACCGGATATCTAAATGAACATAACAAAACCACACATATAACTGACGCCGTGATGCGGAAATCTCAACAAAATCATAAAGTCTCATATCATGCAATGGGTGTTGACCATCGTGAAAAAGTAAAGAACGAAGCTTGGGTGGACCCCTTACTCCTTCTTAGTCTCAGCGTCCTGCTCGTAGCCCTCGGTCTTCATGTCCTTGAAGCCCAGGTCATCCTCTTCCTCCTCGGTGCGGGTGTACTCCTCGGTGGTAATCTGGGGGTCGACTTCGGGAGTGCAAAGATCCTGCACGTAGGAGTTGGCCATGGGGTCCTTGAGGGTGATGCTGAACTTGAGCTGGCCATCAATGGCCTGATCAAGGCGGTTGAAGAAGCGTTCCCAAGTCTCCTTGTCGGAAGAAGCCATGCCGTCACCGCCAGTAGTCTCGTCGACACCAGAGAAAATGGTTCCCTTCAATTGGTCGCGGATTTCGACTATATGATTAGAGGTTAGCGTCGTAGTTCTGGCCATGAAACATCAGGGGATTTACTAACCCAGCAATCCCTCAACGGTAGTGAATCTTCCACCCAGAGTACCTGGCTCGACGGAGAGATCCAGATCATCACTCAGAAGCTGACATGTGTCAGACTTCAGGATATCGCGGGACATGTCGACTGAGTTTTCGACACGAAGAGTGATAGTCTTTCCCTTCTCGGGGACAGCACCTCCGGTGCGGACTTCACTGCTTCGGTAGCCACAGCCATCGTGAGGAACTTGACCGAAAGACTCGGCCTCATCAATACCATCGCAGTTAGTGCCCCAAATGAAGACTTCCTTGAAGTAAGGGATGTT
This sequence comes from Penicillium olsonii, assembly GCA_911174995.1. NCBI lineage: Eukaryota > Fungi > Ascomycota > Eurotiomycetes > Eurotiales > Aspergillaceae > Penicillium > Penicillium olsonii. The sequence continues at coordinate 735,083 of CAJVNO010000044.1, forward strand.
CAGCTTCTTGATGTTGACTGATTGTGTGAAGATAGGTTAGCAAACTGCGCTAGGAAAAAGAAGTCTGCTGCAGAAGTATATCTTACCCTTGCATGCCTTGCTGCATCCTGGGCATTCCGCGGGGATGGTGTAGACCTGACCATCGACGATGTCAAGATCCTCGGGGTTACCGAAGTCCATCTGGGACTTCTCGGCATCGACAGCCTGTGTATCCGCCGCAATTCCAAGCTCCTCATTCTGCTCGTGGGTTCGGGGGTATTCGCGGCGTGTGTACTTGCTGCCACGGTCGGTGGTGTTGGGTGCAATCCAGGAGTTTCCGGTGGCGTCATCCAGAGAGATGGTGAAGGGGAAAGCATCGTCGCGGTCGAGGATCTTCTTCAGACTGGCAATGATGGGGACGAGCGCATCGTGGAGCTCGGGGGCTTGCTCTTTGCGCAGGTCTTGCTCGCCCGAGAGGTGCTCGTGGATGTGTTGAACAACTGCAATTCGAGGTTAGCTGATCAAGTATAGAATGCGGAGCTCATGGCGCAACCAACCTCCTTCAACGTTGGTAAGCTGCGATTCGCCGCGGGGCATCTCAATGCCGAGGTCCTCGAGCTTGAAGACCGAAACATCACTGCGGATAACTTGGCTAGAGAAGGTGTAAGCTTTGATCCAATAAGCCTGAATTCCAGCCACATGGCTGCATTCACAGCGGAAGGTTAAGATATTCATACCGAGCCAGGTCTTGCTCGTTCTCCACCTTCAGAGTATATTTCGCGCCGCGCTCTTGAATTTGACCAGCTGACTTGACTGAGTTGTCCTTGAAGTGGCAGTGGGGGCACTCGAAGCTCTCCAAAATAATGTCGCGGAAGTAAGGGACGCGGAGGAGAAGGAGTCGGGTGGTTCTGAGGATAGCAAGCATTAGTATTGTGGTCGATTAAGATTTTGAGCGATGGAGACAAACCCTTGCTCGTGACAGTCTAGTAGATTATCGGTTAGCGAAACACAATGCAGCTCGATATAGGATATACTCACTCATGCAAAGTGATTCGACTTCCATGAGCCCTGTGTCATCATCACGTTCCACCAGATCGCCAGGCTTTTGGAATTGCGACTCAAATTGCGACTCGAGCGCATCGTTATCGGCTTTGCTGACCATTGTGCAGGAGTATGCGAAATTCGCGGGGTCTATGTCGCAGGTATCAAATTTGGAATCGCGGGGTGGTTTCGAAAGATTAGACGTTCAATGCGACAACAAAATCTTATCGTCAAAAAAAATATCGGAGGCCCGGGAACATTCCTTCTTGTTCTGCGCGGGGCTGAGGGGCAGCTGACAAAAGATGATTATGTAATTATTCCACTTGGCCGCTATATGTGACATTGCTTCGTAGCGTTGCCGTTAATGCGATCAAGTACGGAGTATGTCCGTGAGTGGGATATTCAGAAGTATTATTCACTAGCAACCATTAAAATCGAAAAGATTCGTAAAATTTTGCGACTTGCGCCCAGCGCCTTAACTGAATAAACGAAACACGGACTGCGAATTCCAAGGAAGCCTCATCTCAGGTCACCAAGCCTAACGATCACAGCGAAACTATGGCTGCGAGGGAAGTAGTTAGCGTAGTCTTGTTAGTAAAAAGGATGGGGAAACTTATAAAAAAAGGGGGCCACTCCTACAAGCCGAAGCAAGTAGGAATGGCCGGTCATCGGCCTCACCAAGCCTGAAACATTCTGCTCCATGAAACGTAGTGACAGTCTCGAATTGGGCCCTAATCTTAAAGCCCACACGATAATCCCTTAGCGGCGCAGAAAGTAGCTCGTTTCTGTGTTGTCGCTTATCAGTTCACGCCAGACAGACAGCATAGCAAGCCTTGACTAGGACACAGGAGCAATAAAGAGTTGATGCAGACAAGCCAAAGCTTTGATCCTCACTCGGGAGAGGTCCCACAACAACCGCTTCATGATGCAAATGCGTTGAACTGGCCAAGGTGATCACTCGGAGTCGGCTGGGAATGGACTGATATCACAAGCGTGTAACGTAGAGAAACTGCGTATTTTTCTGTCCAGGAGAATCGGGGTCAATCAAGAGATAGAAGGACACACCCCAAGAGCAGACACCAAAAAGAGTTGAGGAATGTTTCCAGCTTGGTCAAGACCGATGATCATAGCCCTCAAGCCCACATATGCCAACAAGCCCACATACCCACGCAAACGAGCCACTGCTGACCGCGTCTCAGTAATCCCAATCAAACCGCTCGACGAACATCATCTCCACGATTTCCCTCAAGTCGTTGTTGTTTTGCCAATGTCGCCAGGTGAACATGAAACCAAGTCTCTCGTGCGTGGTACAGAACCCTCGGGGACAAGTTTTTGTTTCCTCTCCTGATTGACCCAAGGATCTCACAGGAGGGCAGGTGAAGCGGACAAAGAACATCCTAAAAAACCGCTTCCTGCTTCCCAAAGGAAGGAACAACAACCGAAGTCATTGTTGGAGCCGGTGCCCATCAATCAATTCATAAGCTGCCTTGTGAAGAGATGGTTAACACGGGTAGTCAGAATCTTCTGGTGAAGTCGAATCGTTGGCGGCTGACTTGATTCGAGGCGTCTAGCTGCCTATTGGGCTGAAGGAAAACAGGACTCGAGAAGTTGGAACGCAGGTGCAAAGTCCCCAGGGACCTCGGGATGAGAAACATGCACAGGAACAGTCAGCTCATGCTAGCAGAACGGACAAATGAACACAGGCAACCAAGTCCGAAAAACATCAATGCATTAGGGGAGATTCTTTGCCCCCCGGAACGAGACAACACTCCAGGATCTGCAATTTGGTCTGCGAAGAGCAAATTCCAGAATCATGATTATCATATTGAAATAGTTTCGCTACAACTTCAACTTTAAAAAACGCCTGGGCGAGATTCAGGGAGGAGAAAGTTGATTCCGGCGAGTGAACCCATTCAATATGATGGCAACATGATCATGTGTAAGGAAGATGTTGTGTTCAGGCGCCAAATCTCTGAACCGAATGAATTGATGCCCCAAGGTATCCGAGCCTTGATTGTTGCATCCAATTGTCGCCCGAAGCGCCGTCGTTGCTGAACCTCAAGGCAAAATCTAATACTGAAGTGCCCGACATGTTTCGCCTGCTTTCTCTCCTCGATGAGCTGAGTTCCGAGCATAGAGCGACCATTCATTTGTGACCGGCATGCGTTATCCAGCATTGGAAAACCGACGCGTACCCCATTCGGGGGATGCATAGTTGACCGTCTTTGATGCCCGAAGGCTCTGGCATGATCGAATCCCTTTCGCTTTGGCAGACCATCACAGTCTGGTTGAGCTAATCGTAAAATCCGGCACGCGCAACCCGTGAAACTATGTCGCGAGGACATTTTTCCGAAGTAAGCTTAGGGGTTGGTCTCCAACATTATCTACACCGAAATATACATAACGGCTTGCCATTTAAAGCAGTAGATAATCAAGGAAGATCGGGAAGGGTTGGTCTGTACATGTGCCTCGAGAGGCAAGAGACTTGAGTGGATCCACATCCATCTGGCAATATTGGTAGAACTTCGACGCGTGTGAAGAGCTAACGGGTCCAATAATGTCGTCTGAGTGAGCAGAGTTTGTGTAAGTCAAGAAACTGGACGAGGTGGCATGTGTATCGTATAGTGCGAGGTGGGTGGGAATGGATAGGAGATGTCAACAGACGATGGGGGAGCGGGGCGGTCAGCGCGAGTTTGGACGCGCCAACGCGGGCAGGAGGCACGCAGTCACATGATGGTTTCTAATGACAGAGCATTCTGGATGCCAAGACTCTTCACTACTTCTTGATTATTCATTCATTTTTCACGATTGGGGTGTCGACAAACACCATATTCTCCCATGGATCTGATGATAATACGATGATAACTGGACCTATCTCATGATGGAAGTGGACCAGCAGATTCGCGATGCTTTTAGCACTGCCAACGACTTCTTGAAACCAGTCCTGGATCGAGGTATGCTCAACCTTATCGAACTACTCATCCACACGTAGAAATCGGGGGCGAGGGCTGACCGCCCACCTAGATGAGATCAAGAAGGCACCGGGGACTGGTTTGATCCAGATTCTAAGTCAGACTTCAGGCTATGATGGCAATGATGATGAAGCCAAGCGACCGGCGGTCATCGACAAGGCCTTGGATATATTGATCGGTATCCATAAATCTTTCACTCCGCCAGGCTCACGGGAGGTAGCTCAGCAGCCCTACTCGGAGGTTGCAGATTCCCCAATGGAAGATGCTAAGCGCCGACGAATGCTGCACGCCCTATTGGATCTGATTTCCTTGGAAGGTATATATCCGTCACTATCAGCTGGCGTTGGAATCCCTTTGCAACAGCGGGTCATATCGGTTTTACCAGCAGGTATAATTGCCAAAAAGGCGCAAGTGATTACCAGCAGTGTACCCCATAACGAGCCTCTTCTTCGCCGCATAATTGGGGTTTTACTTGTCATACTTAGCAACCCTCGCCCAAGCATCCAACCCCTAATCCGAAGTCGTATCCTGAGTGATGTGATCAGCGGGATCTCAGACCTTGCATTCAACCCAAACCTTGAGGAATCTGCTGATAGGATGGGCCTCAGGACATCATTGGCAAAGATTGTGGAAGAGTAGGTGGTTCTTGCCATTGCGCTCTCCGATGGTGCTAATCAAGTACAGTACCCCAACCACGGTCTTACTGCCCACGCTATCCAGCTTTCTCCAGTCAGACACTGCTCAATGGTTTAAATCAACGATATCAAGTCATCTTTCACAAGTTCCACTACGACGAGGCGGAGTAGTGCAAATCATAATGTTTATTGCATCGCAGTTCTCTCCATCGCTTGGCCAAGAAGCACAGGATCAATCAACTGGTCCTCGGTTGACCGTGCAAGCTATCATGCAAATATCCCGTCTTCTATCATCTGTGCCGCAGGGGGTTGATCCAAATACGTACTTTGAGACGATCGCTCCGCAACTGCTAGCTTTGATAGATGGAGGTGATCCGGATTTTCGGAAGACAGCTTCATATGTTGTTGCCAACGGAATACTGGGCAAACGTGCATACGGGGCCGTTGGAACCATCGGACACTCTATATTCGTTGAGCCAATATTCAATGCACTCACCGCGGAGCTCGATCAAAAGTCCAGGCAATGGATGACACGATTTACAGACGTCGACGGCTCTTTACCCGAGTTAAATGATGTCGACTCTTCACGAAATATCATTGTGGACAGCACCATGATTGATCTGGCCCTGGAACGACTGAGATGCCTTACATTGCAACACCCAAACCCCAGCCTCGTGAAGCGATTAATCCAGCCAATCCTTCTCCCTTTATGGGGACTGGTATGCTTTTCTAAAGAACATCAGTCCCTGCATCCCTTCCATGAACGTGTGCTACCGTTGCTGCAAACATTCTTCGGTGTTTCAGTCGGGTTTCCACCACTGAAAAAGCTAGTCGACCATCTTCTGTGGGATGGAGGTTTAAAGTGGACATACATTGAGGAATCTGAAATCAGGGTTGCATTGGCCAAACGGAGCGCCCCGGCGGGTGACCACTCCAATTTGATCCGATTGATGGATTCTCTGCACACAAGAGCAGAATTATTTGCTAGTCTTCTGGGATCAGACCCTAGCAGTGAAGAGCGAACTGGTGACATATTCCTCTACGTGAGTGAGAATTGGTTGGTGAAACCCCCAATTGCTCAATCGTCCAGCAACGTGCTTCATGGCGGGCCTGTTCATGAGACGGAGAACATAATCCAAAAGCTTGTGAGTGCCAAAGTTGCAGAAAAGCTCCTGGATAATTTCAAGGAGGCACTCACCCGACGTCCATTGAGGGTTCTCGAACTCATCAAACATGTGGTTGGCGGAGAATTGCAGAGACTTCAAACTCGAGAGGCCGGGCAGAAAGGAAAAGTCTCTCTGTCGTCGCTGTCCAATATTGTCGAGCAGGACGACAGTACAACGGAAGATTCAGCAAACGATTCGTCTGAGTCCCTCTCGACGGCCTTCAGTCTTCTATCCACCCTGCTTGCTTCCGCTGAGTTTTCGCCTACGGAAGAAATCCTTCCTCTCCTCTCCTCTCTAAAGAAAGAGCTGGATCAGCTTGTTCCACTTCTTCCATCGACGCTTTCCAAACCAGGAATTACGTCTTCACTACTTTTGGAGATTCAAGTCGCCACCCCAGATAAACCTGTGACGCAAACAACATCGGCTCACACGAAAGACCTTGAGACATATCGCCAAGCAATGGCCAATCTTAGCTCAGACATGCCACCAGTAAAGGCAGAAGGTCTTTTCCTCCTGGAAGAGCTAATACTGGCGGCTTCTCCAGTTGTTGATGTAAGCGTGGCCCTCGGCTGGATGATATTGGTTGTCACAGACACTTCTGGAACAGCAACAGACGAAACATATAATCACAAGGCTGCAACCACCGTCATCGGAAAGCTAGCGTCACGCCACCCACGCACAGTGATCAAGACATTGGTTGAAGATTATGCCGATAGACAGGAAAAGCGAAGTTTAAACCAGCGCCTTATGCTAGGCCAGGCGATTGTCCAGTCGATTCAAAATATAGGCAACGGACTCTCCGGCGAAACGGCAAAGATTCTGGGAGAAACACTTATTGCTGTTGCCGGACGGCGCGGCACCCAAGACCAACCCAAGAAACTACGACACCAGAAACGAGAAAATGACACAGCCTCCGCCCATGAGCACAGTCAGGCTAGTCAGGAAGAAAAGGGAACTGAAACACCCGAGGGCTGGTCAGTCCCATCTGAGATTGCCAAAGCCGCGTCTGAACTCAACCTTCACGACGATGACTCCGACGACGAAACCGAGGAAGAGAAAGCATTTGCCGCCAATGTAGTCGCGGCATGGGCAGCCGGTACGACTGCCGACGATAAACCTGACGATCTTCGTGCACGAGCATCAGCGATTTCGATCCTCGGTACCGCCATCACCACCAACATCATCGGACTCGGTCCCACAACCGTTGCAGCTGCCATTGACCTGGCCCTTTCCATTTTGACACTCGAGACCGCCACTGAAACGGCCATCATGCGCCGCGCAAGTGTGATCCTGATCCTCGACACCCTCAAGGCCCTCGAAACGGCACGCGAAACACTCGGACAGGATGTTGGCTTCGGCTTCTCTCTCTCAGACAACGATTCATTCGCAGTACCACAGGGCTACTCACGTGAGTCGTCCACCATCGGTAATATCCCCGCCATGCTGCGCACGCTTTGCTTTGTCGAGAGTCGGGAACAGGACGGTCTTACCCGTCAAGATCTTCGTGATCTGGTCGAGAGCTTAGAGGCCTGGACGGAGAAGTCGTTGATGTGGGGCATCGGTGCCAGCGAAAGCCGAGGAGCTATGGACCTGAGGTTTGACCTCGGTGACAGAATTTCAGGTCTCCAAGTTGACCCGATGGCTGGCGTGGGAGGGGCTAGTCGGCCTCGCATCGAGGAGATTGAATGAACGCATCCTGAACTTGGATTTTGATGTAAATATCACCGAGGGGTCCATACATACCCCCAAAAATTGGATGAGTGAATCATGCAGCATGCAGATGAACGAGTGTAAAATAAGATGGCTACAAAATCAAATATATTTGAAACAGTATACTCCAGTATACTCCGTACCGAAGTAAGAAAAGAGCCTTGTAGAAACCTGGGATCGTGCAGATCAACACACCTCGGCATGCATCCATGGATGGGCAACGTGGTCGATCATAAGGTTAATTCAGGAGCCTCGAACATTAACAACCAATGAGCTTTCAAATTCACTGGTTTCTTCTGCATCATTGGTCTAGTGGTAGAATTCGTCGTTGCCATCGACGAGGCCCGTGTTCGATTCACGGATGATGCACTATCTTTTTGTCTTCCTGTCTTTTTTTTTCCCTTCATGGATCATGCTTCAAAGTTCGGGTTTTTGTTCTTTTTTGAAAGTTGAATTGAGAGCGAGACAGTTTGCAGCGAAGGAATATCAATACCTGCCAAGGCCCTGACACCGAGATCTTTTCTTTCAGGTCGTCTGAATGTCATGGTCAATGTTCAACAGCCAATGCTGGTGATTGTCCCAGACTTCCAAGGGTTTGTTTATTATTTTGTTGTATCATGCACCGAAGACGAGGACAATGCTCAAAGACTGAATTGTTTTTTTATTTTTCAGACTGGTATCTCCGACTGTGATGAACTGAATTATTAAAGCACAAAGTAAGAATATGGCCTCCACGATGAACATGAAATATGAAACTAGGAAATTCCCACCTATCCTGCTGCGCCAGACAAATACACCCAAGGACTCCATAAGATAAGAACTTTACACTGCAGTCCTTAGACTCAAAGAAATATCAGAGAAAATCACAAACTAAAGGCAGGTCATTGATCTCGTAACAACTTCTCTTCCATTCTCAAAGCACCCTGTTGTCTCTCCTCATCGGACTTTGCACTCCACTCCGCGCGTCAGATCATGAACCGATTCACCAAGCGGCCTGCTCCCAGCCACCGATCTTGCCCTGGCCACCGTTGCCACGACCACGGCCACGGCCACCACGACCACGTCCGCCACGACCTCGGCCACCACGTCCGCCACGGCCCCGGATCTTGCGAGCGCGAGGATCACAGGCGCGTGGACCAGCCGCCATACGGGCGCGACGGTCCTCATCCGCCATGTCGAGCTTGTTCTCAATGCCCACCAGACGACAGAAGACCTCGGTCTGTGGGTTGGTGTACTCGATTGGCTGTTCCTCGGTGGTGATGACGACAGAAGGGTCGTAAACAGGCGCGGTACGGACGAAGTTATCAGGAACATCCAGGAGACCGCGATCGACGATGTTCTCCTGCACCCAGGTCTCCTCCTCAGCAATGCGACGCTGGTAGTATTCGTATCCCTTGTGGTGGGGGACCGAGGCATCGACGTTACCGAACTCAAACTCGTCGGCGAAAGCACGAGTGATGGCCAGCCACTCCTTGTCGTATTGGAGGCGATATGGTCCCTCCATTGGGCCCTCGGCGTCGGAGATGGGGTCGAACTCGATCAACTCAATGAATGGATCATGGTTGCATGGCTTGTCCAAGGTCATGAACTTGGTAAGCTTGTTGCGAATCTCCTCAGGGGCAGGAAGGACCTTGTCGACAGCAACTGGAGAGGGCGAACGCTCAAGGCTTGCGGGGAGGTCATCCCGAGACACAGAAATCAAATCAATCAGGTCATCCTCGACGAGATTGTCCTTCTTGACCTCAGCCTGCTTCTTCTCGATCACCGTCTCCTTGGAAACTGGTGCCCCATCGAGCTGGGCGAAAGCGAGCGAGGAGGTCTCGACGGAAGCGGAGCTAGCCATACTCTTGGGGCTGGAGCTCGAGCCCAGACTGATCTGATCGTTGTTGGCAACACCTGCATCGCGACCCATGGCAGGCTTGGCGTTCGAGGACTTCTCCATCTCAGATGCAAGACGTGCTCCAGTGGAGCTGGTAGGGCTGCTGCCAAGGCTGATCTTGTCGGCATTTGCGAAGGACTCAGCGTCGTTCTGAGCAGAGCTGGGGCCATCGATGTTTTCGACCCTCTTTCCGTCGGCGCGAATAAACTTCTGAATGGGACCATTGCCGATCTTGAGCGTCTCCTCGAAAACCATGTTCTTACCGAGACGAACACCAGAGGCCTGGCGCTGCTGGAAGGCAGCCATGAAGTTGGCCTGATCAGCCATCTCCTGCTGCTGAGCCACCTGACTGAATCCTTGCCAAGCCGCAATGCGCGATGCCGTATCTCCGGTGGCGACTCCCAGCTTGCGCTGACCGGCAGTAATAGCCTCGGGGGGACTCTGACGGAGAGCCTTGCTGCCTTGGTCGACCGACTTGCCCTTGGCAACAGGGGGCGTCACAGGCTTGGTCACAGGCTTGGCGGCATCTTTGGCCACGGGCTCGTGCTTGGGAGGAAGGTTCTCATGATCTGAAATTTCATGGCGTACATAGGCAGTGTACTTCACATGCAGGTGAGCGGAGAACCAAAGAGCGGGACGAAGGTGATCAAGGATCTCGCGAGCGGGCTCACTGCCAAGGCGTCCGAGCTGAGAGTCTTGTTCGAATCCGCGCTTCTTCTTGAACAGAGTAATGTAGTCACCAAGCTTCTCGACACCCTTGGGCCAGTCATGAGAAAGGCCGATGTCCACTTGAGTGCGAACTTGAAGTAGCTTGCGAACATCCAGCTCACGCACGTGATAGATGGACTGCACGTCACTTTCATTGTAAGGAAGACGCTCAAAGTGAGGCTTGCCGTAGTCGTAGGGCTTCCAGATACCGGAGATACCGGAGATCCGAAGAGGACCAAGACGAATAATGTTGGCAGCGCCGAGGTAATAGATGTTGGGCGCAACCCAGCCGCCGTATTGCAGCTCAGACAAGTAGTTGGAGGCTTCATGATTGCCACCCAGGAAGATTGTCAAGAAAGGCGCAGCACGCTTGCCGCTGTAGTATTCATGGAAGTCACCAATCTGGCGATACTTGGCTGGCATGGATACAGCAGTGGCATCATTGGAGTTGCGCAGGGACTGTCATGAGTCAGTACAGGAGTCAAGGTATGCCATAGATCGAACATACTTGGAAGTCTCCACCAACAATCACGACATCCACATAGTCCCAACCGCGGTGATCGGCCTTCATCTTGACGGTGTCGTAAATGATGTTGAGGCTTCCGTGGCCCTACATAGAGAAAGTCAGCAACCCCGAAGCGGAATTGATGCGACAAGGGACCAATGAGGGGAAACGTACACAGCCCTCAAGGGCAATGCGCATAGGCGCCATGATGAAGTTTCGATCAGTTGAGTAAAGAGCGAGCAAAAGAGAAGGTGAGAAAGAGAGATAAATAGATGGGAAAGAAGCGGGTGGAGCAGGCGGTATTTAAGCTCCGGGCAAATTTCTGAAGTTCAGATGGTTTTGCGATTTTGTTTGCTATTGACATTGTTCCTATTCACTTTAGTCTCGAATTTCTCGCTTCCTATTGTTCCTATTGTTTCTACATTGTTTCTCAATTGAATTGAGTTCTCAATAGGTTTATTGGACAATAATGCCTGACCCCTTTCTGATTGAGGCTGCCTCAGCTGTTCCATTGAGCTCCTCAACATCATCCCATCTGCTCCTGACGCACTGCCACCTTCTACGCGATACTCGCAAGTCGTTGAATGTGAGACAGCAAAGAGAATATTGTGGAGCTTGTGGTAGCATTAGAAAAGCCGAGTGGACCAAAGTGACTGAGATCAAACCGAAACCAAGGAAACATTTAGCTACAGCTGCTGCTAAGGGTGCCACTGTATACAAGTGCCTACGCTGTCAGCGGCGCACAGTGCTACCACCAAAACAGCCTCTTGCCCCTCAGTCTTCTGCGGCGAAGCTTGCAGCCTCATCCGCTTCAGAGACAACTGCACGGGCGGCGAAAGACACAACGCGAGTCTCAGCCGATTCCAAGCCAGGTGATAACCAGAACAGCAAGAAGAGAGCTAAAGCGCGCAAGCAGGGTGGTCTTCAGGCTCTTCTTGCTTCCAAGCAGCAAGCACAGCCCTCCCTTGACCTGCTGGACTTTCTGCAGTAGAAGTCGTGCACGTGACCGAATCGCTACATCGGAACTAGCGCGGGGCTCCAGCTTGCTTCCCCGACTGTTCCATCTGCCACAACTCACGCGCAAGCTCGCCAAGTTACGCGCACAGAAGCCTCGAGGAAGCTCGATCTCGGTATTTGAGCGTTGAAAATCAGCAATTACGACGATGTCCGCCTACTCGGACGACGAGGAGCATGATCCCCAGGCGGATGAGCTCCGCGAGACCGCCTTGGTTACGCTTGAGGCGTTGATCAGCTCTTGCAACCAACAGATGCAACCATACTTGATGAATACGACCCGATCTGCCCTCCGATTCCTCAAATATGATCCTAACGTCGCTGAAACCGAGGACGACGAAGAGATGGGCGGAACCCAAGACGATGGAAGTGAAGACGACACTACGGAGGACCCCGACATGGACGATGAATTCGAGGATTTTGAAGAGGAAGGTGGCTACAGTGACGTTGACGACATGAGTTGGAAAGTGCGTCGATGTGCTGCCAAGCTCCTTTCCACCGTGATCTCCACCTACGGCCGTGCCCGCGCCGCAGATAACTCAGCTCTGTTCCAACAGATTGCTCCAGCTCTGGTGTCTCGGATCAGCAAGGAACGAGAGGAGAGCGTGAAGCTGGAATTGGTGTCCACATTGACTGCGCTGGTTCGCAAGACTGGTGAGGGATCCATGATCGTGACTTCCAATGACTTCATGGAGGCCATTGGGGGATCGAAGAACTCTAGGAAACGCAGACGTCAAGACAGCGACGCATCTATGATCGATTTCGAACCAAGCGCGACTTCATCGGCAGTGGACTCTCCGGTCGTTCCATCATCGCCCAAGTCTGGTCCCCAGGCCGATCTGGCTCGCTCCGTTCCTTTGATTGTTCAGAACCTTGTCAAGGTGTGGAAGCAAGCTTCGATCCCTCTCAAACAGGCCGCAATCATCCTCCTCAAAAGTCTTTCCTTGGTTCGCTATGGAGGTCTTTCCAACCATCTCCAGCAAATCGAAGACCTCATCGTGGATGCATTGGAAACCTCCTCCCTCTCAGGAAGCACTCCGGCTCACACCGGAGCTGCCGTTAGTGCAGGCACTCTGCAGATCGAAACCTTAGCTCTCATCGCAGCAATTGCCGAGACACATCTGTCCGATGCCTTGCTTCCATTCTTGATTGCTCTTGTGCCCGGAGTCATTGCAGCTGTCAACGATCGCAATTACAAAGTCAGCAACGAGGCATTGGGGTCTGTGGAGCAGATTGTCAAAGCCATGACACCTCCCCGATTCTCTGCCAATGCTTCCGATGTCAACTCGCAGTTGCAGAAGCTCTACGACATTGTTCACTCACGCATCACCGACACAAGCGCTGACCTCGAAGTCCGTCAACGGGCAATCCACGTCTTCGGTGTCATCCTTGCCCGAACATCTGGGGAACGGGGCTTGGAATTCCTCTCCGCAGAAAGAAGATCCAACGGCCTGGCTGTTTTGGTCGACCGAGTCAGGAACGAGACCACCCGTCTATCTGCGGTCCGTGCTGTCGACGACGTCGTTGCCCTTGCCGAACGCAAGCAGGATGTCCCTAGTGAGTGGGTCAACAGTGTTGCCGTCGAACTCAGCTCGAACCTGCGCAAATCAGACCGCGCCTTGAGGGGTGCATGCTTGGAGGCTCTTCGCAGCTTGTCGATGAACTCCCATGTCCGATCTCATCTGACTGCGGAGACAATCGTGGTCCTTGAGAACTCCGTTCTGCCCCTTCTTGCTGCTGCTGATTTCCACACACTGACCCCGACCCTCATTGTCATTGCCAAGCTCGTCCCCGGCAATTCAAAACTACTAGTCAACGATGCTCTGATTTCTTCTATCTGTTCAATTGTGAAAAAGCCATTGGTGGGGACCGTCCTCAGAGCCTTGCTACTGTTGGTTAAAGTTATTGGCGACGAGGGCGCCGGTGCCAGCTTGATGCAAAACCTGTTGCGAGACGTTGGAATCACCGGTGAATCTTCCGTGGTCGGCCGAGCCGTCGGTACCCTTCTTGTTCACGGTGGGCCAAATCTCGGAGTTACCATGGATGACTTCTCTACCGAGCTGAAGACTGCCCGGGACGATAGCAGAAAATGCCTTGCCCTCGCTATTCTGGGTGAGATTGGCTTACGCATGGGCCCTGAGTGCTCCCTGTCTCCCGACCTTTTCATCCCTCATTTCAACTCCGAATCAGACCCAGTACGCTTGGCTGCTGCTACCGCTCTTGGAAATGCTGCCGCTGGTAGTGTCAAAGCATACCTTCCGATCATTCTCAACGGGTTGGAGAAGGCGAACCCCCAGAGTTATCTGCTGCTACACTCCGTGCGGGAACTGTTGCAGCACCCAGAGGTTGTCCGTCCCGATCTTGCGCCGTCGGCCCACAAGCTGTGGCATGCTCTTCTGCTCGTCTCGGAAGAGGAAGACAATCGCGCCGTGGGCGCGGAATGTGTCGGACGCCTCGCCCTTCTTGACCCTGTTGCTTACATCCCTCACTTCCAAGTAAGTAGGACTTTATTCTTCTAAGTGCCTCTCGATACTAATTAGCTGCGTGCAGGAGTATCTGGCCAACTCCGACCCCGCCGTCCGTGGTGTGGTTATCTCGGCATTCCGCTACACGCTGGCCGATTCAAGCGACGCTTACAACGATGTCCTTCGTCCTTTGATGGTCCCACTGTTGACCAACATGCTCGGCGACAGCGATCTTGGCAACCATCGTCTTGCCTTGACCACTCTCAACTCCGCAATTCACAACAAGATGGAGCTCCTGCTCCCCCATCTCGACGAGCTGCTTCCGGCTGTGCTGGGTGACACCAAGATCAAGCCGGAGCTTATCCGCGAAGTACAGATGGGTCCATTCCGGCACAAGGTAGACGACGGCCTCGATCTGCGCAAGGTTAGTAGCTGCCGTGACTCGTGTCCCGGCTCAACGTCATGCTAACATGTACATCTGCAGAGCGCATACGAGACCCTTTACGCTTCCCTCGACACCTCGTTCTCCCGCACTCACATGACCGAGCTCTTCGATCGCATCCTCGCCGGTATCGACGATGAGCAGGACATTCGGGCGATCAGTAACCTCATGACTTCCAAGCTAATCAAGATTGCCCCCGAAGATACCGAGCGTCGTCTGGACGCGTTGTCGGAGCACTACACCGCCGTTCTCTCTTTCAAACCGAAAGATAACGCCGTCAAGCAAGAGCTGGAGAAGGCGCAGGAGGCTTCGTTGGGCATTTTAAAGATCACCCGGGAGCTCAGCAAGGCGTTTGGCGGGGCGGAGTCATCGGGCGATCTCCACAAGTGGAAGGCATACATGGAGTTTGTGCGGAAGAATTTCCAGCAGCAGTTCGCCTCGTTGGAGAACGACTTCTGAGTGACGACTCTAAAAGTACAATCACGAACTATTTACCATTGATCACATAGCTTTACGACTTGTTTGAATGAACCCCATTATTCTACATTTTCCGGTAAAACTGGCGGATATTCTCGGGAGAGGGCTTGGGCCTCATATTGTCGAAGGTTTCGTGCGGGACCCTGGAGTATAGTAGCGGATGTTTTAGAATTTTCCTTGAAATGAGTAGGGCAATGAAGTGAACACGTCTGCCTGCAGTGGATACGAGAATTTCCCAATCTCACAGCCTCGGCCCACTCTGGGAAAATTTGCCTCCAGGCATCTTTGTTTTGCTCTCCCTTAATGATGAGACGGAATCTGACCACAGGAAGAATCTTGGAATCCGCCCCCGCTTATTCTGACTATCCTTTATGTCGTGATTGATGGAAGATCACAGGATCTCGCCGTGTCCACCTGGGCACTCCGTGGACAATTATAGACAGATTGACGATTACCCCAGATTGGGCCCTTGGCGTAGCAAGATTCACAAGCTTTCTCGGAGCCTTCACTGTATCCCGTGAACGAGTACAGACTACGGAGTACTACTCCATATCCATACTAGCATAAGCAAAGAGACGGGACTAGACCGTAGCCGCAGTTGGCCCCAGTGAGAACTAGCGTTAGTGCAAGTCTTAGTGTTTGACCAGTCCGATCAGAAGATCAGGGTCTGTACTCTGTATGAGTCTTTTGTCCCTAACCTGGGTACTTGATTGGTACCCAGAGGCAGTTCCGGTGCCGTGGAAGTACTTCCGTGGTACGGAGTGCCCGGACTCGAACAAGGCTGAGCTCGTATTATGCCCGGTGCCCAGGTGGAGTACTGTACAGTCGCGGACCCTTACTGTTTTAGCTTTCGGGACCCTGATGAGCTTAGGTTTCTTTTTTTCCCCCTTTACGCGGAGTAGACTTCCATCTCGCTTCTTTTCTCTCTCTTCCCTTCTTATTCTTCTGTTTCGGCTTCTTCGCTTCTTTTTCTCTTTTTTTCTCTTTCCTGATTTCCTCTTCGCTTTGGCTCTTCTCTCATTACCGTGCCATGACACAACCTTAATCATGTGGAATTCGAAAGGGTGTCGCGATTTACTTCGAAAAACCATCTCCCTCTCCTTCTGGTTCGACGACTGCTGGCCGGCCTCGCGAAAGTACTGGTTCGGCCTGTTGTTGATCTCCGTGATCTGCGCCAAATGTCTCCACATTTACTCACATCTGAATTCCCTACCACTAGGGCAATTGCTCCTTTGGGGCCCAACATTCTTTTTGCAGGATGCAGTGGTCGTCCTATTGACACATCTGCTGTGCGCCAAGTTCCAGAGCCGATGGGTCCGGATAGGGGCAGCCGTATTGGTGGTCCCACTGAGGTACAACAAAAAAAAATAACCCCCAACAGGATCGTGCGCTAACCTATCTGCGCACTTAGTTTGGCAATCTCCGGCCTCTCCGCCGCCAACATCTCCTTCTACGTAGCCACTGGCGCCGAAATCCATTGGCGCCAGGCGCATAATTTCCACGGCGACGCGGCCGCCGTCAAAACCCTGCTCACCGGCCTGACTGGTTTGTTTATCGTCGAAATTGCCTTCGCGGCGGCCGCCTGGTTCACCACCCCGCACTTGTACACCTGGTGTAAAGGAGTGGTGGCGGTGTTTAAACGAGTGCTACCCGCAGCCTGTCGTCGGAAACGATCTCCGATCCTCAAAAGCTATGAGCAGGTCGCCCCCGAGGATTGGGACGACCGGAGCGCATCGAATGTCAGTCTCGAGCTGCAAGACCCAGCCGCGCCACCACAGCAGCGACAATCGCTACTAGTGCGGATTTTGGTCTGGGGCCTGGCGGCATCAGTTCTTCTCTTGTGGTGCCTTCGCCCGGCAAACACTGCATACAGCTTCTTGTCGGAGACAGTCATTGTCACGCCGTTTGATAGGAATCACGAAACCGAGAAGTCTTCGGTCATTTTGCCCGAGCTGACCGGCGATTACTCCTGGCTGGGCAATCACACGGCCCTGGCGGCTACCCCCAAGTTTGACTGGTTGCCCGCCCAGAAAATCCCCGGGTTCAGCGACTGGTATGAGAATGCCAATGGCACCAAGCCCGTTCACTATGATCCCAAGCAGGACCCGATCCATATCTCTAACCTCGACAACGATGTGCTAGAACCACTGCGCAAGGCTCTGGACACAGGCAAAGTTAACATCAAACACGTGTTGCTTCTCAAGCTGGAGAGCACTCGAGCAGATGTCTTCCCTCTGCGCAAAGAGTCCTTTTTTGGCGACGTGATCAGCAAGTCGTACGATGACAAAATTCCAGCTGAGGTCGAGGAGCGACTCGCAGGTCTGACACCCACCGCAGAGCGGTTGATGAATATGGCTTCTGGTTTCAACGGAAATGACACCGTCCCCAACCCCTATGGAGGTTTCCACACGACCAACGCGTATACCGCAGACACCTTTACTCTCAAGAGTATTCTGGCTACTGTATGCGGAGTGGCTCCACTGGTTGTGGATTTTAACCAAGAGTACTTGTACCACATCTACCAGCCTTGCATGCCACACATCCTGAACGCACTCAATGGCCAGATCAACCAGACTGTCAGCTACAGCAACACCACCAGCAGCAATCAAACTGAGAGTATGGGCAACACCAACAACACCAAGTCAGACGATTACACAACTTGGCCATGGCGATCTACGTGGATGCAATCTATCACCGACGACTACGACAACCAAGACCTTCTGACCCCTGCCCTAGGCTTCGGGGACATAGTCACCGATGTCACCCTTGAAAAGAACTGGAAAAAGTCTGGCCAAACAGGACCCAAGAAATATAACTTCTGGGGATATCCCGAAAGGGAACTCGGAGACTATTTCCGCGACGCTATCAACAACGCCGAAAAGAATCAAGAACGCTTATTCATCTCACACTTGACTGGAATCACCCATCACCCCTGGGATACCCCAGATGGCACCTACGAGGAAATGATGTCCCACGGCTGGTGGGGCAAGGGCAAGAAGGTGAATCGCTACCTCAACACACTTGGTGTGGCCGATGAGTGGCTGGCGCAGCTTTTGAGCATCCTGGAAGAAACAGGGGCTGCCGATGAGACCTTGGTCGTCATGGCCGGTGACCAGTAAGTGCCTTTTCCCTGAATCCTGATCAAACCTAACCCGCCCAAGCGGTATTTCCTTGCCAGAGAATAGCGGTGTCACTCCGTACGACAATCCCCACGTCGCAAGCTTCCATGTTCCAATCGTGTTTGCTCACCCTCAAATTCCGCCCATTGAGATCGACTCCCGAGTAACCTCCATGCAAATCCTCCCAACAATTCTTGACCTTCTCTCCGAGTCCGGATCCCTGGACAACAAATCCAAAGCAGCTATCAGTGATCTCCTCCCTCTGTACGAGGGCCAATCCATGATCCGTCCCACCGTCCCAGAGAAAGACGGAAAACAAGACTGGCAATTCTCCGTCATGAACACCGGAGGAACGTGGCTGGCCCTGCGATCCGCTGCCAAGCCATACCGTCTCATCATCCCTCTCATCTCGGACGTTGAATGGCGATTCTCGAACGTTGATCTCGACCCCCATGAATTGAAGGCCCTACAGGACTTCAACCTTCTCAACCTGATGGACCTTGTTCTCCAGGAACACGACGAGGACGCCGTGCAGTGGGTTAATGATGCGGCTCACGTCGCAAAATGGTGGGTTGAGGAGAATTGGCGCCGTTACGAATACGTGCCCTGAGATTTCGGCCACGTCCGAATCCTACACTCCACTGAAAGTCACTTTGCACTTTGTGCACTTCGGTGACATATCACCATCCATCAAACCGGCGTTCAGCTGGACATAGTGTCCGACTCGACTTTGCAGCCTTCAGTATCACCGACGATGCCAACAGGTTGTCAGTTCCGACATTGCTTCATACAAGAGCTGTGACTGTTTGGCACTTGCTCAACTGAAGGCTGAAGATGCCGTTTGAAATTCCAGGCACACTCGGCCCCGAAGCTCGAGGCAAAGCGTATGAAAAATGACACCACTCCGCCTCGATGTATTCTCACAACACGATCTTTGAATGTATATTAGCATACATAAAACAGCAAGCACATACTGTAATCTATCATTGTCGTTCCAAGATTCTTCCTACGTATACCGATTCAATCCTGGTTATAGATACAGTACTGTAACCGAGAAACCTTGGAAGAGGTTGGCGTTGGGATTGTTATGATAAGGACAAACCATGAAATCGAGGGGAGTCTTTCATTGTTATTGTACACGAGCCTGGCCTCCAGGGCTAGAGCACAGAGTGGAGATTGAGTTAGTGACCAATGACTAAATATGATCCCTGACGATATGACCACCGAAGTTCAGGAAAGAATGCCGTGACAGCTCGGCAGCACTTTTTCTCGCTGAGGGATCCCAAGTCAGCATTTCCCTAGCGAAAGAGAGGAACAACTCTTTCTGTTCGCCTTCAAGGGAGGGAATTGTATCCTCAAGTCTGCGTTTGGGTACAAGGTCCTCATAGAGAAAGTGGCCTAGTTGATTAGTTGATATCATCAAACACATCGCCCAAACTCACCTTCTTTGTCGAAATATGGTCCCCCGTACAGCTCTCGCGGGGTCCGGCAAAGGGGCCCTTCATTCACGCTCAAAGGATCACCATCCACAAACGAGGCTTCCGCCAACGAGTCCATCCTCTTCAGCATCGGCGCGGGTGGTGGACCCAGGAATCCCACCATTTCAGCGATATGGGATTTGGGATCGTATCGGCGTTCGGCATCTTGAACCTGGGTGAATAGCTCTGTGCCTTCGATGATGTTCCACATCTGTAAATGTTAATTATTGATTTGTGTGCTTCTCACGGGACCCGTACCAGAACGCCGAAATTCCATATATCTGTCTTGATATCCCATCCATACCCGCAGACTACCTCGGGGGCTCGGTAGTAGTCTGATTGGATGGGGAAAGTGTAGACGGTTTGAGGTTGAGATTCGTCCTTGGAATCGGAGATCGGCTCGGTGAGCAATGCGGCATCGAAATCAGCTATCTTGGGTATCATATTAGCGATATCCTTGACTTCCAGATCCCCCAGGCTGTCGAGGCTCCGATAGACCGCTCTGTTGGTCTCGGGGTCGATTTTGTATTCCATGGGATTGTCGCGGACATATTCATGCAGGAAGCGAGGAAGAACTTTGTCGTTCTCAAAGGTCATCATGATATTTGACAATTTCAGATCTGGAGAGGAGAGTTAGGTCAGTATTTTATATTCCTTCGACAACGTAGTAGTCAAATACCTGTATGCACAACCCGACATTCAGTATGCAGGTATTCCAACCCAAGGAGCAGAAGAAGAATATAAGCCTTCGCGATCGGCAGAGGAAGCTTTCGATCCGGGAACCGTTTCGTGAATGTGTCCAAACTCTCCCGCAAAGGCTCATAAATTTGGCAAGTATGCTTCTGGTCATCGTGGATGAATTCGAAAAGTCCCATACAAGCGCGGACAGTGCCAAAGCCTTTATGCGATTGATTTTTTTGCGCAATTCGTTCTTCCAGATCAAGCTTGGCTGATTCAGAGTCGCGCGCGTTCAAGATCTTCAGCGCCACTGCTTCCTGGGGATGTCCCTGTGGACTAATAGCTCATCCGTCAGCTTGGGTACCGTAGAGCTCGAAGGATATTTACCAATTCACATCCCGTGCCAGCCATACTGTTGAACCTGTTCCCCAGCCTATCTTGGCCACTAGCTGAAAGGTCTCCGCAAGGATCTCACCAGGCTTTGCTGGATAGTAGGATTTTGGACTGTACCCGGGGCATTTTTCCTCTTCGATCCGGATCTGGTTGGAAATAGTAGGAGTTGGGCTTGGGAGATGAAAGGATCTCTTCCAAAGCGAGAAGAGAGTGCGCTTGGAGTGCCTGGCGGCCATCGTGAGGAGTGAAAGGGGTGGAGACGCGGCACGGTCCGAGCTCCACCTTTTGGACGCGAATTGTTTCGATCGTTTTCATCGTTTTCCAAATATTCAATCGAACCATTTCAATATTAAAAGCATCCCGGACTGTATTTCTGTTCTTCAAGAGCTTCCTGGAGATATGGAACTACTAGTTGGCCAGGAGACTGCTCTGTTCCAGCCATGGAAAGTTGTGCTCTGGTTGTAAAATTGATCGATATAGTTCTAGTCCGCGTACTCCGTAAGGCATGTCATATTGAAGTTTTAATATACATCACATGTAGAAAGAGCCCAGCAGCTAGTATTTCTCCACGGTGAAGTCCACTGTTCTATATATCTTCGTGCTGTCTTCACCTCCAAGTATATGCTCCTGACTTCCAGTCTCGTGAGAGGAGACAATCCTCTCTCGCCCAGACTCCACTGTCGCCCCAGTATTCTCGACTCTCGATCCGAAAATGGCTGATGACTCGGCGCCAGAGCGCTTACTCCGGGAAACACCCTCAGTGATCGAATCGAGGGGATAAGAAGGACCGGTTCCGTTGCGACGATTTGACGAGACATTCCTCGCAAAGCTTTTGAACAGAGGACCGAAGGTTGGAATGCACGTAATGATTGCCTGAGAGCGGTATCGCATGTGAGTATCTGTATGAACCGGGAGGAATGGACTTTGCGCACCCCAAGACTCAACTCGACGAGAGACCAAATGATGAGCTTCTCACTATCTGTGATAACCTCCAGGTTCTTGACCTGGAATATTCGCGCGATTTGGATTATGGTGACGAAAAACCCGAGAGCAAAAAGGCCCGTGAGAACGATTTTTTCTTTTTGTCGGAGTTGAAGTTTCCACAGAACGGGCAGCGGGAGTACGAAGATGGCAATGTCGAAAGCGAGATTCGTTCCTTGATTTCAGAATTTAGCAAATCACCCTTTCGGGGAGGGTGTCGGGGAAATCTCACCAGCGATTGCTAGCAACCGTTAGCAATGAAAATGGGCTGAAGCAGGATTCACATACCATAGTAGAAGGACACAGTATCAATACAGCTGCCTTTGACAGATATATCCCACTGTCTTGCTATCTATAGCCATGTAAGTCTCACTCAAGCGAGCAGTGATGAGAACCCGGGATTGTCCAAGTGTTGAGAGAGGATGACCCACAGGTTGACAAGCCAGACATATAATGAATGTGTATATGATTTGAGCTACACCACAGACAGCCATTGCAATAACAATGACAGTCCTATAGAGTGCCACAAACCCTCCAATCCGATAGTAGGAGGCAAGCAACGAGACCTTGAACGCCAACAAGTTGAGCGTGTACACAGGACCCCCCATCCACTGGATCTGAAAGATACATTAGACGAGTCTGAACAAGCCTGCAGGCTTACGCCGCGATGGAATATCAAGCACACCTTGCTGAAAGCGACCACATTCTCCTCCGGGAAGTGATCCATCTTCAATCCGAGCCCCCATCGCGTCTCTGTCTTCGTCAGCCTCCGAACAGAATCCCAAGCAGCACCGATGACTGACGCGCAATCGAAATCCCGGCATAGGTCAAAGTCAGCAGCACACTGACAAGTGCAGCATAATCATCCACCCACAGAGTCCGCTTCCTACTCATCCGGATTCCCAGACGCAGACATACTGCGAGAAACGCGAGCGTCGGAAGCACCACGCATATGGTAATGACACGTCGAACACCGCCGTGGGAGTCAGGGTCTTGCAGGTTATGGACCCACGGCATCGTGGGAGTGTCCAACGTGATGTTCTGAGCATAGAGGGATCATTGCATATTGTTTAATATGAAGGATTCGATGAACCCAATATATGGTCAATTGATGCAGCCTGCAGGGACCAGGGCCACGAGGGGCCAAGGATGCAAATTCTGCATAGATCGTCTTATTGTTCACTGTCTACTAGTATGCTTCTAACGGTCTCTTCCACGGTTTGAAGGACTGTACTTGCTCTCCGTTCGGAGGATTTAGATTGCATATTAGCAATCTGATCCAGGGGTATAACTTGCTATCCACAGCTTCATTTCTATAGGCGAATTAGGCATTTCCTCTGTTTTCATGTGACTTGCTCCACGTTGAATCCTGCGGCTGCGCCGATCGGAGTTTGTCGATATTTCAACGGGCAAATGGTCCACCAATAACCCCATCTGGTAAGGCCGACGCCGATCAAATTTTCAATAGTGGGCCGTTGACATGTTCATTGTGTTAACCATGGTCTAATAGGAATGAGCTCCGATCGACTTCTAGAAAACTCAGGGCTACTCTGCTCCGTTCAGAGTCAGAACTTAAAGTCTACTAGTACAGTGTCAAAATGAAAGCGATCCCGGCATTGTGTCTGAAACAGGTGTACCAGTAGGGTTCGGATATCAGAATCCTTCAATTTCACTTAATTAGTCGGCCTTGGCTACATTTAATCATGTCTCACTATGGGCAAATCACCACACTGTACAGAATTGTTAGTGGAGAACACTCTAAAGATCTCTGGCATGTCCGGCCTTTGGAGAACTCTGATCAACGCGGCAGAGTCGACCATCTGTTCGCTCTTCCCAAGCCTCGGATCCGACGTTGGTCCTGCCATAGAAGATATCCTGGGAATCATATTTCGCCTTGATCTTCTGCAAGGCCGGGTAATTCGTGCCGTAGAAGTATTTTTGGAAATTTGGCTGGCGGAAATCACCCTGGAGACAAGTTAGTACTTTTGGCCAAGGACGAGAAGCATATTTACCTCGTTCATGTATGCTCCCGAGTTCGGGGCCACCGCAGTCAATTTAGCCATATAGGAGTCGGTCATCTTGCGTTGATTGGCCAGCATTTCCTCGTCGTTGTCCCATTTCCAGGGAGTGGTGATACTGGTCGCGATCAGGGCATCGCGCCAGCCGGGGAAAACGGCGTTGTGCACATCTCCAGTCACCTTGCGGGAAACATTCAGACCCACGCCGATGAAGGTAGCTCCATCTTCGGTAATTTCTCGATAGGCAGCTGTAAGACCCTTGTTGTTGTTCTGCACGACCGACCGTGGAATGAGCCAGCCACCGTACTGGGCCTCCCCGACGCCAATCTCCTGCTGCATGCCATTGAACTGGTTCAAGTAGCTGGGGAATTGCTTCGAGTAAACCGTGGGAGTAATACCCAGCTCCTTCAAGTCATCGATGAAAGGCTGAATCAACTCGAGCAGATTGGCCACAGGAATATTAGGGCCAGTCAGTGGGGAGATTGCGAAGCTGGTGTTGGTGTAGAACCAAATGCTCATAGCACCGGCATCCACCAGCGCGGGAAGTCTAGTGTGGAATCGTTCGACCGCCTCGTAGAAGGTATCCTGAGAGATTTCAGCGTTGGTGAAGGTCATGTTGAGACCCGACACTGGGGTACCAGGGTGAGCCTTGGAAGTCATGGATGTGACAACACCGTAGGTGCCGGCGCCGCCACCACTCAATGCCCAGTACAGATCAGAATACTCATTGTCGCGAGTGACGGTGACAAAGTTGCCCTGCCCATCCACAACCTCCCACTGCAGGACCTGATCGGCGCCTAGTCCGTAACGAGAAGCGAGGGCGGAATGCCCACCACCCTGGCTGTAGCCTCCAGC
This sequence comes from Penicillium olsonii, assembly GCA_911174995.1. NCBI lineage: Eukaryota > Fungi > Ascomycota > Eurotiomycetes > Eurotiales > Aspergillaceae > Penicillium > Penicillium olsonii. Next base: position 759,598 of record CAJVNO010000044.1, read on the forward strand.
CAGCCCGACGGTGGGACATTCGCCGCCAACGACTTGGACATTGGCCTTTTCGGCCGCCTCGTACGCCTCAAAGCCTTGGACGCCAGCTCCCATGGTGATAGCTTTGCCAGAATAATGCTTGTCTTTGTAGTCGTGGATCTCCACGTCCTTCAGGTAATGTGTCCAAATACCCAGAGCTCCTGCACCGGTCGACCTTCCGCTGTAATCATGGCCAGTGTTTCGCACGACAACGCGAATATCGTGCTTGGTGGCAAACTTGATAGCCTTGGAAATATGATCGGGGGTAGTGACATTGACGGCGTACACGGCATAATTGCCCAAAGTGCAAGGTTTAGAAATCGGGTGGAAGGGATCACAGGTGCCATTCGCGAAGAATGGAGCCATCACAGATGAGGAAGAGCCATAACTAGAGTGCATTTAGCTTCGTAATTCAACACGCGGAGTCCACATTGTGAGAACTCACTGTTCCTCGGGAACTGTCCATCCGTCGCGCAACGTGGTGCATTTCTCAGCGTCGTAGTTGGGCGCATGGCATGGTGTGCCAAGAGGGACTGTTTTAATCAGTCGGCCATCAATTGTCTCGTTGAACTGAGTCCAGACATCCACGGACGGCCAGCAAGCGTCTCCAGGGAAGCACCGACAGGCTGTGGAAGCCTGGGCGGAAACGGCCAGCAATGAGGCCACGAAGAGAGCGAACATATTTTTTTGAAGGGCTCATCTCGCGCGGGGAGCCCGTTATAAAGGTAATGTCCGACTTGACCCACCCAATATGTAGGAGTAATTGGGCGTCTGGGACTCTGGGGCCGCCCCCCTGCGATCCCGCAAGCCTCGTTAATGCGCACACCGCAACAAATCATATCTGACATCCTTGTTCGCTGTCAGATTCATTCCATGTGTACTTACAAGAATGTTGAATGCACAACGGGAAATATTCTAGAATATGAAAAATCCCAATCTTGCACACCCCCCTATTTCAAGTGAGAAAATATCAAGCCCGGGGGCCTCCAGGCTTAATGCTTCGGCAATTACAGTCTGGCAGAATTAATTCATTTACACCAATGGCAAGAATTCATATGCCAATGTGCATACTGGAAGAGATGGCAACCACTGCGACTTCGAATAATAGTACTCATGCCCGGTGCCCGGTGGGCTCTAACGTATGACTATCGGTGAAATTATGGATCATCGTAACCAAAGCCCGAAGAAGGCTAAATAAGTGCGGAAATGTAAATGAAATCACAAGACTAAGCCATTGGACGGTCGCAGTCTATCACCACTCGGGACATCGAGGAGAAATCACCATATTGACGGCAAATCTCCCTCCGAGAGTCGCGAAAGCCGCTCCTCACTTGACTGGAAGCATTCTGGGAGACCGGTCTCACTCCAATTGGCTCCAAGCATGAGCTTAACGAGGCCCGGGGCGCAGGTGAAGATCCGAGCCATGCCTGTCAGAAGTCAGTGGTGCCCCACAATTGATCAACTAGGCGACTCACCGTGACCGTTAAAGCCCGCGCAGATATATTGTCCAGGCAGAGACTCAATCGCCCCGACAAACGGAACCGAGTCTGTTGTCATTCCAATAATTCCCGTCCAAGCGTGATCTAGCCCTTCACCGTGCATAGTAGCATCATAATTATATTCCGGGAACAGGGTCCCAAAGCTTCGTAATGCGTCCTGAACGATTTCGTCGTTGAACTTTGAATCATCGGTGCTTAATCGACTGGCAATAGTCTCAGGACTGAGTGTCGGGTTCGACCGTGAGACACCTAGCACTAAAGTGCCATCCCCTTGACGTTGAATCAAAGAGTAGAAGTGATGGAGACTATAGCGCAAAGAATACGTACTCTGAAGAATACCTGCTCCCGAGAAAGCAGGCACAGGCACGAGGGACTGGGCTTGAGCGCGATTTGGTCGCATGTACGCCTCCAGGTGTGGCAGCAACTGAGCAGCATGTGCATTCGTACAATGAACCACCTTCTCGGCGGTAATGACTCCGCGAGAGGTCTTCACATCCCACAGGCTTGGGTCTGAGTCATTGCGTTTAACTTCAATTGCAGGACAGAATGTGAAGAGCTTCGTGCCCTTGGAGATGACCGCCTGGAGAAGGAATTGCGCCAGCTTTGCCGGGTGACTGGATCCTGCTGGCCACTCGTATGCTGCTACGGCGCCTGGGACTCGGGTCTTGCTTTCCGCTTCGGCTCCTTCGTAGAACTTGATGTGCGACGTATCGCCGCCAGCGCTTTTGAATGCCTCGAGACTTTCTGCTTCGTATGCCGCGAACTCTGGAGTCATGCAAACGTCGAAGGTGGTTGCCAGGTTAAAGTCACATTGTACATTGTGCTTCTGGGTAAACTGCGCGACTCGATCAAGGACAAGCCGCTCGTTGTTGATGATCTTCAGAGCTTGCTCGCCACCATGTACTTTAGCATAGGCACTAAAGCCTCGGAATGCATCTATCGCGAAATCAGTAAGTTGCCTTCAATAACATTTCCCATCCTGTCCACTACCGACCTGGTCGCACATGTCCGGCGTTCCGTGAACTAGCACCGCTCGCTGCCTCCCGCGCTTCCAGAATAACGATCTCCTCCGCCTTAACGCCCCCTTCGATCAATTCGAAAGCCGTCAAGCCACCCGCGATTCCAGATCCAACAATGACATACGGGGAACTCGATGGGAGCGATGCATCTTTGTTCTCATGTAAATGCTGGAATCCCCGCGTGGTTCGTTGCCAATAACTCAAGCCAGGGGCCGGATTTGGCAGGCTTCTGCTGGACTGGACGTGACTCGCCATGCTTTTGCAGATTCCAAGCCAACCTCTGCCAGCCGATCAGCGCAGGTTTATTAACTCGCCGGTGTCGGCGACGGTCGACGGTTAATCACCGGCATGCGGGGAAACCCCCACGACCTCGGAGACTCCCCTATCGCGGATATCAGTGGAGTCAAGGAGTACTCCTTCACTATCACGCGCCAATCAAGACCAACAGCGGAGAGACTAAGCTCACCTTGGAAGCTTGAAAAGTAGAAGTGGACGCCAAGCTTGTGTCTCTATCGCGGCTCTCTGGCGATGCTACCCCAAGGGGTCACGGGTATGTCGATTGGCCCAAATCTTATCATCGCATTTCCCCGCCCGACGTCGGATCTGCAAAGCTGTGTTATCTGCGAGGGGGTCACAGGTCACGGCTGTATCCGCTTGGGCCTTATGAGTAACTGGTCGGACTTGTCTTCTCTTCAAACCTCTTCGCCATGGTGACATTCAAGATGTTTCGCCCGTCTGCGGACGCGAGCAGCGATTTCCGTTCGCCAGATGAGAAGGCTTTGGTCCGACGCCTGGATATCTTTCTGATGACCTTTGGCTGTCTTTCACAGGGTGCGTTGGGCTGCAGATCGCCGCGATGCGCGCAAGTCAAAACTGACTCCGTCTAGTGATCAAGTACCTCGACCAGCAAAATATCAATAATGCATACGTCTCCGGGATGATGGAGGACTTGAACCTGCATGGAAACGAACTAAATTTGTGAGTTGTATCGCGATCTTGGAAAGAGAGACAGGGGCTTATGGTCAGATTCACAACATATTTCAACGTCGCATACTGTATCATGCTCATCCCTTCACAAATCATCCTCACATACGTGCGCCCAAGCTATTGGCTACCCGGGTTGGAGATAGTATGGGGCGTCTTGACCGGCCTGATTGCCATGTGCAGCAACGCGAAACAGGTCTACGTACTGCGTGTCTTCCTGGGTCTATGTGAAAGTAGCGCATGGCCAGGAATGATGACGCTTTTCAGTGAGTTCACTTGATTCGCGGGTACCGTCTACGGTCCTAACATACGCAGTGTACTGGTACACGCCCACCGAGCTTGCCAAGCGAATGGGCTTCTATCACTCCTGCCAAGCTGTCGGGCAAATGCTGTCTGGAGCCATGCAGGCAGCGATCTCCGACACGCTGAACGGTTACGCTGGACTCGCCGGGTGGCGCTGGCTCTTTGTGATCAATGCGATCATCACGGTCATCTGGGGATTCGCGGGATTCTTCATGATCCCCGATCTGCCCAACAGACCAAACCCGCGCGCGTTCTGGTTTAAAAAGGTGCATGGCGAGATTTCGCTGGAACGACTTGCTCGAAATGGTCGCGCCGAACCTAAGCGCATGACTTGGGCCGGTGTTAAGCGTACATTCTCTGGATGGGTGGTGTACTTCATCTCCATTCTTTATATTGCAACCGTGCTTGGAACCTACGGATACGTTTACTTCTCGCTGTTCCTCAAGTCGCTCAAGAACCCTGATGGAAGCTCCCGTTGGAGCGTGACTCAGGTCAACGCTATTCCGATCGGAGGATCGGCAATCAACGTGGTGTTCGTCTGGATCTGGGCTCTTTTGTCTGACGTGCTGGAGACGCGATGGACATTGATTGTGCTTCAGGCGGTGATTGGAATCATTCCCTGCATTATCATGAGCGCGTGGACCGCGAACCCGGCTTCGGTGGCCCTATCGGCTGCATATGCATCATATTTCATATCGTACATTTGCCTTGGAACGGCACCGCTCATCTTCGCATGGTTGTCGGATCTGATTCCCCAAGATCCCGAGGCACGTTCACTCGCTGTCGGTGTGGCTGTTGCCGGGTACTACTCCATCTCGGCCTGGTCACAAGTGCTCGTCTGGCCTGCATCGCAGGCCCCGTATTACAAGTACGGATGGCAGTCTGCACTGGCACTCTTAGTGCTTGTCATCATCATGACGAGTATTCTTAGATTTGTGGATGTGCGCTATCTGCTGCCCAAGCGTGAGCAGTTCCGTGCTGTGATCGAAGACGACATCGCTGCCACCAAGGCGAACTCATCTGCGATTCCCACTCTTCCCGACGATGATACCGAGCGTGACGGGGGAAGTTCGAAAGTCACACATACCGCGAGGGTCAACGAAGTTCACGGGAATTGCTAACAGTATGACTTGGTACGTCCGTATACCTCACTAAGATAGAACGGGCTATCTTACCTAGACTTCGGCATTGGGCTGGGCTGGGCCTGAGGTCCCGCCGGGGGCCCAATCCAGCCCCAGGCCCAGTACCGGGGGTCCGTTAGGCCCCCGGAGAAGCCCACTTCTATGCATAAACTTTGGAAGACGGTCCTGGCGTTCACACACCTGCTGATTCAAGGTTCATGGTTTCTATATATATACGACGGTTCTACCTTGTAATCTTAGAACTGAATATATTGTACAATTTGGAAAGTATTGGTGAAAATATACATACTCGACACTGTTCAAAATTGTTCGCCAGAGAGCCTCGGAACCTCACCGAGGCACTACTGAACCTTGGAAGTCTGGAGCTTCTCGATTTCAATCCATCTCTTTCCCTCTTTGTTCCAAGGCCATCACCATCACCGCTATGAACTTGGAACAAGCTTCTCTTAGAATAAGTTAAGGCTTTTTTGCATCAATAGTCAAAAACACGATCAAGATCTGCATTATTTATGAAGATGCCAAGAATTGGCATGTTTGAAATATTTGGGGCCCAATGGGCCCCCGGAAGAGCCCACTGGGCCCGGGTTGGGCCCGGGCTTTCTGGGCTGGTCTCCAAGCGCGAAAGTCTACCTAGTACTTACCTAGGTACTAGGTACCTACTAGATGATAGGCCTAATAACTTGGAAATACCTACCTAGGTAGGTACATATCGAAACCAACATTCTGACTCGTCCATGAATTTACAATAGTCAGTCCACTCGTCGGTGTAAATTAATAAATATTTGGACTTCATCCACTGTAAATACACGCCCTAGGGCACTGTCAGACCAAGAAAGAGACTATTCAAAATTTAGAGCCAATATCGCTGGCTCATATCACTCCAAGCACTACTAGAAAGTCTAGTAGTAGAGAGGGTTCTCCGGGTCAGTGAGATCGAAGACAACACTGGAGTGAGGCTTGGCTCCACCGCGGTTGGCAAACTCCTTGTTGAAGTCGATGGTTCGGTTGAAGGACAGGCTTCCATCCTCCTGGAGGTCAATGTAAAGAGCCTTGAAGTCAGCCGGGGTGTTTATGATGCCGATATCACCAGTCTGGACAAAGTAGTCGGTAACAACGAGGTGTTTCTGGTCGGGGGTGATCTTGACATAGTGGGGTCCAACGGTAGGCTGGTCCTCATCGGGGTCATCGAGACGCTTGATGTTATCCAAGTCGCTGATATCGAGAGCGGCGATGTGGTTGGCAGTGGTCAGGGTAGCATAGAAGTATTTTCCGTCTTGGCTGATGTCAGAGCTTGAATGTCATGTCAGCTGTCGTGTTCTTGGTTTAATGGAAGATTCATGAAGAGCTTACTAGATAGCGATGGTATCGCGGGCCTTGGGACCAAGATCGTAGAGTTCCTCGATAACACCTTGATTGCCATTCGCATCTTTGCGCAGAGGATAGATAATCCAGAGCTGGCCCAAGTGCACGGCGGTAGCAATGGCGGCAGATTCGGGGTGACCGGGGATGAACTTGACGTCTTGAATACCACCACCCTGATAAAATTAGTATAAATCGGGCCAAAGTATGGAAGTGTTGCCTTACGTTAGGAATAGTCAAGGTGCTCAGGATCTTCCTCGAATCCAAGTCCCAGAGACGAAGGGTGTCAGCATGGCGAACTCCGAGACTGGGCTTCAAGATACTGATAGGTTCGACAAAGTCAGATGTGAGAATCAGCTTCTTCTCCCAGTCTATGCTCAGTCCGTGAGGAGAGAACTGCTGACCCAGAATGTTGAGGGTACCCTCCACATCCTCGGGCCACTCGTGGATGATGTTAAAGTCGGCATCGGTCTCAACGAGACGGCCGGGCGAGGTTCCCACGGCAGAGCCCATGTAAGTGATGAAGAATCCTCCATCGGGCTTAGCACGGACCTCATCTGCAATAGAGGCGAGGATTCCGCGGTTACTCTTGAGGAACTTAGGACGGTAGGGGTTAGATGTGTCAAAGTAGAACCCCGTGTCCTAGACTTTTGTTAGGCTAAAGACTGAAGTTTGTGAGAACAATAAATACCTGTGTCTTCAAGAGGGAGAGGAGACCTCCACCCCAGATGGTCTTTCCGTCGAGAGACGGTCCAAGATGGTGGGGGTCGTTTCCACTCGAAGGGACATCAGTCACCCACAAAAGGGTACCAAAGGTATCCTATAATCTGGTCAGTATATGAAAGCCAAGAGAGAACTAGAGAAGACTCACATCGTCGAGACTGTAAGTTGCAAGGAAATCTGCCAATGATCGTTAATTTCACATTGTGATATTTGTGCATGAATCTCCTACCCTTGTGGAACTTGTCAGCCGAGCCAGTCCAGAAGTACCCGATCTTCTTCGGCTTGATGTCACTCGGAGTGAATGGGGGACTCTCTAGAGGAGGAGTTGGGACCTGCAGGATAGGCAGAGGGGGTGCATTGGTAGTCAGAGCCTCAGTCACACCAGGAATGGTGGGGATGAGCGGAGGCAAAGACAGACACTCGCCGAGAGCGACGAGAGACGCAAGCAAAGCAACGTATTTCATCGTGAGAGCAAATGAGCGGGTTTGCGTTGTGATGAGCAGATTTGCGGGAATTCCTCACGGCTTAAATACACAACAGAGCGCCTCCAGTCCCCATTTCAGGACACTCTTCGCGTTTCCCCCAAAACATCGACAACAAGGTCTCTGGAGCACGCAAGACGGCAAACTCATGAGCTGTGTGATTCCAAATTCCACAGATCGTGGTCGATCTTCGAAATGGCGCATACATTCCTGAACGCCCCAAGCCATCTTCTTTGCCGACTCGGGAATAACGCCAGGCACTCACTCGTGAATACAAAGGCAATTGGAGCCAAGAGTCGACTAGCAGATCACAATGTTGATGAGCTGTCGTGATTGAAGTTGACCCAGGACAGCGGAAGGGTAGTGGACGGCCATCTGTCGACTCACGAGGTCTATGAGTTCAATAGCTTGAACCCAAACGTGCATTGCTAGCATGGAGTGACGGCTGATATCCAAGAATCAAACCTGGCTAGGTGTACCGCCAAGACCACCGGCGGAGGAAACTCAAGACACAAAGAGAAAAGGTTGACCTGGATAGGAAAGGTGCAAACACGAAAAACGAACCTCACACGTCCAAATCCAAGGCCCAGGATCGAGGCCCAGAGGTCAATGCGAAGCTTCTTTGGTGCTTTTGGGCGAAGACGAACTACAAGAGGTGCGATGGAGTCAAAATCCAGGCATGATCTACGGATGCCAAGAAGCCAAGACATCTGGCATCTCATCCAAGGAGCGGATGAGGTGATTCAGGGCTCTCCCCGGGGTCTCCAGGTGCCAGATCCTCGAGACTCGATGTTTTCCCGTTTTTCAGTCCCGACATTTCTCCAGTGCCGGCTAGTACCGAGTCAACAGATATCTGTCAGACCCTGGGATCTACATCAAATTTCCCCATGGGATGCTGGTGCACGGGTGAACCCTGCATCTATTTCGACATGATGCCAAGAATGTTGTTATACCCAATCTTCCTTCCCCCCTGTCTACCCTTTTGCATGGGAACCTGACGATCGACGACCTGTTCGCTCAGCTTGCCCGCCAGTAAACATTTGTTCCTGAATCGCGTCATATCTGCCGTTCAATAATTCCCTTTATACTTTCGACTAACAGATTTTGTGGTGGTTGCTTTTCATTGAGATCAGCGGCAGCACAAGCCGAGGGCTGGTATGCCCCGACACGGTCACATTCTGAGTTCCGATCACGAAATAGATATGGAGGGACTGGAGGTGCCCGAACTTGATATTTAAACAACCCAACTGCAAGACCCTCGATTCACCTCGTACAAGTCCAATTCCATTTTTGTGCTCGTTTCATTGGCTCACGATGAAGTCGCAAAGCCTCGCGCTACTCGGACTTTTTGTCTCTTCTGCTTTTGCGGTTCCGAAGGCCAAAAGACATGAAGACGGGAGTAACCAGCCGATCAGCGGTGGCAAAGGCGCACCTATCTTAGGTGAGTCAATGTTCAGAATCGCTCAATATCAATCAACAACTGAATATTGATCGGGTTGTTTAACCAGGTGGTACCAACAAGGCTCTTGATCTTCAGAACCCTGATCAATTCCGCACCCCGAGCACGGACAATGGCTTCGTGCCCAATGTGAAGTGGAGCTTTTCGGAGTCTCAGACCAGATTGTTCCCAGGTGGCTGGTCTAGAGAGCAAGTCATCCAGGACCTGCCACAAAGTCACGACATTGCCGGCGCTCAGCAGCACCTGAAGAAGGGTGCTATCCGCGAGCTGCATTGGCACAGAACTGTAAGTTGTGTGGAAGCTGTACCTTCTTGGGAACGAAACTAATCGAAGACAGGCTGAATGGGGCTTCGTCTACAACGGATCGCTCCTACTTTCCGGTGTCGACGAGCACGGTGGCTTCACTACCGAAGTTCTTGAAACTGGAGATATCTGGTACTTCCCTAAGGGTGTCGCTCACAACGTACAAGGCCTGGACGACGAGAACGAGTACCTTCTTGCCTTTGACGATGGCGATTTCGAGAAGATCGGGTATGTTATCATCCTCCATTCTAGACTAAAAGCTGACCTGGCAGAACTACTTTCATGGTCGATGACTGGATTGCGCACACTCCTCGAGATGTCCTTGCAAAGAATTTCGGTGTTGACCCCAAGGTCTTTGACTCGGTCCCTGCTAAGTTCCCATACATACTCGATGGTACAGTTAGCAAAGACCTCGACAAAGCCCCCGAGGGTACATTGAGAGGTGATGATTCTTATGTCTTCCACACATACAAACACAAGCCCGAGCCTGTGCCTGGCCACGGCGGTACTTTCCGGAAGATTGATTCCACAAACTTCCCTATCTCCAAAACCATCGCTGCCGCAATCGTTGAGCTGGAGCCCAAGGGTCTTCGGGAGCTTCACTGGCACCCCAATGTAAGTTTTGTCGGAATTTACAGATATTCTGGCACTGACAGATCCTAGGCCGAGGAATGGCTATATTTCCACCAGGGTCACGCTCGCGCGACCGTATTCATTGGCGACTCAAAGGCCCGCACCTTCGACTTCCACCCAGGTGACACAGCTGCTTTCCCCGACAATAGCGGTAAGTGAAATCCTTCCTGATTATAGAACTTTTAGACTGATGGAAAACACTTAGGCCATTACATCGAGAATACCTCCGAGACGGAGAAGCTCGTTTGGATCGAGCTCTATAAGAGTGATCGGGTCGCGGATATCTCGCTCGCCCAGTGGCTTGCTCTGACTCCAGCCGACACGGTTGCCAATGTTCTAAAGATCGACATCAGTGTCGTTGAACAAATCAAGAAAGAGAAGCAGATTCTCTTGCCGGGCAAGAAATAAGCGTTGGTATAGTCCACTTCTCGGCCAAGATCTTGGGCGTAGCTGAAGGGCCCATGGGCCCAAACACAAGTCTTCATAATACTCTTCTTTTGTCGGTACTTTATTTTGATAATCCATTTTTTTTTTCTTTATCTAAGTGTGGTTAACCCTTTATGTTCGCATATGTAGATCTGGTCTGAGAAAATCCTCAGTATGAAATTATACTAGGACATGCCCGTTCTCGGTTTCATTCACATGCAACGATGAAGATGGAAAATCTGAGCCTCGGCTCCAGGTCCTCTCCAGGGCTGTGTGGCGAGCTCATTGGACAATATATAATTTTGTAAGCTTGGGTGGGTAAAGCAAGTCGATATGGAATGTGATGCTTACTTTTTTGGTGCCGCAGCTTCGAATTAAACCTGAGGGGCCTAAAGAGAGTCCCGAGGTCACTGGGTACCTAGTAGTGCAGTACAAAACGTCCTCGCAAGTGGCTAGAATAGTTCCACTGTTCACTCTTCTTTCTCTCATACCAAATCCAGCAATCTTCTAACCTTGAGCGGTCGAAAATGTCAGCCAAAGACCCACCTCAGATCCTCTTTTTCGATGTCCTTGGCACGGTGGTGGAATGGAGACATTCTATCGCAAAGGAACTGAGCAAAGCTGCACAAGCAGTTATGCAAGACACAGAAAGAGACGTGAATTTTGAAACACGGGACTATGTATCATCTCTGACCATGACAGATTGGTTGAGTCTAGCAGAAGAATGGCATCGATCATACATGGAATTCGGAAACAACTTCAATCCGTCTGGGTCTTTCATTTCAGTCGATGAGCACAATTATACCTCGCTTGAAGCAATCCTTACAAAGCGGGATCTGCACACTCTGTTCAGCAAAGACACCCTGGCAAAGCTAGCTCTTACATGGCATCGACTTGATCCATGGCCTGATGCTGTTGCAGGCCTCCACCTTCTCAACGGTCTATTCACCACCTCAACCCTTTCGAATGGCAACATTTCCTTGCTCAAGGATCTTCAAGCACACGGAGCACTGCCTTTTACTCATATCACGAGCGCCGAGCATTTCGGTGCATACAAACCCTCGCCGGAGGTTTATCGGGGAGCTGCGAAGAAATTTGGGTTGGAAACTTCCCAGTGTGATCTGGTTGCCGCACATCTTGAAGATCTACAGGCAGCCAAGGGCTGTGGCTTTCAAACGATCTATGTGGAGCGAGAAATGGAAGAGGCATGGAGCAGTGCAGAGGCCCTTCAAGCCAAGAAGTCCGGGTTTGTCGACGTCTGGGTCGAGGACACTGGAAATGGTTTGATGGAAGTGGCACGAATTTTTGGGATTGAGTAGGATAATGGATATTTGAGGTTCATTTCCAATTCTATGAAAGGAATGTCCATCATGGATGTATCCTTGCATTCCAAAGCTCTCCCGATGCCTTAAATTTCTTCTGAGGCTCGGTGCCTAGTACTCAACATGGCAGGAATCACAGGAATTTGATTGCAAACGGCGTATCATAATGCCTAGGTGTACTCTGATAATACGACCCTTCTAGATCGGTGACCTGAGCTCAAATAGACAAGACAATCAAATAGATTAGACCATTAGCACAGTATGTCATATCTGAGACAAATCCGAGTACGCTTTACGATTTCCGTCGTCCGATGGCCAGTGAGTCAACTCTACCTACTTCGCCTTGGCCCCAGGGCCAAAAGTACCGTTCTGTTAGCTTCTTGGAATTTCCGAGGTTTTTTTTTCAGTGTGGCAAATTATTTTAAAAGGGTAAGAGCGCACATGAATCTTCATTCCAGTTAACTCCCTTCTTCTCGGTCTATGTCCCTCATTGAGTGCAGGCGTCGATATGCATTCCCTTGCCAACCTCGGCCCTGCAGATGGCAATCCAATTCCTACTCCAGCAATTCGCAAGATTGGATTCGCGGAAGACCCGGCTCAAGTCACCGTCGCCCATCTTCTGATCCACGGATGGTCGATCCAAAGACCATCGGAATGCAACAACCCACCCTGCGGCGATGTCAGCGCGTGGGGAAAAGAGATCAACTCGCTAACCCGAGAAGAGCGCGAACAACTCCCACAGAACCCTGATCTCAAGACTTGCCATACTCCATGGCGGGATCAGATATATTATACGTGGAATCATGTGTTCTACGATGTTGGGAAATGGTTGTCAGGCGCGTATGGCACAAGAGCCTTCAAACCACCCAACACAGAGGTTTTCGCGCTTGAGTTTCCAAGCCCTGAGAACGGCGATAGTTGCAAAGTTCCTATTGCGACGAAGATCTGGGATGCGGAAACCTTGCTTGTTGCGGGTTATTTGGCGCCGGGAATTTCTTTGCGCCTAGAAACACTGAGAGTCGATCGGGATCAGAGTGAGCCTTTTCATTCCGCGGACATTGAGCATGGGGACCGATTCAGCGTTTTGTATGTCCAGAAGGGAGTGCATGTGCAATTCTATCTCGAGGGAGAGAGGCAGCAGGGTGTGGACGGATTGGCTGCAGTGATCGTCTATGGACCACTTCCGGGTGAGTCGCGTCCGGTTGTCGATGGAGACGACAAAGATGAAAAATCGTTGTGAGGCGCGGGTGATCATGTGCCCTCCCAGTTCAAATGCAGCTCTCTTCTCTTCTCGGCTTCTGTTTCTCGGTTGCTTCTCTCTGGACTCAACTCTCTGTCTTCTCTCTTTCTGGTGCTAGCCAGGAGCTGCTCCAACAAAAATATATCGACATATATATCCGAAGTGACATCCAAACTTGGAAGTTGCCTTGTGGTCTAAACCAGGCCAAAATCAACATGAATCGGTTGGTCTTATAGCTGCACAATCAAGCTGTTCTCGTTTGACATGAAATCCCATTATTCTTCCGTTCTAAGAATACGCCCCGCAGGTGAAAAAAATAAGCACAGTGACACAGGCTCGCAGTCGCCCAAGTGGGGCCCTGGGGGCCAGTCAAGTGGGGGCCAACGCTAACTGCCTGGTGCCTGGCGCTTAGCGAGACCCGGTACTCCCGGCTTCCCCTTAACAGCACTTCTCCAAGTCCATGCCCAACATGCCAGATACGAAGTTCATGAGATTCGCAAGTCAGTCCTCGTCCTTGCATAAGCCCTCTATCTTCTGACATCTCAGGTCCCAATGAACGTCGTACAATCAGTCGCGAAGATGTCGGTTTCTACAACGCACTCATCATAGCAGGCCTGTATGAGATTCAAGATCAAGATGTCGATCTTAATTCACCTCATACATTCATTCAGCCGTTGAAACATTGTGTAGAGAAACACCCGTTCTTGAGCGTGATTGTCAAGGACAAGCACACAGAGCAACCGGCCTTTGAAGCTGTTTCGGAAATCGATCTTCGTGACCACATTGTCATCATCGAAGGCCACGAAACTAGCGACGATGCAGAGCTGGATCTCTTTGAGAAAGTCTTGCCGCCCATACTGGACCGGCCATGGCCGACTGGCACTCCGCCTTGGCGAATTATCGTGCTTCCCCTGGCATCGCCAGGCACAAGCCAGCGCTGCTTGATGATCTTTTCATTCTCCCATACTCTGGGAGACGGTATGAGCGCAGTTGAATTTCATCGAACATTCTTAGACGGGTGGCGACAAGCTCCCCGCGTGGATCAGAACGAATCACACTTGGTTTCCTCTCCAAACGACGCGCTCTCAGAACCATTCGACACACCCGCCAGGCTTCCAATATCGTGGAGCTTTCTTCTCGCTCCGTTTGTAGCGGTCTATCTTCCTCATTTCGTAGCCAATCTATTTGGCCTAAAACCAACCGCCAGTCCCGTGAACGCCGGAACTTGGACTGGCTCGTCAATCTTTTTCAAGCCACCCCCGGCACCGCCTAGTCGATTGCGAATTCTCGAGATTGATCATGATTTGGTACAAACGGCGTTACGGGTTTCCAGAATTCACAACACCAAACTCACCGCAACAATGCATCAATTTATCGTCCGGGCATTGAGCAAGGCCATCCCCGATACAGACGTGACGAACTTTGTCTCTGGGACAGCAGTCGACATGCGCAAATCCATTGGCATTTCAAGTGCAACATGGGGTCTGTTCGTCAATGCTCATTATGAGACTCACCCACGTTCCCGCGAGGTCGGGCAAACATTATCTGATCAAGCGTGGGCCGCCGCAAGCTCCATGACAGAGAAGCTTGCCGAGTGCGGTACGAGACTGCAGGACCAGGCAGTCGGATTGTTGAGATATCCGCCTAGTATTCGAAATTGGACCTTAAGCAAAATAGGCAAAAAGCGCGATTGCTCTTATGAACTGAGTAACTTGCTTGCTTTCGATGACAGGGATGGTGATGCATCCCATGGGATTAAGATTGAGAAGATGCTGTTCACTCGGCCTGCCAATCCTATCAGTGCGCCTCTTGAGTTCAATGTGGTAAGTGTGAAGGGTGGTAGTCTGATTTGCATTGTAAGCTGGCAGGCAGGGGCTTTGGATATTCCAGTGGAGGACGAGATGCCCCTGGTTGATGAGATACTGCGGTCAGTGCGAGCGGATTTTGAAGCGTTGAAGGATTGATAATCATTCCGCTGCTCTGTTGGCAACAGGTAATAATGAGGAAAGGGGAATAATGTCGATAGAATAACCCTTCCATTTAAGAGGGGGTAATGTTAATTTACAGTAAGAGCAATCATGGGTCAGGTTCTTGAATGGGATTTCAATGTTACTTTCACAGGTTACTGTTCTATCACGGCTTGAAATGGTTCTCAGGGGTTATGATTGAGTCTTAACCTGCTGCGGTCGTATCCGCTGTCATATTTTTGGAATTCCACAAGTGAATAGTGCCGAAATACAGCCCATCGACGTGATAAAAGCCACTAAATCTCGACCAACGAGTGGAAGCAACCAGTGTTCTCAGTGTGAGCATGCGCCTTGGGAGCCCTCTTCTTCAACGGTCCAGCCAAAGTTGCATTTCGCTTGGGAATGGACTTGAGACTGTTAGCGTAGGTCGCAACGGCGAAAGCGGTAGCCTTGGAGTTGGTCAGGAAGGCCTCGTGGTTAAGGTTGGTGGTATTATCTCCGACAGCGTGATAGTTGGCATCGTAAGAGACGCCCGCTTGGCCGCCGAACAATTTGGCCTCGGCCTCGGTCTTGACACCCTCGGCACCAGTGAAGACTCCACCTGCGGGAATGCCTCGAGAGATGAAGCCATCATAGTCGGATCGGCCGTCGAATGCAGTTGGGATGTACGGCAGGTTCTTGGACTTGAAGTAGTTTTCGAACAGAGCCTCAATTTCGGCAGAGCCAGTGGGTCCGGTCTGGTTGAAGGCATTTCCATCGCCATCGTAGATCATGATAGCGTAGTTGGGGGAGGCGATCATGTCAAAGTTGAGATAAACTTTGATCTTGGCTAGTTCCTCAGCGCTGAGGTGCGATGTGTAGTACTCGCTGCCTAGCAGACCGAATTCCTCGCCGGTCCAGAAGCAGAACCTGACGGCATTCTTGACAGTGAAGCGGGTCAAAGCCTTGGCCACAACAAGGTTGCTGATAATGCCAGATCCGTCGTCGTTGATTCCGGGGCCAGCCTCGACGGAGTCGGTGTGCCCTCCCAGTGAGACGACGTTCTTGTGGTCACCACCTTTTGTCTCAGCAATGACATTGAATGTAGTGCGGTTCTCGACTTTGCTATCGATCAGAAGAGACACACTTGTAGCGCCTTTGGCAACGGCGTCGAGGAGAGTTTGGCCGTCTGCTTGCGATACTCCTCCAATGGGGGCGTAGTCGTCGGAAACCCCACCCAGAGTTCCACTGAGAGACCCAGCAGCATTGTTATACACAATCACGGCAGATGCCTTCGCTGCACCGGCAAGCAGTGACTTGTCCGCAAAGGTGCACTCTCCACGCTTCACAAAGGCGATTTTGCCAGCCACTTCACTGGGGTAGTCCGATGCAGTGCATCCAACATTTGAAACCAGCACTAAGTCTGCAGTGATGTCGACGCTGGGACTATATGTCATGGAAGTAAGAGTAATGGAGTTGCCATCGAATTTCAGAGAAGCATCTGCTTTAGTCCATGTGTGCACTTGCGGCTGCTTGTAGACATTGTAGTATCCGGTTTTCTTCAGCTCACGGTAGAGGAAGTCCACCGTTTCATTGTGAGCCGCTCCACCAAAGACACGGTTGCGCTCTGGGTATGCATAGGCGAAGTCCTCGAGCTGTTGAGTGCCCTCGAGGAGATCTTCAAGCCGAATGAGGGAGGAGAGTTTATCCTGCTAGGTCAGTTGACCGCATGTTAACAGCGTAGATGCGTACATACCGGTGTGACTTTAGGCTTGCTACCGGCCAAAGCCAAAGATAGGTTGCAGATCAAAAAGAGCCACTTCATTTTAGGCAATCCGAGAATCGATGATCATCCAAAGCCGGCAGCAAGGACTGGTTTTATACCTGGTTTGCCAGCACACGATGTATATCGGCATAATCACGCGATGATAAGGTGCCATAGTCTGCAAGAAGGCGAGGGGAAGCCAAGGAGCGGGCTGCACTGCCGCAGGAGAGGAAGCGTTATCATAGGGCCGGCGAGTGACCGGAGAAGATGACCACAGGCGGGACCCCGACGGATCTTGGCAATGCAAGGGCTGAGGTTACAGTGCCAAGTGTTTGGGACAGTGAAGCATTGCAGGTGGCAAGACGGCGATAAGTCACAATGGTGCGGGGGCGCGGCTTCCCCCGGGGCCCGGTAGGTTAAATTAGTTAAATTGAAAGCAAAAACAATCGACTTGTCGAGAGATCTCATTGGTTCTTTGTTCTTCCAAGTTCAGGGGATTTCGAAAATGCCACTTGATTCAATGTCAAACTCCAACTATGCACCTGTACTGGTATTGAACCTAAAACTCCGAGGGTTAAGTCCAGTCAAACTCCAAACACAATGCCTTCAATGCTCAAACACGCTTGTTAACAAAATTTCTCAGCACAAAAAAATAATATCGCCTAATTTTTAATCGCTTTCCGCCGGAGAACCCCCAGCTTCTCCAGTCGGTCCCATGCTTTGTTCATATCCGAAGACTCCTCGCCAAGCGAGGGGCGGAGGTTCAACCCGTCAAGGGTATGGACGGAGCCACTTGTTCCAGCGTAAAGCATAAGCTCAAGCACTCTGCGGCGTAGACGTGTAGCCTGGTCGAGGTGTCTCAAGTATTTTGCGTCCGCTTGGGCATCAGCAAGCGGGACCGTGAAAGGATCATTGATTTCAGCGTCTCTGTCGGTCTGGGTATCGTCTCCTATTGTGGCACGATGTGAAATCTGGTCATCATTCCCAAGTTCGGCTAGTGTTTCAGACAGATCGCGATGATCTCGAAGTCGCACAACCGCATGTTGCTCTTGAGACTTCAACTTCTTTCGATCCAGACTGCCATTTCCAGTGACAGCCGGGGGGTAGAATCCAACTGTCAGAGGATTCCCGCGTAGATCGAGCTTTCGCAAAGAACATGCCGTCCCTTTGCCCGCTCGGCCTAGTCGACTGAGGATTTGACATACTCGCCTCATCCGAGAGAGACGGTTGCCAACAACCATGAGTCTCGCGAGACAATTCATACCCAGCAGGGGCTCGACATCGTCGACAGAATTGAAGTTTAGGTTCAGGACCTTGAGGTTGGGGAAATTCAACGAAAAGTCGCTAGGTAGTCCTTTCAAGGTGCATGCAGCGACATCAAGAAGCTGAAGTCGCAGAAGTGGGGCAGATGGGCAGACGCTCTGTGGGGACAGCCTGTTGGATGACATGAATACTTTGCGGACGTCTTTCACAAGTCCCAGATCAATGTCCAGCCCAAAGTTATGATCGTTCTCTTTTGGTGGTGTCTGTTCTCGGATGGAAAGAACTTCGAGATTTTGACATTGCTCCAGTCCGATGATGGTTGGAAGATGATTCTGATCAAGATACAAAAGGCTGACAGAAGAGAATGGCTGGGCATCGAAAACGTCGAGACGGTTTTCCGAAAGTTTCAGGGCCCGCAGGCTGATCAGGGAAGCAGTAGAATCGAACCGGGTAATTTGGTTGGCGCTCATATCAAGAGTGGTGAGCGAAGGGAGCCATTCGACATTGCGAACAGAGGTAAGGCAATTGTGACTCAAGTCAAGGTCACGTAGTCGAGTTAACTCAGACCCTTCGAAATCCACCGTTGTCAAGGAATTATTACTCAATTTCAAACTGAGCAAGCCATTCAAATCCATAACACCATCAATACTGCGAATCTGGTTGTCATTCGCTTTCAACTCTCTGAGATGAATCAGGCTGGAGAACCCATCCAATGTTTCGATTTCGTTTCCTGAAACATCCAAATACTGCAAGTTCGTCAAATGACTCCAGGATGTTAGGTTGGAGAGGCAGTTTCGGGAGATCTTGAGGGTTCGTAAAGTCGAAGGAATCCCGCTTAGTTGGCCAATATCGTTGTCAGAAACATCCAACTCCTCGAGTCTGGGACAGAACTGGTCGAGCTTATGCAATGTGATCAACCCCTTGCCACGCAGAACTAGACGACGCACATGTTCCCAATAAGGCTCATATGGCTCTACGTCTGTGATATGCTTGATCAAATCTTCAGTCGCCAGAGCGAAAGTCCCGTGCACTTGCCGTAAAGAAGAGGGATTTGTACGCTGGGCGACATGGCTCATCTCAAGGTTTGACGGCCGATCACCTTGGTTGACAGTGAAGTCGGCGAGTGGACTAAGATGGAAGCTATAGCTGGTATCGGCCCCAGCGCTGTTCACGGTCATCAAATGACGGTGCCCTTCAGCTCTGGCCGGGGTTTGCTCCACATGCAGTGAGTTATTTCTGCGAACAATACTTTGTTCGTCAAGGGTCTCCTCGTTGCGTTCCTCTATCCTCGAGATAGGACGTCCAACGAAGGGTTGACCGGCAACCGAGCTTTGGCGTCCTGTGGGAGGATGGAGAGAAGAGCGAACTGTGCCATTTTCGTGATTTGCCTCGGCCGAATCTTCGCTAGGCACAATTCCGTGGTAGACGTGATCCGCATTTAGCTTAGCTGGGGGGGCTTCATGTTCAGAAGTTGGAGATTGGCGGGAGCCGCGCGATGACGAGAGATTGACAGTGGAAACGCGTGCTTGCTTCCTTTGGATTCGAAGCGGTTTGGGCTCGTCGGCCTCCTGGCTCTGGACTGGAACATCCTCATCTGCGGAGCGTTTTCTCTGTGCATGCTCATCGGTGTCCCACGAGGAAGCTCTTGTTCCGGTATTAGGGACACTCGATGTGAAACGGGTGAGTCTTGAATGAATAGAGCTAGTGTTGATAGAAGGAACCCCATCCCTCGTGTGGGGTCGAACGTCGAGTTTCCTTGGCGATGAGGCAAATGCTGAGGGAATGCGTGCGGGATTTTCTGAGTTGGTCCAATCATTGGTGTTAGAAGCAGAGTTGAGACTTTGCACTCTCATCATCTCCTGTAACTCATCGACACTCAGGTCAGGAATGTCTCGGAAGGGGTCTTCGTTCTCCTCGGAGGACTCTGAGATTGGAGCTTCGGGCTCTTCCATTCCATCCTTTACCCACTGGTTCTTGGCCCGATCATATATGAAGCCATTGACCTCGTTGGGTATCAAGTGTGAAACCAGATCAGAAGCCAGCATTCCCTTCACTCCGGAACTTTGTGATGAACCTGTTGGCACTGAGTTGACGCTGAAGCCGGACATTTGAGTGTTGATGGTCATCAAATCCTGGGCAATGTTCTCGGCCGTGTCATCAGCCATGCCACTGGTCTTGCGCTTTCTTGGCCCTTGAATCCTGATGTTTTGCGAGTTGTAATCATCAAGCTCAGACAGGCCTTCGGTGTGGCCATGACGAGCGTGCAGGGACATCTCTCGGTCATCAGGGTCATCTTGCTCTTGATACTTTTTAAGGTGATTCAATATTTGGGGGTTCAGCTCTTTGACTTCCCTGAGCTTGCGCAGATCTGTACCGTCTCGACTAGGTGGCCGAGAAAAGGCTTCTCGCGTAGATTCGTCGTCATAACTGAGATCGTCGCCTTCGCTTTCCACATCAGATTCATGCAAGCTCGACAATCCCGTTGCACCTCTTCCTTTTGATCTAATTAGATCCATAATTTTGGTCGCTTCGTTCAGGTAATCCTGCGTGGTGATGGATCCTTTCCGCGACGTATCGCTTGTGCCGGTAATCTTCACAAGGGGAACAATGCCTTCGCCATCAAATGAGAACGAATCGGAATAATCGTTGTCGTGGAAGTTTGGCTCCGAGAAATCTCTGTAAGACGAAATGCGACTTTCTGCGGCCGCCCGTATTTGGCTGGGTGTCGGTGTCCGCGGCCGCTGCATAGAATGAGATACGCTAGGCGGAGCAAGATAGTCGGTGTTGTCGAGCTGGACGCCGTGTTGCATGAGACTTCTTTGCAAAAGGGACATGCTTTCGCCATATTTCGGGGGCGAATCACCGTTCGCATTGTGATTAGGCTCCGCGCTATTCTTCCTCATGATTGTTCGGCGGCGTTTGGGTGTGGGGTCCATCCCCGGGGCTCGGGGAACTCGCTTGACGTCAGGGGCCATGTTCTCCTTATTGCTTGGGCGGGATCCTGGTCGCACATCATCAAAGAAATCTTGACGCATCCATGCAGATGGCTTCCGAGTGAAACCCGAGCTTGCCGACCTGCTGTAATGATACAATTGCTGGGAAGGACCACGGAGATATTGTTGTCGCGTCGACGATCGTTTGCGCGATGTTGGCCGAGATCCAAATCCTGCGGCCTCATCATAAACAAGTTTGCGTTCGTATGGGCTGGTGTCCGAGAAATCGAATTTATCCAACTCTCCGCCCCCAAACTGACTTATTCGGTGGCCATCACTACGCGATTCGACGCGTTCGTTTCGCCTGGGTGAGATCTCCCGCAATGGCTCATGTCTCGAGTTCAAAAAGCTGCGACTTTCGCCCTTCCTCCGCGCCTCTTCAGAGGGGGAAGGTGGCTCCTCTCCCTCGGACCCATCGCTGTAATTGTCTTCAAACTGACTCATACGCCGAAGAAGCCTATTGTTGGTGAAAGTATCATGGTTCCCAAACAACTTCAAAGGGCTACCAGATGAGGGCATCTTGGAATCAGTACCCTCCGTTCCAGCAGTCGATGGACGAACATGAGACGAAGAGGGGCGCGGTAGGCCAGGCGAGCCAGGCTTGGGAGGGGGGTTGAACAAGGGAGAGCTGCGGATCTTCGAGTTGGCGAGAGTTGTGGGGGACAGGCGATGCGAGGGAAAGGGCGAAGGGGAAAACCTGCGAGGGAAGGAGCGATTTCCCCGGCGACTGTGGAAGTCCACCGTCCCCATCGACAGATCTTGGGGTAAAGAGTGACTGGTTGCGTCTAGCAGACTGTCATTTCGAGAGTCATCGAGGGGTTCGCTGTGGTTTCCAAAGAGAAAACTGTCGCTTGCTGATGTTTCAGGGCGGCCCTCGTTTCCAATGGACAAGCCCTCTAGCTTGTTGGTGACCTGTTTCAATGCGGACTTGATCACTTCGGAGGTTCCATTGCCATTGAAGGTGTTGTTACGACTGAAGGTGATGGGTGTGATTCCTTCGTTGCGCAGGTCTTCCAACCCACTCGCCGTTCGTTGCTGGGTGTCGTCCGGCTGTGTGAGTCCCTCGGGGTCCCAATCCCCCTCTTGGTGTCCATTCTGTCCCCACGGCGCGTGGTTCACTGTCCCTTGCGGATTTTCCTCGTATGTTACTCCGTCAATCACATCGTTGACGCGGTTGGTATCATCGTCGCGCGTGCTGTGGCCGTCTTTTTCGTGTCGCGAGGATGTGTCGGTGAAGTCCCATAGTTGATCGTCTTGTTTTTGGAACGGCGTAGATTCCTCCCGCGCCGCGCCCGGTGTAGGCGGCTTGAACACGCTTTCCAAGCCCATCGGCGCAAACAGGTCCCGGTGCTCACCAGGAGCAACTTCCCCGCGCACTAGTCGCCGCCGCCATTCTGGAGTGCCATCCTTCGGTTGCCCTCCTTTCTTGGTGTTGATCTGCACTGTTCCCTGTAATTCTGACTGATTTGACGTGTTGGAGACGTTTGACACCGATCGTAGCGGCGAGCGCGTGTCCATCGCGGGCTGTTTACGTCCCGCGCCGGGGCTGGGCTTCGGGCTGGTCTTCGAATTCGTTCTGGGGGTGTGCGAGTGTGAATGTGAGTGTGAATGCGAGTGAGAGGGATGCGGTGATCGAGGCTTCCGGGTCTTGGGTGTTCGAGGAGTCTTCGGTGTTGGAGGTGTTTTCCGGTGAAAATGGCATGGGCGGGTAACCTTCTTGTCCTTCGACTTGTCCCCCGGGGATTGTTCGGGACGCCGTGCAGGCACAGGAATGCGACTAGGTGTCCCCTGCTGACTGGGAGCTTTGGGCGAGACCGGTTGGGTAGTTGGGCTGGTGGGCGACGCTGGCATTGACGGCCAGTCATCGGACAGACTGTCGAGCCATGGTTGGTTGCTCATCTTCACAACCGTACCCTTTTTTGTTATAATCGCGTCGTACACTCGACAATCACACACATGGAGGCATAGATCGGGACTAAGGGAGATTCGAGAAGAGAACGGTGGGTAGAGAACAGTGCGGAGATGCGGTGTCGCTCCACCTAAGCTCCCTTGTTTATTATTCTATTGTTTACCTTTTTCGTCCATATTGAAATCTACAACGTCTTTTGCGATCTATCAACTTACAGTCACCCTTTCTACTGCCCTTGTTTCATTTGGAGCTACTCTGCTCTATCCCCAGGTTTGGACTATTGAATTAGAACGGTCCCACTTAGTCTTACGTTTCGCCATGACTACCTGGTATCAGCTTCTCGTGTTCAGATTAATTAATATGGATAATTCATCGAGTCTAGCCTTGTAGCTTTGTTTCTTGAATTCACACCGTGGGCACCGAGCAGGTTGCGTCAAGTGCGAGATCAATATTAAAATTCTTCGTCCCACTTATATATATCTGCAAGGCTCCGGGTGCCCCATTGAGTCCCGCGGTGTCCCCCCTTCGAGGTCCCGCATATACATGGAGACCATTGGGCCACAAATATATTCGATGCGCAAGGGTCTTGATTTTTTTATTCTTCTGCTACTCCCAAACTGGATACAGTACAGTCTACTAGGTAAAACCTTCCAAGGTTGGAATGATGTAATGTA
This sequence comes from Penicillium olsonii, assembly GCA_911174995.1. NCBI lineage: Eukaryota > Fungi > Ascomycota > Eurotiomycetes > Eurotiales > Aspergillaceae > Penicillium > Penicillium olsonii. The sequence continues at coordinate 783,060 of CAJVNO010000044.1, forward strand.
ATCTTGAGAAACGTTGGAACAAGCACCTAGGTATGTCTTGGTCATATCTAACCTGGGAACTCCGATATTGTCTCCCTGATGAGAAAGCATGTTACAGTATAGAACAGGAAATGAACAAGGCTTTTAAATGATCAGTCTCTCGAATGAGTACTTGCCAACCGCCTTGCGGCGCAAGTATCCAATCTCACGGCTGCTGCGGTTCTTGACCTCACCAGTGGACTTCTTAGTCTTGGTGCGAGAGACATCGTTGGAAGCAGCCTTGAGGGACAGCGGCAGCATCTTGCCACCGTGGTCGCCCTCGAAGCCATCCTCGCCCTCGCCAGGACGGGTAAAGACCATCAAGTCGGCACCATTGAGCTTCTCGTGGCGGACCAGGTGGGATGGGCCGGCGGCTTCGGCATCCATCTTGGCCAAAGCATCCTCGGAAGTGGCGTCGGAGGTGTCGACTTGGTCAGCGAAACGAAGGTACTCGCACAAGACACCCTTGAGATATGTGGCCTCCTCGACTCCGGCGAGTGCTGCAGAGACCTCGGACTTCATATCCGCGATCAGCTCCATTTCACGACTGGCGGCAGCCGCAGCAGAATCCGAGTCGTCGTATTCACCTGCTGCCGGGATGGCAGAGATCCAACCAGAGGGACCGACGGCATCCACGGAGGCAGTGAGGAGGTCAACAATGACGTTGAGAGAGAGGGTAGGGGTGATTTGGTCGAGTGTAATAGGAGTGGGGGGATTTTCAGTGAACCGCGAGGTGTAGCCACCGGTGGCGAGAGCGAGACGGAGATGGTGAACCATGGAGATAAGTTCTGTGCGCGCTAGGTTAGAGCGAAGAGAGCCGACCACGACTGACACGGGTTGGGAGTGAATTTTTTGTAAGGAAGTGTTCAGCCCAGCGAAGATGCTCTGAAGGGTTGCAGTCTCAGCGCCGAGCTGTTTTGAGAGCTCTTGCGTAGGTGTGGCAAGGTCGCCATTTGTGATCGCACGAGCGGTCTCCTCGAGAGTCCCAGAGTGAGAGCGAGCCTGATTCAAGAAAGACTTGAGAGCGTAGGCTAGCTCGTCAGAGGAAATCAAGGTGGGGCCATCCAGCACTTGATTCACCTGCTTGAGAGATGGATCGGAGTCCAGAAGAGCCTGGATGAATGAGCCAGTTGGGAATGATTGCAAGATACGGGGCTTGCAGGCTCGACGCAGAGCAATCTCGACATTATCGAGAGAGAAGTGGCCCAAGCGAATGAGCCAGTCGCAGGTAGTTGGAGGCCACATGGCAACGCGAAGCTGAGAGGATGAGGAAGCCGACACTGTATCATTAGACACATTCTCTTCGACAGCGAAAATCTTCGACAGCAGGTACAGCGTTGCTTCAGGGTTGACGTATTGCCCGCGCACTGGTAGAACATTCGAGGAATCGGCGGTGCTAAAGTAGGTCAGAACGGCATTGTCGAAGAGGTCGACGTTCTTGGCAGCGGTGGCCTTCTCGACGGTGGATGTGAGCTGTGTCCATTTAGCGACTTGCTCCGGCGAGCCGAGTCGGAGGGAGGCCATATTGTCAGATCGGTGTTTCTTGGATGCGACGTCCCACTGAGCAGCGGATGACCCGATACCTCTTCCAATGGCATCGATAAGTAGGCTATCTCTAGTGCGCTTCAGCGAAGAGCTGGGCGCGCTGGGTAGAGAGCTCAAGTCAAAAGCAATGAGCGTGTTGCCCTTGGTCGCAACTGCGATTCCAAGTTTGGCAAAGTAGCTGATAAAGTTGGTGGGTGTTTCCGGACTTGATCCAGTGCTTGACGAAAGATCGCCAACTGGAATACTGCGCTGCACAGAATGGTATTGGGTATCATAAACAGCCACGAGTGATTTTTGCGCACCAATGATGGATTGTGGAGAAATGCGCATGACCGAAGTAAATCTTTCGTCCTCGAGAACGAACTGCGATGTCACCGAGGGAGAGTATTGGGAGAGATCAACGTTAATGAATCCCTTCTCAAAAGAGAGGTTCAATCCTGCTGAGCCTGAATGGAAGTTCCACTGCATTGCGCTGCCATTTGTAGTCTCCAGGCCGTTCACATCCGGGATGTGGAAAGTTTGCAAATGGCGCAGGCGTTGACTTTCGTCCAATCGAGACTCTGATTTCGAGTCGGCGGGAACAGAGAACATTTGAACGATGATGTCCTTCAAGGAGACTCGGCCGGCACTCTTGGGGTGCGACACAATAAGCAAGATGGATGGCTCATCGACACCAGCGCTGGTGATATCGCCTAGTGCCAATGAGGCAAGGTCCTGTCGTCTTTTGAACAAAGCCTTCTTGGCATCTTCGAACTCGACCAAGAAGCTAGATTGAACATTGTGCGTAGCACACACTTTGGCGATCTCGCTGTGCTGGATGCTCCATCGTTGAGTTTTCAGATCCGAGGACAATCTGCGCACACGACCATCCTCGTGGACAGCCAAGATATCAAACGGGTCCGCCTCTCCTTCTCCATCGGTGCTTGAAGGAACTATTCCAACAAACGTGGTAGGGCTGGATGAGTCGGTGACGGTGGTAGTCGACGAAGAGATAATCGGAGCGCTGGAGCTGGAGCTGCCAATTTCCTCCACGAAACATTTGATCTGATGTTCAGGCTTGGTAACCGCCGTATAAGTTTGCCTTCGAACTGCAGACTTCTTTGTAACTTTTTGGCGGATTGAGCATGGGCGGCATGAGAAAGTAGATTGCGGCGGGACAGCGTACGATGTCACAAGCTTTGGGGTTTGCACCTAAAAACATTCGAGTCAGTTATGACCGAGCCAAAAGCAGGAAAACCGAGAGTCATACGTTATAGATGTTCACAGCCTCTCCATCAACGGCGACTGCGACTTCATAGCGCTTGCGTTTTTTCGCATCGGCAAGACTGAAGACATCGCCGATACGTGTCTGGCCGGTGGAGGCGTGAAGGGGGCGAGGCAATTGCGCCAGGACAGACGGAGACTGCAAATCCATGACGAAGCCAAGTAGTGAGTGTCACAAACTGCTCGATATTCCTAACCTTTCACAGCGTGTGTTCTCTTCGATCCGAGCCCATCCAATTTGGAAATCTGAAAAATTTTCGGGATTACGTCGGGCCGGAGAGCTATCGCCTAGTCCTAATGAGGCTAGTGCATAATATAGTTCAGGGCCGCCCTGACATAAGCCATTTCTCAATTAACGCGCCGGCGCGTCCGAACGTGTCTTGGGTCCAGTATAGAGGGATCAGGACTTGTCTCCTCTCTTGAGCCCAAGCAATCGCCCCACAGCCTCTTTCTCAATCCTCACATTTCGATGCTGTAACCAGAAGATTGCTATCTTTCCAATTTCCCCCGAGGGAGCTTCTGATTGTTCACATGGACATCGCATCCAATCTACCGATGGCCATGGGAACAGACGACCAGCAGGTTATACATCCTTTCTTTCGACAAGGTCAGATCAATTGTCCACCCTACGCATGAATCGTATCTCACGCTTTGTAAAATTTGGGGCTACAGTGAAACCTACACCCTTGGAAGAACTCTCAACTGCAGACATCAACACGAAAGATCCACGACCTATTACTCCCAATAGCGCCGCAGATGAGCTTGGCCCGCAGCAAAGAAATGATGTTGACACACTCTCGAGGAACACTGATGGAGAGCTCATGACTGGAGACGAGGATCAAAACGAGAGTCGGAGGAAGAGGCGACGAACGAACAAAGCTCAAGGCTCGGAACCAAGTAGCTCTGCAAACGCCGGTCTTTCAGCATGGCTCGGTGTAAACTCCCACGCTCCCACCCCATCGACCGTCGATTCTTCAAATGACGCAGAAAGTACCCAGTCAGCTCCCCAGTCGGAGGCTCCGCCGGCGGAAGCCCCCTCCCCTGATGTTGTACAAACATTGCCGACAACAAACGACGAGCCGCCCAAAGTCCCAACTGGTAGATATTCGGCACGCCAGAAAATTCTCAAGTTGAACTCGAAGGGCAAGTTCCTTTCTTCGCCCGGCTCGAGTCCACCACCCGACACGCAAACGAGGGGGAAGAGGAAGCAGGGCAGGCCACCAAAAAGCAACAGAAAGTTGGTTATATTGAAGTACAACCTTGAATCGGAGAAAAAAATGGGAAAATTGATCGACGATATCCTGAAAGGGCCTGCCGTTCCAACCAAGCCCGTGTCTACTCCCGTCTCTCAGCCTCGCAAACCGCGACCTCAGCCCCGAAAACCCACCCATCCTTTCTTCAACAAAACCTCAACGCAAGATCCGGGCGATTCAAAACCGGTCGATGGCCAACCTGACTCTCAGAAGTCAACCTCCAGCACAGATGGAGCTCCCGACAAAAGCCGCGTGGTACCTGCTTTACAGAGCTCCTTTATCAGGCCTCCTCGCCGTGTTTCCAAATTCCCAGAGCTTGTCCATCCATTGTGGCCTCCACGAGACTTGGTACACGTCAGAGACACATGCGGCCCCGCAACAAACAGCGGCTGCGTTTTCCATGTCTCCCAGGACAGGAAAAAATCGAAGGTTGCTTCGATGTCGATCAGAGATCATGAGAATGTGATACTCCGTGAAACGGCCGAGGCCATGAAAATTGCTCAACGGCCCAGGCATCAAGGTCAGAATGGCGTCAATATCCTGCGACTTCCTATGCGTCACGTTGCTAGCAACACCGTTCTACAGACAGCAATGGAAAGACAGATGTCGTGGTCCTCACCCAATCGCCAATTTCACTGGGGCCCTAACAGCCCACCGTTGGCGAGACTCCGATCAGCCCTGCTTTCCTCAGCTTCTGCGATTGATCTTGGAAAATACGAGACTCAGCTTTGGACACAAAAGCACGCACCGAAATCAGCCGACGATGTGCTTCAATTAGGACGGGAGCCTCAGATGCTTCGTGACTGGCTACGTCACCTCAGAGTCACAGCAGTTGATACTGGAAAACCATCTAAGGACGGCCCCAAAAGCAAATCAAAACGCGAGAAGAAACGAATGAAGCGACAGAAGGCCGACAAACTCGACGGCTTCATTGTATCAAGCGAGGACGAGGCTTCGGAGATGGACAATATTTCCGGCTCTGACGATGAGCTGGCAGGAGATGTTACGACCTCAATATCTCGGACTGTCGTTAGATCAGGGGACATGTCCTCAAACTCACACGGTGGAACAAAGCCCCCGATCTCCAATGCAATTTTGATCAGTGGCCCTTCCGGCTGTGGTAAAACAGCATCAGTCCATGCGATTGCAAAAGAACTCGATTTTGAGGTCTTCGAGATCAACGCAGGAACCCGCCGAAATGCACGAGACATGTTGGAGCGAGTTGGTGACATGACCCAAAATCACCTGGTTCACCTCCTCAATGATTCAGATGGTCTTCCGAGCAGCAAAGCTGCCAGTAAACCAAATAAGCTGATGAACTTTTTCATAGGTTCATCTGCCAGTACTGATAAGTCAGGGAATAATAATAGCCCGCAGCCCTCTCAGGGTGAAGCCGAGCCAAAACGGCCCCGGGAGCAGAAGCAATCATTAATACTCCTCGAAGAAGCCGACATCCTGTTCGAGGAAGATCGGCAGTTTTGGACGGGTGTTTTTACTCTCATCAGCCAATCGAAACGACCAATAATCATCACCTGCAACGACGAAAGCCTGATCCCCACGCAGGACATGTCACTCCATGCTATACTACGCTACCAAAAACCTTCTCCGGAATTCTGCATCGACTATCTGCTTCTCGTTGCCGCCAACGAGGGCCACATCTTAAAGAGAGAAGCCGTGACAAGACTCTATCAAGGATCAGGACTGGACCTTCGCAAGTCCCTCATGGATCTCAACTTTTGGTGCCAAATGGGCGTTGGCAGCGAAAAGTCGGGCCTGGATTGGCTTCTCCCTGCGTGGCCACCCGAGTCTAATGTTGATCAGAATGGGGAACGTCTACGGGTTCTGAGTCTCAACACATATGAACGATTTATGGGATGGTTCAATCGGGACTTATTCCTCTCCCACAGTCCCTTGGATGCAGAGATAGAAGCCACTCGCAACAGCTTCCACTGGTGGGGCCTTGGCTTGCGAGAGTCTGAAGACATGGCCGGGAAGAGCAATGACGAGCTTCTCCCAGCTGAAACGGTCCGGTCAAGCTCCAATTTGGATCGATTGAACATGATGTGCCGCGAAGCGGACTACTATGACATGAAAAGCTCGCTTGATATTCTTTGCTCCAACTTCGCAACGGAAACCGACAATGTGAGTGATAGTTTTCCCAAGACAGAGCCCAGTGCTAATGTTTCCACAGGACCTTCTTGACATATCTGCACCGCCCTTGCCCGAAGGATATCGATCAAACTATCTGGATAACTACCCAGTTTTAGAGACCGGACTCAAGACAGAGTACCCGGGCCTCAGCGAAACCCTCGGCACAACATTTGCAGCACTCCTCAATCGGACATTCCGCTCTAAAGCTGAAGGAGATGTTGAGAGCGTATACGCCAACCGAGCCTTGAGCAAGTCGATCACAACCGCTCAGCCACCACCTGCGCCCCCGTCCACCTTGCCACAGTTCCAGCGCATCTTTGAGAGCATCATGCGCGCCAATTACTCTTTCCCCACGCCTACCGCCCGACATGCCCCCTCATTTGAGAATGGGCTTGCCCCCATCACCGAGGACTTGGCTCCATACATCCGTGCTATTATGGTCTTCGACGGGCGCCTGCACCAATACCGTAACACGCTGTTCCAGTTGTCGATGCAGGAGCATGGAGGAGGCGAGAGGCGATCGCGCAATACGCGGGCCAGTCGCGCTGCTCTTGAAGGCGGCGACAAAGCCTCAGTTCGCAAGGAGCGATGGTTCAGCGTGGACGCACCCTACTATAAAATCCAAGCGACGGCCGGGCCCGCATGGCAGGAGGCTCTCTTTAACATGGGCCACTTCCATATCGGGCCTACCATTGAGGCATCACTGCGAGGTGATTCAACTTCCGGCCACGAAATGACGGCGTGATTCCAATGTAATTATGAACATGACAAGAAAACAGGTGTTTGTCACACCTCCGATCAATATATTCTAGTAGATCCATCATATCCAACTCGGCAAGAGGCTATTCCATGCTAAATCGGATCCGGTAAAATGCGGGTAAAGTGGGCACGGCCTAATAAACGTCTGAAATTAAGGACGCTCCACGGATCTCCCTGAGGAAAGCAGAAAAAAGGAAAAACGCCAAAAAACAAAAACAAAAACGAACCAAATGATATTCGTACTCCGCACTCTCCGCACATCGAAGATGCCATTCAGAACCGCCAAGCCCTTGGGCGTTGAGGAATGTAACCCGCAATATCCCAAACAAAAGCCACCCCCTTTTCCCCTAGTTCTTACTCCGTACTCCAATCCCGATCTTTTCGCTGAAACATTGTCTTAGAGACCGTTTGCAGATGGTTTCCCCCACAAACTCTCCCCCCTGAGACCCCAAGCCTTTCAAGCCTTTCCTTCACACTCCTTTAAATCAGAACCTGGGAACCATGATTCCGAATACACTCGTTACCCTCTTCCGGAGAGACTGCAACAGCGAGGACTCCAGCTGCGGAGCCAAGCCCACCAGTCGAGCACTCACCGTCGGCGTGCCAGCCGCTATCACTGGAGCGTAAGGATTCTCCAGCCCTGAACCCGAGAGAAAACAATCAAATATCCTTCATGGGGATCCCAAGAGCGCCCACTAAATCCTTTCTAGCCTTCTCCTCACTGCCATAATTGTTTTGGTAGTACTCTACTTCAAGCGGAAGCGCCGCGATGACCTCGAAGACCTAGAAGACCGCCAACGCGGCTCCGGTTTCTACGCCAACTATGCGACACAGCGGTTCGGCACTGGCGCACAGGCACCACGCAAGGCACAGGCTACTGAATCGCCGCGCAGTTCGGGAGAGTCCTTCTTCGACTACAAACAAGACCACGGGCCGTACCATCTTGCCCAGTTCCAGAGTCCCGAGGTTGCGAAACCACCTGCTGCACGGGTTGTTTCATAGGGGACTCCAAGTTGGGGGTCTTCTGTATGTAAGATTTGCATGCAGGGCAGCCCACTTGTATTGATTCGTTTCCAAGTCCCTGCAGGTCGGGTCGGCGTTTACGTTCTGGGCTTCTCTTTTCGGTGACTGGCGCTCCTTTTTTACCTTCATCTCAACAATATTCCCCCTTTCAAATGATTGTCACAGCTATGCGGACTCTTGCTAGCGTCTTTTATGTCAAAATTTCAGCCATGGTCGATATTCATGCAGTTTCAACGAATCAATCACAAAATTTCAGCAAAATCCACGGAGAATGGACAATCATACATATAAAATATCCATTGAGATATTTACGTCTAATTCATCATCTATGATACAGGAAATTATTGCTCGACAGGTTTCCCAGCATCAAGCTTTGACAAGATCTCACTCTTCGGTACCTCATCGCTCCACTTTTTGCGCGGCTGCTCAAAAGTCGACACAACCCGACCATAGGAAATTCCACCGAGTTGACCAAGCGGACGCAACTTCTCTAGATCAATATGGCTGTTATCCTCATTCGCAGTTCCTTCCTTTACCCAGAATCGAGTCGCCTTGATAAGAACCGTTGCAGCAAGACTCATCCCCGGTTTTTGATGGTCCGTGAACTCCTTGATATCAATGACTTTGCCTTCAATATTGAATACAGACTCTGCAACCCGGCTGGGCTTCACCGTCGTTGACGGCGCCTCGTGAAGACCCGAAACATCCCATTCCGACACGCCATACGGCGCATCAATTGAAGTCGCGTTGACAGCTTCGATCATGTTCTCAGACACAGTATTGATGACGCATTCCCCCGTCTCTTTGAGGTTGCGATAACTGTCTTTCACGCGGGCCGGCCGGGATGAAAAGCCCACTATGAACATTGGGGGATCATGGTCGATGACTTGGAAATAACTGAAGGGTGACAAGTTTTTCTCTCCCTTGGAGTTGACAGTGCTTAGGAAACCAACTGGCCGTGGGGCGATTCCTGAAACAAGCAGACGGTAGTTGTTGATCATCGGTCGATCCGAGGCATATGGGTCAATCTCATGGTGCTTTGCCGTGAGATCGGCACCGGGGACTCCTTGGCCATATTCCCAATTGGGATTTGGGGATTTTGTGACTTCAATTGGTTTGAATTGATCAAAATCTGGACGTTTGGCTTGAACCTCGTCAAAGTTGCCTGTGTCTTGGACGATCTTGTAGTTTGCCTGCACAGCGGCGGCCTCAGCCTCCGAAGCCACAGGCGCTGCCGAAGAGCTCATACGTTGCTGATTGAGTGATTGATACCCAATGCGTGATGTAGAAATTGATGTACAATTCCAGGATCTGCTCTGGTTAGATGGGCCAGCAACGTGCTGAGAAAAGGACATACGGGGAGGACAAGAAACGCCCAATTGTTCTTGTGCGGGACATTTCAATTGACAGTAACTGCAAAATTGCTGCAAACAAATTGACGAGATCGCAAGCCTTTAAAATGATGTGATGCTTCGGCTGGCCGTATCGGTAAAAAAAAAGGCGAAAGGTCGGATGTGCCTCCGACACTCGGGACGGGGCTCCGACATCTTGATAAGATCTGTGGTTAAGAGGGGTCATCAACCACAACATTGAAGTCATAGAATCTTCATAATCATGTTCAGCCGAAGCTCACGGAATGCTCTCGCATCAGGTCGGCTGAGTCGGCTATCTGCGTTTGTGCCTCGGAAGCCTGCTGTTCGTCGCCAGCCCATGTCTTCCAGTGCGCCGAACTACGGCTTGGTGACCAGTATACAAACAAACGAAGCATATGCCCGTAAGTCAATTTACGACATATAAGTCCCACATATACGGAGTACTGACTAATTAACTAGCTTTTGCCCATTATGTATGTGAAAACGGCTCACAAATACCAAATGTCTACCTAACAAGCAACCAAGTCACAAGCAATCAAAGCCGCCGGTCAGGTATGGCTGTCTGGCCAAATTCCGGCTGATGCCCACGGCAATTTGAATAAGGGATCCATGACCGAGCAGACTCAGGCAATACTAAAGAATACCGAAGCAATCCTCAAAGCCTCTGGTACCGGACTTGATAGAGTCGTCAAGGTGGTGGTAAGTAACTACTTCCAAGATTCCCAGTAATGGCATCGTACTGTTTTCTAATTCCTGATAAGGTCTATGTCAAAGATGCTAGTGTCATGCCCGAGTTTGCGTCTGTTTATGATTCCGCCTTTCCTCATCGCCCTGCGCGGTCTATGGTAGAGGTGTCGAAACTTCCCGCCGGTGTGGACATCCAAGTTGATTTCATAGCTGTCATCTGAAGATTAGCATTTATATAGAAGACAAATTCTAAAAGAGATTAAAAATAACAGTGAGTAGAGTGACAATTTCCTCAATGTCTGGGTTGAATATGGAAGACACTTCCAAGGTTCTTCCCAGCCTGGAGGGTTTGGGGGCCTTCACGGATTAGAAAGAAAATCGTCCATTCAGGCCCCTCCATAATATCATAAGTTTCATGAATCAACATTGGAATGAAACTTAATGTCGTAGTTACCCATTTGGCAGCTTTGGAGTCGCCTATATCGTCCTCGCGGCAAAGTGACAAAATGCCGAAACGCGGCAAAAGTGCCCGAGGTTTTCTCTTCGCACCGCGAGAGAAATAGAACATTCAAAACCATCCAGCCTGAAGTCAACAACTGCTGACTCAAGTTATTTCCATACTAAGATGGCGTCGCGCTGGACTTCTCGTCCGCTCTCGAGGCTTCCTATGAGGCTCCCACGCGCCCCGAGACGGTACATCGGACCACAACCGAAAGGACTCCACACACCTTTCACTCACCAAAGTCGTCTCGCAAACCCCGGACTTCCTTTTCGCTGCTTTACAACTTCTTTGCGCAGACATGAGTCAAATATCGTGGTGCGCGTTCCACCGATGGCAGAGTCCATCACCGAGGGAACCTTGAGCCAATTCAGCAAAAGCATCGGAGATTTCATTGAGATGGACGAAGAGTTTGCAACCATCGAGACAGATAAAATTGATGTTTCCGTGAATGCGACACAGTCTGGTATCATTCAACAGCTGCTCGTCGCCGAGGGCGATGTGGTGACTGTTGATCAAGCGATCGCAGAAATTCAGCCGGGGGACAAACATGTCAAAAATCTGCCCAAGGAAGATAGCCCAAAGCCAAGTCCTACTAAGGGAGAGGAACAGCACAGCTCGACGCAAACTACTCAACCCTCCATCCCGTCGTCACCAACAGAGCATGTAGCATCTGAGTTACCTAAAGATACACCGGAGCGAGAGGCATCAAAGCATGCGGCTAGTGCGAAAAACAGCGCGCCTTCTCAAACCAGCGAGGTATCTCATGCATTCCAAGGATATATGCCTAGCCGAGCAGAAGAAAAGGTAAGAACAGAAACTCCCGTTAAAATATATGCATACTAACGGTACTGCTCAAACACAGGTCAAAATGACTCGAATCAGAAAGCGCACGGCACAGCGTCTCAAGGAGTCCCAAAACACTGCCGCCTTCTTGACAACATTCAACGAAGTTGACATGTCCCGCCTCCTGGATTTCAGGAAGAAGAACAAGGAAGCAGTGCTAGAAAAGCACGGAGTAAAGCTTGGTATGATGGGGTCCATGGCTCGGGCCTCAGTCCTCGCCCTGAAGGAAATTCCCGCAGCCAATGCATCAATTGAGAATGATGACATCGTTTACCGCGACTATATCGACCTGAGTGTTGCAGCCTCGATCCCGAAGGGGCTTGTAACCCCCGTGTTGCGCAACATTGAGTCGATGAGCATCTTGCAAATCGAACAAGGCATCGCCGAGCTGGTCAAAAAGGTCAGTTTTGTACTTTGTTTTAGACTAAGAAGATAAAAGCTCACATATATCGCAACGCAGGCTCGAGATGGAAAGCTGACTATGGATGATCTGAATGGTGGAAGCTTTACAATCAGCAACAGTGGGATTTGGGGCTCGTTGTTTGGTACACCAATCATTAATCTGCCACAAACTGCAGTATTGGGTACTTATGGTATCCAAGACCGACCGATTGCAGTCAATGGTCAGGTTGAGATCCGCCCGGTAAGTCCCCTAGCTTGAGAAGTATTGCTTGGAGTCTAACCCAAAGCAGATGATGTATGTTGCGCTGACGTATGATCACCGGATCATCGACGGGCGCGAGGCTGTAAAGTTCTTGGTTCTCATCAAGAATTATCTTGAAACCCCCGAAACTATGTTGTTAGATCTCTAGGATATCTTTGAAACCCTCAATTGATCTACCACTTTCAATGGCTCTATGCATCTAAGGGAGGGAACTCTGGAGCACGGGAACAAACCCACATTTTTCAGGTACATTTACACCAGGGCATCAAGGCAGCGGAATAAAGACAGGTTGGATTCATTTTTCCGTCCTGATTGACAGGTTCCATGAGAATGATCATTACGCTGTACTCCGAATGGTACCTTGCACCAATCCTTGGAATCTAACCCTAGGCCTGACACCCGGGTACACAGCAAATGCAAGGGACTTTTGCGCACACCGTACTTTGTTCATGTATGTATAGGAAATCGTGTTACAAAAGTACCGGAACATTTGAGGTCTTCCCCGGGGAAATTAACATGGCCTGGCCAATCGGATGCTGACGATCTGTCCGAGAAACGTTCCGCTGTTCGAGATCTCGCCTACATATACGGAGTACTCTCGAGGTCGTTCAGAGATCTGCAGAAGATCGGGGATCCAGACTCGTGGATCTCAGGTTCCGTGTGCCCCGGGACGCCAACTCAAGAGCTCCACTTCCGTGGAATAATAGATACTAGAACTCAGGGGCCTCGTACAATCGGCCTCTTCGTTGGCGTGGAGATTTCGCACGCTTGATGAATCTTGTCTCGCTGTTCGACCCTGTTTCAAGGCCCGGGCTCAAGTGCTGGAGGTGCCGCTACATGACTCGCTCACCGTGTTCCCATCTAACCTGCTCCTCAACTAGGTACTCTATCTGATTTATCTTCACATACGTCTTTACTTATTTGTTCTTTTTTTTTTTTGTGTTTAAAAAGAAAAGGACTGATCTATCAAAAATCCCGAATTAAGTAGTGTATTTGCCGCCAAATAATAGAGAAATAAAGAAAGTAAAAAAAAAAAAAACCTCAAAAGGAAAGAAATAGTTTGTCGTGTTCGGACTGCAACTTGACCAGAAATTTTGGCTCCTGCATTGGCCTGAAGATCTGAGGCACAACGGCCAATACCCCGAGGTTAGGTTCCAGTGTTGTGCATACTGAGTTGTCAGAAAGACCGGCCTTGACGAGTGCTGCGCAGTCGCAGATGAGCAAATATGCCAAGATCGTTCCAGCTAATGCTGGCCACTGGCTTTTCTGGAATCGGGTTCACGTTCCTCTTGAGGGTACCTGTTTAACGAATGATGTATAAAATCCGACATCTCTTCACACTTTTCATGCTTCTTCTAAAGTTACTGTGAGCAAATCCCAGACCATATTCGTTTGGAGGTCTGCTAATATGGAATCGTTTCCCTTTGGCACATTCTTTGATTATACTGGGCTTGAAGAATATGATTGCCCCACGACGCCTTTTCATCATTCCATGTCCTCATCTGAGGATGTGCCGCCGCATTTTGGACCAGCGGGCTTTGGCCCAGCGGAGCCATATGCCCAACCTTCTACTGTGTTTTATGAGGATTCTGCTATCCACCTTCGCCGTACACAAACACTCAGCCCCGGTCACGGTCTTATAAGTGCCTATCCAGTTTGCGAGACTCGCCCATCGCATAACAAGGATACGACGCATTATAATCCCACAAACAATGCTTGTACTCTAGCCTTTTCCTCTCGAAATCAAGCAGCACCAAAAAGAACGACCACTGGCAAGGCCCGTGCCACAAGAGCAAACATACACAGGCATGACCAGGAAGTACAACAGAAGCCAAGGTTAGTCGCTTTTTTCTATCATTCAACGCTAAGCCTAAACATAGCGTGCTAAAACGATTTTCTTTTTGTTAAAGCGGCACCCCGAAAGTGTTCCGATGCAATCTGGAAGACTGCAGATACACTGGCACCTTCGCCGTCAAGTCGACACTCATGCGACACATCGATACCCAACATGTCGCACCGAAATCCTTCCAGTGCCCTTCTTGCAGTAGGCTTTTCAACCGAAAGGATAACATGACTGAGCATCGTTTGAAGGTCCACAAGGAGTGGGTCTGATTTCAAGACCGTGATGATGGGTTGGTGGTATCATTCAAACATTCAGTACATTTTTTACAAAATGTGAGGTTACGATTGAGTATACTAGATTTATGATTTCGGGGAATTCTAAAATTGGTTTGGTGTCCAGGTGATGACTTGAAGATTTCCAGACCTACTGCACTAGAATCTCGGTCTCCTGCCCCGAGGCCACGGGGGCCTCGAGGTTTCCTTGAAAGACCTCGGGACTACTCTCTGTTTCTCTATCTCTCTGTCTCTGTGTGCTTTTGTCTCTTATCTCGAGATCTTCTCACTCAGTTTGCTTCGACCAGTAAGATCAAGCCTGTAGATGTTGTATTTTTTCGAGATAACCTGGAGCCCAATGCATTGATTCCTTAGGATGAAAGTCCCAATTAAACCATAGTCCCAACAACGAAAAACCTGTCTCTTACAAGTTGAGATATCATCATCTTTAGCTGTTGTTGGCGCAGGACCAACTGCTGCTCCCAGAACTTTCATGAATAGCTCTACCAGACACGTATAAACCAATGCCGCACTATAAAAAACGTAAGTAAAGACCATCATCTGCAGCGTTTGATTGCAATATTACCATTGCGAAGGCTATAGCCAGAATGCTCAAATTGCAGATTGTCAAGAAGCCCTTTGAAAGAGTTGAAAAGTACTGGCCTCGGTTCATGTGAAGCCAGAAAAGCGTGGGGAATGCATCTTCGATGCATGGTTAGAAGGAGGGTCAAACTTGAGTCGGGAAAAAAAGGAATACTCACAGCAAAGCATGCTCCCAAATAGGGAACTCTGTCGAAAGTTGTCAGTATCTCAAAACGCGAACAGTATGGGTTGCGCAACCTACAATGAGGCTGAGTAGATCATTGAAGACCGGAATAGACTCTGCGATAATCCATGCCACGGTCCAAACGCCGAGTCCAATTCCAACCCAAGACCCAATTGCCTTGAAGCTGCGTTGGTGCATAGTGTCCGACCCCCGAAAGACACGCACGTAGATGTACTTGGAGGCCACATGGCCTTCGACCACACCCGAGACAATCACCTAGATTCATGTTCAGTCAATTCTGGACGTTGTCGAAGTGTGGAGATCTACCGTTGGAATAGCCAAGCCATAGCAAATCTTCTTCATCAGGGGGCCTGCAGATGAAAGAGCGGGTGATTTGACATCAGGGCCAGCATAGTGATATATGACCATTGCGGTGACAAGATACATCACGGTATCAACTACTTGAAGCATTGCAAGGGATTTCGGGAAAGTTCGTGGATCCTCAGTTTCCGAGACAAACCCGAAAAATGTGGCGTGGGCAACTGGGATGCCGGTCAGTATCACCATCAGCCAGAGATTGGTGAATAATGACCAACTTACTGTATGCAAATATGATATTTGTCACAGCCAGAAAACCCTTGTAGAAGCTGGTCTCTCTTACGACCTCATTCTGAACGGGTCCATTCGACTCCACGCCGATCGAAACCATAGTGACTATAGTCGCTATGAGAATACTCAAAAAGGCTAAGTAGTGTTAGCATTGTAACAAAAATGCAGATAAGGGACAACTTACATGCGACAGACATCCAGTACACTTTTCCCATAGTCCGCGGAAGGGCACCAAGGAAACAAACAACAAGTCCAACAACACCAAAGACTGTCGTGCATGTACCATGCATAGTGAGGGTGTTCATAAGAATGGTGAAAGTCAGCAAATGGCTCGACATGAGGAAAATTAGGAGCAGCAGTTGTCCGATTCCAAGAATCTCGCGGCCAACTCGACCCATCAGAATTTCACCTGCATCGCCCATGCTATGAACGTGTGGATGACGAAGTTTGAACTGGCCGATCACGTATCCTGTGTACCAGGATAAACCCGAGAGGAAAACAATTAAAATCGCAGTGCTGCGGGGAGTCCATGTCAGCTTTAATTCCCAAGCCGACCGGAATCACTCACGGTGCTATGCCCAGAGTTGCAACTGCGGAGGGAAGCGAAAGAATCCCCAGCGATATATTGACAGCAATCATCACTAGAGGATGATCAGTTCGATTTGATGCTGTGGGGTGCCATATAGCGCTTGAACTCACGCATTCCACAATGCCTGCCCATTGTGGTCAGTATCGCTACCAACTTCGAGCTATCGCCTTGCAGCAACTCACCACCATTTCATAGTACGGTACTTGACTTCGACATTTTCTTCGTTTCCGAATGGGTCGTTGTTGACATCGCCATGTGGGTCGTCTTTACGCTGGTCCTGAAGGCCAGTGTCGCTGGCGGCAGCCTCCGCATCGACGGACTCCCACTCTGGTGTTTCTGCTTTGCCCATGGTGCTGTATCGATATTGAAAGAATACTTTAAGCCAAGTGAGATATTTCGTTTTGAATATTGGAGGATTAGTAAAGAAATATATTGGATGATATGAATCAAGGGGTTGATTGCGAAACCCTCTCTGGAATGCCAGTCACCGAAACCAGCCACCAGGGCCACCGCAGGTTGCCTTGAGATGCTGAATTTAGTTCAATCAGTTTTTTTCAACCAAGCCACTCTTCATAGTGCAAACAAAACCTCAGAATCACATGCAAAGACAACAAGATATGAATGTAACAAACAAACGCTTGAGCTAAGCCGAAATATCATCCCTCGCTTCGTCGCAATCAAATGCTTCTCTAATCAAAGTGCGCTCCTGGGCATGATGCTCCTTCACAAAGCCAGTTGCGACACTGGACGTAGCTCCGCGTCCTGCAAAACGCACACGACGACCCTTGTGTTGCTCTGTGATGTCAAAGATGGTCTCCAGTCGGGTCCGGGCAAATGCCCATGGCCCATCATTCAGAGACTCTTCTTGACACCAGACAATATCGGACGCACCGGTGTAACAACTGAGATTCTCTTTGACCTGATGCCAAGGGAACGGATGAAGTTGCTCAATGCGAGTAATTGCCGTGTCGGTTATTTTGTGCGTTTCGCGATAGTTTGCCAGTGCCATGTATACCTGCCCCGTACAGTAGATCACGCGCTTAATTTCAGATGGCTCGGCAATTGAGACTCCGTGGCCCGGGTCGGAGATCAGAGGCTGGAAGCTTGAGTCTCCAATAAAATCTCCCATGCTGGACTTGACCATGGGATGACGAAGGAGGGACTTTGAGAAGAAAATGACCAACGCTATCGAGCTTGTCAGTGATTTAGTTCACAGAAAGGACCAGCATTAACTTGCGTTTTCTAAATTCTCTGTGCAGCTGTCGCCTCAGAACATGGAAAAGGTTTGCAGGGGTTGTCATGTAAACAATCTGTATATTAGCATCCTGGTGTTGTCTCTCCAACTTCTCTCGCGATGGATAGAAGCGAGCATCTTCATTACAGAGTTGTAGGAATCTTTCCATACGAGCGGAAGAGTGCTCGGATCCTTGACCATCAAAACCGTGAGGCAAAGAAAGCACAAGGCCAGATCGCAGCAACCACTTGTCTTCCCCAGATGAAATGAATTGATCAATGATACACTGAGCATTGTTTGCAAAGTCTCCAAACTGAGCTTCCCACATGACCAATGCATTTGGGTGCATACAAGAATACCCATAATCGAATCCCATGACGCCAAACTCACTCAGAGAGGAATTGCCGACTGTGAATCGAGCTTGATCGGGGCTCAGTGAGTCAAGGGGGATAAGCTTTGAGGCATCATTTTGGTCGTGAAGGACTGCATGGCGTTGCGAGAAGGTACCTCGCTCAACATCTTGGCCTGAGACTCTTACATGGTAGCCTTCCAGGCAGAGGCTTCCCATTGCTAGAGCTTCAGCTGTAGCCCAGTCAATGCCTTGCTCATCATGGAAGCTCTCTTGTCGCTTTTGAAGAATTCGGTTCAAACTCTTGTGCACAGTGAATGGCTTTTCCGGTACACCTACTTTGCTCGCCACTGTGTTCATCACCTCCTGGGTGATCGACGTCGGCCTTGGCGGGAAGACATCTCGGACAACATCTTCTGGCTTTTTCAGACTCTTCCAGGGCTCAGTCAGATACTCGCGATCGACGGGTGTGATTTCTTTGGTATTTTCAAGACACTCAGTCAATTTGTTCCACACAGCAGCCTCCATCGCTGAGACTTCTTCCCGCGAGGTGACTCCTTCGCGCATCAGCTTATTCGCATAAAGCTGTAACTGGGGAACTTTGTTTGCAACCTCCTCATACATCAACGGCTGGGTGAATGAGGGCTGATCCATCTCATTGTGTCCGTTCTTCCGATAGCAGATCAAGTCGATCAAAACGTCTTTTGCAAATACCGCGCGGTAATCTGCTGCTAGCTTTGACACAAAGACAACTGCCTCGACGTCGTCTGCATTAACATGAAAAACAGGCGCATCAATCACTTTCGCGACGTCGGATGCATAAGAAGATGTCCTAGCAGATTCAGGATCTGTCGTAAAGCCGACTTGGTTGTTCACAATTAGGTGAACCGTTCCGCCGGTTTCGTACGAACTCAGACCAGAAAGTCCCAGGGTCTCGTAAATCACACCTTGTCCAGCAAAGGATGCATCAGTGTGGCTGTTGAATACCATGGTAGATGTCCTGTCTTCTCCATTTTGTTGCTGGATGGCTCGTGCCATACCTTGGGCAACAGGGTCCTGAGCTTCCAAATGAGATGGATTGGGCAAAATTGAGATGTTCACCTTCTTCCCAGAATGAGTTTCGCGCTCGTGGTTCATTCCGAGATGATACTTGACATCCCCCGGAATGTCAGGCCGAGATTTTATTTCGCCCAAAAACTCATTGAAGATCAATTCATTCGGCTTTTGCGTCACATTGCTCAAAATGTTCAGCTTTCCTCGATGGCAGCAAGGAAAGATGATATTGCGTACCCCATTCTCGGCACTAGAATCAATGACTGCTTCCACTGCTGGGAGTTGACTCTCGACACCTTCCAGTCCAAAACGCTTGGCGTTGGGGAACTTTGAAGCAAGAAATTTTTCAAAGCCGGTTGAACACACTAATCGATCCAGAATTCTCTTCTTCTCTTCGGCAGTGAATACCCATTGAGAGGGCCGCTCGATTCGCTCGCGAATCCAATCGCGCTCTTCGAGCGTTGCAGCATGCAAGTATTCCGCCCCAATAGACCCACAGTACTGGGCTTTGCAAGCATCAACAATGTCACGAAGCTTCATTTGATTCCCAGAAGAAGCTCGATACCCGGGGAGCACTTCCGCCCCCAACACAAACGTTCGGTCCAAATCGGCCTCCGTAAAGCCATAGAAATCGAGTTCGAGTTCCGGTATTGACACTCTTCGGCTCTTGGATTCCAGCGGATTCGTTTTTGCGGCTTTGTGTCCATGATCTTGGAATGCTCGCACTAGACGCTGCACCTTTGCTTGGTCATCGTTTAGCGATGGGAGTCTGGTGAATTGGGGTTTATTGAGGCCCGGAAGAAGCGAGGAGGATCTGTGTCCCCGGGTAAGGGAGTCTTCTGACGGTTGGAACAAATGCGGCGGCGGGGTTTTGCCACTCTCTATGGCATCGAAATACGTCTTCCAGGAATTATCAACCGAAGATGGATCTTTCTGCCACCTGCTGTAAATGTCCTCTAGGTAGTCTGCAGTAGTACCGTGTAGAAAATTGTCTGTCTGAAGCTGTGTCGAAGAAGGTCAGCTTCCCTTGCACATGGTCATGTTGAGCCGGCGATATGGATAGCAAGGAAGGTGAAGCAAAGAATTGTTGACGTGTTGGATACAGAGAGGAAAGAAAGTGAAAGATCCTACATTGCGTTGGCACTTTCTCGCGGGAACTGACAAGCATGGCTTCACACTGCGACTTCCGCGCGTATGCCTTAGGCAGCGGTGCAGATGGACAGGAACCCGATGGAAAGAAGCTATAGATGAAAACATGGCCTTGGGATATGTGTTTGGGTCAAGACTCAGTTGTCGTGTTTCCCCATACACCGAGCGCCGGAAAATATGCCACAAAGTAGAGCGTGCGGTACACTGGAAACCACAACAGTGAATTTGAAATTGACCTGAAAATCAAGTTACAATAAGCCCCAGCTTAAATTATTCCTTACTCATTCATCCTCTGAATGGACTCTTGGAAAGTTCGGTGAAATTCACTTTTGCCATATAACCGCCCAAGTAGCCGACGTTTTGTCGGAACGAGGTTCCGACACACAAGATCAGGGATTTAATGACTAGAACGAGAAGTGATGTCTCTACATCGACGAACGTGTCAGTGATTATCATTTTGAAACTAAGATATGCGGCATTGATAGAGTAGCAAATAGAGGGCGAGGGGGCCTTGAAGTTCCCGTGAATTTTCATGCCCAGGTGCGCTCCCCGGATTTCACCACTCTTCCTGATCTCCAGACAGTATCTCGTCATTCCTCTTCCTCAATCTTCCTCATCTCTTCCATTCTTCTTGCTCATATATGAGCCAAGTCTATCCGTCTACCTTCTTCTTATGGTTTTATCAGTTACGGATCTGAGGCTCTCCCGAGCAGATAAGCTTTATTCCTGCATCTATATTTTCATCTTTGGGACTATTCTTGAGTATAGGAATGAAGTATCAGGCCCCAACAGACTGCATGATACCCTCCATATCTAGCTGATCTGCGAGGTCTAGCAACTCTCGCGGCGGAAGGCTAACAGAAGAGTTCAGGCCCAGCATATCCCATTCGAACTCCTCTTGATCGAAGAGATATGACTCTTCGTGAACTTCATTCCCTTCTTGGGAACTCACTGGAGGCAGGCGGTAGGATTGTTTCGGCGTCAAAGGTGCCAATACATGCTCCAACTGCCTCAACTCAAGTCTTCGAAGGGGCGCAGCCAGGTTTCCCTTTGAAATTAGTTTATCTAGCACACACTCCAGGT
Source organism: Penicillium olsonii (assembly GCA_911174995.1). Classification (NCBI taxonomy): domain Eukaryota; kingdom Fungi; phylum Ascomycota; class Eurotiomycetes; order Eurotiales; family Aspergillaceae; genus Penicillium; species Penicillium olsonii. Next base: position 804,088 of record CAJVNO010000044.1, read on the forward strand.
TTTCACACCAAGAGTCGTTTGAAATGACGGATGGTGCAATCGCACGAATAAGGTAAAGGACGAATGCAGATGACGATGCATCTTCGATTTGAAAGGGGAGGAAGGCATCTTTTGAGTAAGAGTTAGTGAAAAGCTTTTCTCCTAAGGCGAGATTGGGCAGTACACACCCATCAAATCATCGTCGGCGAGGACACGAAGAGTTTGAAGGATCGTTTGTGCGGACTCAGCGCAACATTGTAGAAGTGAAGAGACAGGGGCGGATAGGGCGATTGTTTGGGAGGTTTGTCTCTCTGTTCGTTCAATATGCATGTGAAGTGCACACATTACCAGCGGTCTAGTTGTCAAGACCACACACTGCTACAGTCAGATCGGTATCCGGCATGTCAACTCGAAATGGACTCACATGATGATGAGCCAGCATCAATCTAATAGCCATTTTTGAGGCTCGGCTAATTAACCCGTGAAAGTGAGTGTTGAGAAATTCCGTAAGATCATGAGAAAGCTCAGCCATGCTGTGAAGGATGGACTGTGTGCTTCGAACAAGCGTGTCATCAAAGTCATTATCTACTCCGTAGACGGCTAAATCCCCGTTAGCACTGATCGGAACAGATTGGAAGAAGGCACTAACTCGTGAGAATGGTTGCCATGAGCCGAGAAAGTCGGACATGCAATGTCAAGTTTATGTGCTCCACTGAATCATCCATCTCTGCAGGCAGTTTGACGGTGATATCTTCATCGCGAATTGAACTTGGTGCACCGATCAAAGCGGAGAACTCGCGGTCCAACATGTACACCACCCAGAATATTGTTCGACACTTTTGAGACAGTTCGGGTCCGCAAATTTCTTCGGGCACATGTCGATGGATGCCTTCAATGATGCAGCCACGTAGGGCATGACCAATCTGTGCGTAACGTCAGCCAGGCCCCAGACCTTGGAAAAATGATTACTTGAAAGCGTGAGGTCACAGCAACTTACATGCTGAAACGCCGCCCTTCTCATGTCTATTGACTGAAGATACACAGCCCCTAAGCTCAAGGCCTGAATGCAAGCCAGGGGGTCTTCGTCAATGCCCGACAAATCTGGCAAGAGAGCCATTGCTCGGGATGCATATTGATGGCCGGGAGGACTTCCCGAGTGGTTCTTTTGTGTCAAGAATGCCTTTCCAAATGCCAAAACAAGGAGATACTGGCAATACCATGGCCTTGCCGCCGCTGCTTTCGCGGCTGGGTCTCTGTAGAACTCGTGCAGGTCACGGAGATAAGCAGTCTCGTCAATCATGAATGAAAGAAAGCCGAAATAGAACTTGACGGTATTGAACAAGAACAGCGCGTAGTCCAATGGTGGCAGATTAGTAACATCGGGCACTTCATCCGGCGGGAAAGGCCGCCAGTGCAACTTGAACGCTGTTCCATCAATATGGAATGGATCAGGGGGACAGTTCGACTCAGGTACCTTTCTGCCTATCAATGCTAGGACACGGCGACAGAATGACCATGACGACGTTGGTCCCATGTACCCTTTGATGAGAGCGTTAGCTATCGTAGAACAGCAGAGATGGAAATGACTTACAGAATCGGCCATCTGGGGTTTGGGCAAAAGACGGATCTCTGTCAACCAAGGGATTCTTAGCGAATCTCGATTGATGAGAATTCTGTGTAGTGCCACGATGCTCATATCCTCTGTGAGTTTCCGGGGTGTGCAAGGGCGGACCCATTCCTATAGTGCATATTGATTAGCGAAAACCCGAACTCGAAGTAAAGAGTTTCGTACCATGACGAATTGAGTGCCATCCAATATTTGCTTGATTTTCGAGCAGTGAATCGGAGGTGTGAGGAGTCGGAGGGACTTCAGTTTCCTCATCACCCATGAATAGGGTACCCTCGAGAGGACTTTGATCCGAAGGTGGGAGGACGGTGTTCTGCCCCGAGCTTCCACTTCTGGCAATGTGCTGTTCTAATTCCCGTAGGTATCTGGAATCCGATTAGTCGGGAACTTTCAGTCGGGTGTCACTCTCACCGTTCCGACACCGACACCCGATTCTCTTCGACTGGAAAATGACAAGGCTTCTTCCTCCGAGCACATCTTGTACAAGGACTGGAGCCCGAGCATTTCACTTTCATGGACCGACATCGCTCGCAGCTATTCGAATTGAAGCAATGTCAGACAGTCCGTATTCCAGCTTTCGATATGTCATGACTTACGCCCTTTGGCACTTTTTTGGTTTCGCGGTAGGCATCTCGGATTGTATAGATTGACAAGAGTGTCTGTGCTTCCGGGGCGTGTCTCCGATATCTACTGAGAGCTCAGCGACCTGCGAGAGTGCGGGGTTTCAGGAAAGAGCAGGCAGTCCCGATGTCGGGATGCCGTTCCGACATTTTCTTATCGATATGCGTTATCGATAAATAATTCGCCCTCCTGATTGGCTACAGGGGCTACTCGATGTATCAACTCTCCAGGTTTGGAAGGCAACTGCGGAGATGAACTAGTTCTGCATTGTTGTGGACACTTTCTATACCGTTTATCCGACGATCCTCCGCCACAGTTCATGCCGCAATGCACTGACCATATGTTGGGTCCGTTCCACTGCCCCGCGATTCTCGACTGCCCGACGGTGCAGATAACCCATGCACTCGGATACCGAGCCCCACGTCATACACTTGAAAGCTTTGGGGACATTCAATTTAGCCGCGGAGGATTCTGCCAGAGCACGCTCATAGTTGGACACCAATTCGCAGCTGAGCTCATCAGCCATGCCTTGAATTTGACCACATTCGAACATGATCGTAGGCTTGTTGGCGAGGAGGCGGTTCTGATGAGTGGCAATTGCCTTGGTGGCACTAGCTGCGTTATGAGTTGCAAGGAAGAGAGCCGCTTTGGGGAACTGAAGGTCTTGTTTATCAGCAGGCATTCTTTGACACAGCATAGTGTCGGCGATGAGATCGTACGACCGATCGGTATCTTGTTGGGTATCGTGGATGAGGGAGCGCGTTTCGTGTTCAATATAGGCCCCCCGAACCAATTTGATGCCGAGGGCCCAGCCCTCTTGCGAAGCCAAGGTCAGATGGTGATCCAGGTTTGCTTTGGATGCCTTGAGGTACCCTTGAATGGTGTTATATACGATCGGTGTCTCGTCCTTGTTATGCTTGCGCATGATCTCAATGGCCCAGTCATCGAGTCCCTTCTGCAGAACCTGCTGTTCTGCATCCAGCCAGAGGCGCGAGCCTTGCTTTTCTGTTGCAATGCATATTTCGTCCACAGCTTTAGCCATGGCTTCTGGCATGGGCTGGCGGGCTCTCATCGCATCTACCGAGATAGGTCCGGCACCCGTCAATCTGTGGGAAGCGTAAGTCATGGGCATTCGCAGACGGGGAATTTGCGTACTTCACTGCGAGAAAATCGCCTGGGCCAACCATCCGCAATGTCTCCAATGTGCCATTCTTCCATTCCTCAACCATCTCATAACACCTTTCCTGGTACTGGGTTGTACTGGATTCGGTGCTAGCCGCCTGCTCATTGTGGTCCAGCACAATTTCCTTCGAGTATCCCAGGATGACACCTTGGTAGCCGATCTTCTTAACATCAGCCACGGTCCGTGACACTTCCTTCTTATTGGCGCCGGCACAAAAGTGGTTGTAGACTGTCCAGCGAAGTAGCTTGTTCAATGCAATATTGCGATCCGGGTTGAGCAGTGCAGATTTGGAGGTAGAAAGAACGCTGATAAGAGCTAGAGCCGGTCGTAAGAATATCTTCGAGGTCATCAACGAAGTGAGAAGCAATGATCGTAGCAAGAATCTCGTTGGCAGTCGAGCCATAGGCGAGATCTGAACGGGGGGCCTGATTGCCGGCTCAAGGGCGGCATCGTGGTAGTGAGACTTGGTTGAGCGAGAACGACGGTGAATCACATATTGAGGACTTTGTCTGAGAAAACGTTGCGCTGGTCTTCCCAGGGTAGATCGAGGAAGCATTTTGGCCTGAGGTATAAATGTTTGGTATGGAAAGTTTTGGAGGTCGCAGTCAGGTTATCCAGTCACCTCCATGGAGTATTTTATATTCACCTCACAATCGCACTCCAGTACCTCCAGATCACCAACAGTCGCATCGCGATCTACTCACCGATAGTCAGCCGACACTTCATCGGAGTCGCCCTCCGACGGTGGGGGTCTAGGAACCAGGAAACCCTGTCCCGCGATGCCAACTCACAGCTACCTTTGCGGGGTATCCGACTATCGAATATTGAGCAAGCTCAATCCGGGTCTCTTCCATCGCTGTCCGTCAGCGCCGGGATTGATGTTACATCACTAATTCCTACTGCGGTCCATTCCAGCCATCCATGTGGAGCAGCCATACACCTTTCAAGATTTTCGTCAAAATTGTCTGCCATTCATTTTGTCTCACTATTATCTGGCTGATGATCTTGATCCAAGGATTATCTTATCTGTCTTTGACTCATGCCAGAAGTATCCATAGATGGACGGGCATGGCTACATTTGCGCCAGAATGGAGTGCTCCTCCTTTTGCCAAGTAAGGCAGTGGTGATAGCATACGCTCTGGCATGAATCCATCAGCTACCCATCTATCCAAAATTTGGGCTGCTACCTCTTATGCCTACCTTTCGTTAACACGGTTCATTTTACTCAGAATCGGGAGCATTGTCGGCGGTTTCGGAGGACTCGGTGGCATCCTTGGGATGTTGATCGGTTTGGGGGTTTTAAAAGAGTGCTGAAACAAATGATTCTGGGACAGAAATTTCCACGCTAGATATAGTTCTCTGTGATCTGGCTGGGAACTTGTTTAAAAATGAATATAAGAACCTCAAATTCTATGCGCACAATGATGCGTTTGAGCTAAGAATTTCATACCGGCAAAGGCAGGGGCGATCAATCCTTTGTTCACGATAAAGAACATATTGATAAATTCAAAGAAGAAGTATTTTTATCATTCCCAGCCCTGAAACTGAGTTAAGTTGTTGATCAATTAGTGGATTGATCTATGAGAAAAGCGAGAGAAGAGAGAGAGAAAGTGCGAACCCTTTAAGTATCCTGCCAAATAATAAGCATCCGTCTTGAGATAATCCTACTTCCTCTGAGAGTCTCTCTTCTGGCTTAGAGGTCGGACCTTTACTTATACTGGCTACAGTTTCGCCTCAATATGTAATTTGCTTTCGGGTAGGGGCTCAACCTGTGTGTAGAACGACTAGGTTTGAGTCGTACAAATCTGTGACCTTGAAATAAAGACAGTGGGCTCTGGAGGGTAGCACATACTGCAAAGTATGTACTGAAATACCACATGCGATTTGTTTACCGAACGGCACCTAGACTCAATGTTTTCTTGTTGCTTATCGTATGTCATTGTTTCCTTTTTCTTGTCTTCTTTGCCATACTAGTTTTTGTACTTCCAAAAATGGTAAATAATATCTATTCATAGCAGGCTTGGAGAGCAATTTATGCAAAAAAGAGCTCTTGGCTGATGTTATGCTGTATTTTTGGTTCGGTAATTAAGCTTATTTTCGGGGCCGGAGTTAAGATGTCATCACGGTGATGCTGACTCGATATGCCGTGGTTCTGGGTGGAGAAACCAAGTAGGCACACTATTTCAAAAAGTTTATACACTTTGAAAGATATTTCTGTATGATATTTTGCTGAATATTCCACCGGCCATTGAGGCATGAACTTGAGCCAAATGTCTTGCTACCAGTTCCGAAAGGTGGTGCACATGCTGTGCCTATTCTTTTTGCTGGTGTCCTTTCTCTTCAAGATCCCCGAAGCCGAAGCTGCACCTACTCTATCAGTGAACTTTCTGTCAAATTCGTCCGTTGGAGATCTTGCCAGACCAGAACATGGCAAATTTGAGCAACAAACTGTCCAAAAGGCCCATCCACACAAGAATAATCGACAGACTGCCAACCATAAACACCAAGATACCCAGGCCGGTACCCGCCGCCTCAGTAATGACTGTGATGGCTGGATTCAGACCTATGATCCTCCTTACATTACGGCCGAAAGGCTAAGCATGCTATGCTCGGGGGCCGGTGAAGACTCCACATTGAAAGAGGAAGTCCTACATTGCCTCGGTCTTCAGATCGGACATACTGAGATGATCGAGGAAGCCATTGAAAGACATTGCCAGCACTCCCCATCAGGCACCCAGGTCAATATGTTGCAAGATAACTTCGGGAGCATTATCTCTTTATCTGGACTGCTCTTTGTATTTTGTTTATTGGCGTACTGTACTTTTCTAGTTGGAGGAGCAACACGGTTGGAAGCATGGTCTTCAAAACATGAAAGATGATCAAATGAACTTTATAGCCTTTCTTTCTCGGCATTGCAGAATTCCTCTAGACAATGTTGCAATGATTCGAACACTCAGCCTAACTAGGTCGCAACTCGACAAATTTGCATCACAACCTGATCATTCTCTAGAACCCATCTATTTCTATCGAAAATCCTACTCCTGTAGTACTGTACTGCTAAATTGGAGCTTCTGTTTATTTCCGGTGGATCCTGTGCTTATCATACGTCATTATTGCCGCACTAGTCCTGGTGCGGAAATGTCGAGATTGGTAACTTTGAACGTTCTTTACGCTATGTTGTATCGCTCTGACCGTTTCTATGGTATTTCCAGTATTCTATCTCTTCTTCACCTACTCTGTGTACCATACAGTGTTATTTCTTGTAACATACATGAGCACACCACTAATACGACAGATCTTGTCCGGGACCAGAGCTCATCGCAAAGTCGATTATGCTCAGAAATTTGAGGCAACGGTGAATTGAGTCCCAATGCCAAGCAAGAGAAGCGGTAGAATGTGGCAAAGGCAGCGGTGATTAACCTCCGCTGTCAGTGCCAGCGCACTCTCAATATGTGTCACGAACATTGACGCGTCCACTTTAAACAGGTTAGCCATTCGTGTCTGCATGTCGCAAAAGCTTCGAGCGCGAGTACCCGACGAGACTCGTCGGCCAGAAGAGGACTGGACTGGTATTACTGACCCGGCATCTCGGCGAAAGTTACAAAATCGTCTAAACCAGAGGCTTTACCGTAAGTCAATGTCCACCCAATAAACATGACCTTGACCTAAATTAGTGGGGCTTAGGCCGACGAAGAAGAGCGAAACCCTCATCAGAGACTCCAGAATCGGACCTAGACACCACCCTGCCTGTGCGGGAGTCGATCCCTTTGGCGGCCGAACAACAAGGGGGCGAAAGCCAACAAACGAATATCGAGTTGACTGGCCCCGGCAATGGGGTCCAAGCCAGATCATTAACCTTGATACCGGTCTCTGAGCCTGCGAAATCAATACATGATATGAAATGGGCAGAAATCGAAAAGATCATGGAGCGTTACGAGATGTCGGCCCGTCAAAACTATGCATTGGGGTCTCCAAGGGTAGATCAACTCCTGACTTTGATTCAGTTCAATGTCTTCAGAGCACTCGTTCAAAACACGTCCATGGTAGGATTTGATATGGACTGGCTTGACGAGGATGCTATCTCACCTTGGTGCTCCCGCATACCTGAATCTCAAATGGCGCTTTGTCCCACAAACCTGCGTCCCACCTCATTGCAACGCGAAGTATCTCACCATCCGTGGATAGACCTCTTCCCGATCCCCCAGCTAAGAGATAACCTTCTGTCGTGTTACGAGAACTTTGACGAAATGGCCCTTTGCAACGATCTCGTTGACTTCTACGACGTTTCACACGAGAAGACCGGTCTGATCGTCTGGACAAGCCCATGGCAGCCATGCGGATGGGAGGTCAGCGAGGACTTCTTGCATAAGTGGAGTTGGGTTGTTAAGGGATGCCATCAGTTGGTTCAATCGACTAATTACTGGCGTTCAATGCGTGGAGAAGACCCTCTAATGCTTAGTGTCTGATCACGCTGCACCCATCCCCGAAGGCTACGTATAATGGCAATCGAAACATAGATCGTGGTAGTCACAATCCGGAGGCAAAAGCAACAAACTCTTCATATAAAACCATAATTCTGAGCACTAAAAAAGTCTCTTGTGCCACAGTGGCTCAGAATGAAAGCCCAAATTGACTCTGGGGCATGGAGACTTATCCATAAGTATTGATACGATAAAATGTGACGCTGGAGCCAGGCAAGCCACCACTTCAACCCCGGTTAGTCACCTCAATGGCCTCTTCAGACTTGATCCAATCAAAGTTCCCCATCAGCCTCGTCAGCCAGACATCACCAGGGTCATCAGGAGCACGGGAAGAGCTACGTTCAAAGCTAGTGCCGCTGAGGAACGTGTGCGGGAAGCCATGGTCAAAGCTGTAGGCGGCCTCGATCTGCGCTATCTCCTCGGCACTGAGCGAAAGATCCAAGGCAGCGATGTTACCAGGCAAATGCTCCACTTTCCTTCCACCGACAATTGGAAAGACGTAAGGAGCTTTGTGGCGGACATAGGCGAGAGCAACGCTGGTGATATTTGTTTCCTTCGAATTGGCAATTGCTTCAAGGGCCTTGGAGACACGTTTCTCATCCTCGGTAGGCGCAACCTTCCGACCAGGGCTATTTTTCTCCCGCTCCTTGTGTCCTGCCTCCGTTTGAAATCGACCTTGACCGAGTGTGCCCCATGAGACCAAGCCCATGCCCTCATGGCGGCACATTGGGATGATCTCGCGCTCAAAGTCCCGGATCGACGCGTTCCAAAGGCCTTGGTACACAGAAAATTGGGCCAGGCCGTTATCGCGAGCGTATTGGTTGGTCTTGGCTACCACCCAGGCGGGACTATCGGAGATGCCAAGATATAGCACCTTGCCAGCCACCACTAGGTTGTTGAGGCTGTGCATCAACTCGGAGATTGAAACGGTATAGTCCCACCAGTGGAGATAGAAGATGTCGATGTAATTTGTCCGCAACTTCTGGAGTGAAAGATCCAAAGAGACTCGCATCGACTTGGCACCGTTGTCACCGTAGTTGGATTGTAGTTTGTTTTCGTGATTCTTCTAGCTGCTCGAGAACTTGGTGGCGAGAACGATCTCATCTCGATTCTGTTTTTGGGAGATCCATTCACCAATCCATTTTTCGGATTCCTCATTCTGGTAGTTGTTGGCGGTTTCAATGAAGTTGCCGCCTTGGCTCACGAAGTAATCGAGAATTGCAAACGTTGTTTCCTTGCCGCATTCGCCTAGCTTCTCCTTCCACGCGTCCCCGAAGTTCATGGCGCCAAGACAGAGCGGAGATACTTTAACCGATGCGGACGGCGCCAATTGACGGTGGCGGTCCAAGGGCAAACGAGCAGATGGGTGTACGGGAAGAGACATTTTCGTTAATGAGAAGTGAGGTAAGAGTTGTTGAGAAAGAGGTGGTTCTGTGAGAAAAACAAATGTTAGTCAACTAAAGTCCCTGAGCAATCATGGTCTTTAAATGTTCAAGAATTTGATCACTGTTTCCCTGGCTGCTTGGCCGGTGCTGTAACCTGTACTAGCGGACTTCGCGAAGAGGCCCAGGGCCTGGGGGGGGCCACGTCTGACGTATGATAAGCATAAATAAGGTCTACGGGTCCATGGTATCTATCCACGGATGTGAAGGGGTATCTGAACTCTAATTTACAGAGCCAAGAATCTTTTTCGGAAGAGGTTGCGTACCACCAGGGACTTTTTCCCGGCTGTCCCTTTCCGTTTCCTTGCCAAGTCTTATGTCCGAGGGGCTGATGGTGCCTTTTATCGCTGGGTCCCTTTTTTGGCTACGGGTCTTTTGGAAGCACTGGTCATTCGGAATATTCGAACGGAAATAGCATATGTCCACTGTAAGCAATAGTAACACTGAGACGGATTACGCGTGTGTACATGCGAGGTATAAAGCACAAACTCATCCCATATCACGATCTCATCTTCATACTGTCACTCTTTCCTCATCTCAACTGTACTTTTTCATAATGGCGTTGGCCGGGATTCTCAATACGACACTCAATGCCACCATGCGCGGAGTAGTCTTCAACGGCCATCCGTTTGAGATGGCTGTGCAGGACCTTCCAATGCCAGTGATTCAAAACGCAACAGATGCTGTTGTTCGCATTACCATGTCAGCACTCTGTGGGTCTGATCTTCACACCTACCACGGAGTAGCAGGTGCCACACCCCCTTGGACCATGGGTCATGAGGCAGTTGGATATATCCAGGAGATCGGTAGTGCCGTGTCTGCCTTTGAGGTTGGTGACTATGTCATCATTCCAGACACCGCGAACCACGGACAAATTCAAATGGAGCCCGAAGCGCTCGAATACTTCGGAAACGGCGCCGCCGGGCTGATAGACGGTCTTCAAGGTATGTGGTCTTCAGCCATACTCTACAGAGGGGAATTTGTTCCATAGACGGAATTCATAAGAGAAGAACCTAACATAGTGTCCAACAGCTGAATACGCCCGAGTCCCATTTGCCGATTCGAATCTCATTCCCATACCTATCACTGCCAACACCACCAACGTCACCCTCGAGCAAGATTATCTCACTGTATCCGACATCTTCGGTACTGCCTGGTCAGCCCTTGACTTCTCTGGCTTTGAGCCAGGTGATACTGTTGCCGTGTTTGGTGCCGGCCCTGTCGGGCTACTCGCTGCTTACTCGGCACTTTTGCGCGGTGCATCAAAAGTATACTCAGTCGACCACGTTGCAATGCGCCTCGAGCGTGCAGCCTCCATTGGCGCTATCCCTATCAACTTTGCTGAATCTGATCCAGTCGAGCAAATTCTTGCTCTTGAGCCTAACGGTGTTCTTCGCTCGGTTGACTGCGTAGGAATGGAGGCATTGAACCCTGAATTGCAGCATCAGCAGGACATAATTGTTCAGCAAATGGTTGCTCTAACTCACATTGGAGGAGGCATTGGCCAGGTCGGAGTCTGGATGGCCCAGCAAGATTCTCCGGGTGCTCCTCTTGGCCATCTTATGTCCCCTAGCTTGGACTTCCCATTGTCAGACTTCTTCTCCAAGAGACTGAGATTCCAGGCTGGCCCGGTCGATCCCAAGGGCCTTGCCCCACACCTTGTCAATCTCATCCATACTGGTCAGGCGCGCCCGAGCTTTATCGAGTCTGCTACCATTGATATTGAGGATGTGCCCGCCTATTACCAGCGCTTCAATCGCACAGAAGAGCTCAAGGTTTACATCCGCTTCGAGTGATTAGAAGCACATCTGTCGCTTGATTATTCTCACGCATCGGAGACTCTCTTAAAGACGGCTCTTCTTGGTCATTCAAACCACTGTCTTTACCTGTACCGCCTATCTTTTTGTCACATTGTCACAGTATAGAAAACTTAGAGCTTTGTGTATTTTATAAGTTGCAAATCTGACCATATATTCCAGATTTCCATTGCCTCCTAATCTTAAACCTCATTCGAAGGGTATGTGACCTTCTCTAGTGGAACAAACTCCTCTTTGATAGTCCGAGTACTAACAAAACGCTGCAAATGCGCCATAGTACCGGTCTTGTCATTTGTGCCTGAGTCGCGACTACCACCGAAGGGTTGTTGAGCCACGGTAGAGCCAGTGCACTTGGTATTCAAGTACAGCATACCGGCCGCATGTTTGAGAACAGTCTGCGCCTGACGGCTGACATACGGGTCCTTGGCGAAGATACTTCCCGTCAAGGCGTAGCGAGAGGTCGAGTCAACTAGCTTCAGAGTTTGTTCCCATTCAGCATCTGGGTAGACATATATACCCAACACGGGCCCAAAGAGCTCTTCGGACATGATCTCATGGCGAGGATTGGTTGTCCGATACACGGTAGGGTGTACATAGTAGCCCTCCTCTTTGGAGGCCTTACCACCGACAATTAGTTCAAGTTCGGAGTCGTTCTTTGCACTTTCAATGAACTTGTTCAGTTTGTCAAATGAGCGCTCATGGATCACGGGATTAATAAAGTTGGCATAATCTTCGACGTCGCCAACCTTCAGTGCCGCAGTCTCTTCGGACAGGACCTTCTGGAACTCAGGCCAGACAGACTCGGCGACATAGACACGCGAGTTGGCAGAGCATTTCTGGCCTTGGTATTCAAAGGCTGCTCGGATGGTGTTGAGCGCAGCGCTTCGCACATCCGCGGATGGATGGACAACGCCCCAGTTTTTTCCTCCGGTCTCGCCGACCACTCGGGGGTAAGAGTTATATACACCGGCACCGATGCCATCGCCAATCTTCTTCTGGATACCCTTGAAGGTAGACGTGGCACCGATGAAAGTCAGAGCTCCAAACTCGGGTCTCTTCAAAACGGTGTTGGTGACTTGTTCGGCATCGCCAGGTAAGAACTGGATAACGTCCTTCGGTAGACCAGCTTCAACCAAGATCTGGTATAGCAGCCAGCTGGCATGGAGGGCCGAGTCTGATGGCTTCCAGATCACGACATTCCCAAGCAATGCGGCCGGTCCAATGAGCGTCGCGCCAAGTGCGGTGAAATTGAACGGAGCAATGGCGTATGTGAAGCCTTCCAGTGGGCGATACTCCATCTTATTCCAGTTACCATCGAGATGAACTCGGGGCTGCTGGGAGTACAAAGCCCAGGCCTCTTGAATATAGTGACGGAAGAAGTCTGCTGTCTCGGCGGGAGCATCAATCTCCGCTTGCCAGATATTCTTGCCTTGGCCGAGCATTGTAGCAGCAACAATATCAGATCGATATTTTCCGGTGATCAATTCAGACGCTCGAAGAAAGATAGCAGCTCGGTCTTCAAAGGGCGTTGCTTCCCAGGCAGGCTTTGCATTGAGGGCGGCGTCAATGGAGGCATTCACTTGGTCTGGGGTTGCGGAGGCGTAGTTGGCGACAATCTCGCGATGCTTCGAGGGATTTGGCTGAGAGCGGGACTCTTTCGTCTCAATCTGTAGAATGTTAATATCATGTCGTTAATCCTTTTTCATTGTTATTATTCCAGTTCCGTACCTTCGCGCCATTGATAGTGATAGGGATGGTCAAGGGGAATTGATCCTTGAGCTTTCGGATGGCGTGTGTCAACTCGGCTCTTTCTGGGGAGCCTTTGGCATAGTTGAGCTGAAGATATTAGTGAAAGCCCCAGGGCTAGCTAGCTTGTTATTCGATAAAGCTCACCATCTTTTCATTCTCAAATTTGGGAGGACTCAGCATAGTCAAGTATCTCCTCGGTGTACCATTGAGCGTACAAGACTTGAGAGAGCTCAGCCTAGCAGCTCGTGGTAGCGTAGTAATTCTCATCTTGTGCCCGGTTATATGATGAAAGTTGGGGATAGAGAATAGAACAGAACAACGCGAAGGCTTGCGTTGGTTTTATATAATTCCATTTGCCGACACCCCGCGATAGGTGAGCCATTCACATTCACCATCCGAACAACTGCATGGTCTATGCATACTTCGTACTCCGTACTGTCGGGGCTCCTCTCCGATGTGGAGGTTCTCAAGTCGGTAGCTGTGGAGAAGGCGGATCCTACCAAAAGTGACATGTCGGGGCAGCCAGCCGACATTGGACACTTGATAAGAGCCAGTGGGGCACTTGCATCTGAGATGAGCCAAGAGAGCCCTGGAGTAGAATAGTGGGAAATCGCCGCCAATGGCAATCAGATCTTTCTGTGGAGATTGGACATAGATGTTCCGTTCAGATAGCCATGGCAGCAAAGCAGCATCAGCACTGCTTCCAGGGCTGGACTGGACATCGATTCACAGCTAGACGCTAGACCTCTCTTCATACATGGCTGAATCCGACTTTAACCAACCTTCAAGCAAGTTTCCAAGGTTATAGTACCTAGGTAGGCCTGATAGATCGTGCTCGTTCAGCTGATATATATTCCGAATCGTCCCATGTCCTTGCGTATCAGTGATCCTAGAGATCATTGTCCACTTCTGTTTATCCAAAATCAGGAAGATAGCAGAGATTGGAGATCAAATGGCGATCCTAATAGCATGCAGGACCGAGGGAAGCTTGGTGACACAAGTACGAAGTCTTCACCTTGGAAGTACTCGGTACGACGGACATGGTCGGCTAACCCAGTTGGGCGTGGTACCAGCGACATTGCGTTATCTCGCCCTAGTCATTGCACTTCCGTGATTGAACTCGCATTCTTTTTTTTTTTTCCTTTTCAGTTGTGTTGACTGGTTTCTCTTGGCGATTGCGGTGCGTTGGTGGAGAGAGCATTGTCGACCCGTGCGACCCCGAGCTCCGCTTGATCGTCAACATCGTCATTGTCATCACCTCCACACCTGACCCCGACAGCGGCGCCAAACCCACGCCCAGATGTCCTTATTCGGCGAATCCCCAGATCGCTCGACCGGAGGCTTCGCCCAGAACTCCAAGTCCTCCTTGTTCGCGGACGAGCCGGCTACGGGCGGCTCCTCGCTGTTCGCCGATGACGACGGCGATGACAGCTCCTCTCCTTGGAACATCCAAAGCAACACCGCGAAACGAGCAGCTCGACGCGATCTCGCCCGGACGTTACTTCCAAATTCCGACGTACCGGAGAGCTACATTGATGCATACGACTCAATCTTGAATAGCGGGGACAGGGTTGGCTCTGGGATTGGACTGACCTCTGTCCGAGAGATTCTTTCGAGTAGCAGGCTTTCTGCAACGGACCAAAGCAAAATTTTGAATCTTGTCTCGTCCGGGGACCACGAAAGTTTCGGTGGGCTAGGTCGCGGGGAGTTCAATGTGCTGTTAGCTCTGGTCGGTCTAGCACAGGAAGGCGAAGACCTCTCTTTCGATGCAGTGGACGACCGACGCAAAAGTGAGTTGTCTTCGCGGTGAAGACGAGATTATCCCTAATTTAGAGCTTCACGCAGAATTACCGCAGCCGAAAGCCGATTATCTCGACAAGCTACGAGCGACCGGCGACGCGCCCTCCGAGCAAGAGCAATCAGACCAGCGACCAGCAACTCCTCCACCCCAAGACCTTCCCTTGCCAACACCGGGCTCGGCGCGATCGCAAACATACCGACGAGAGTCTTTGGGTGGACTGGAGGCCGACCCGTGGGGCAGTCCGCAGCTACATCGGGGTCACAACCATGCAGCGGGTGGCGCTGATCAACCTATGCCGAACAATTTTGGCAGCGTGCGCTCTACCGCGAACGCTTGGTCTAATCATATGAACGAAGAGTCTGTTCGAGCCAGTACGTCCCAGCATGGGCATGCTAACGGCCAGGCGGCACTTGCGCCGCCCAGTAGTGCTGGTTCAGGATGGGGAAATAATAATACTAGCGGCCCAAGCCAGAGTGATGAGAGCAGCTTTGGAGGCACACAGCGCACAGCCCTGGGTGGGTTTGGCCATCCAGGAGATGGCCCAAACCCGCTCGCACCGCGACGTCGATCTTTAGGCCTCGGCCGCAGCACAACAAACCCGCAGGTGGAGGAAATTGTCACCGTTTCCATGCTTCCCGAAAAGGAAGGACTGTTCATGTTCCAGCATCGCAACTATGAGGTGAAGTCGGCGCGCAGAGGCAGCACGGTCATTCGCCGCTACAGTGACTTCGTCTGGTTATTGGACTGTCTCCAAAAGCGATTCCCTTTTAGGCAACTGCCTCTTCTCCCACCCAAGCGTGTTTCAGGTATGTAAACGCTGCAGTGGCGCACCTATTTACTTGCTCACAACTATGAAGTCAATGGCACTCACCTTTCAGCGGATTCATCGTCTTTCCTCGAACGGCGCCGGCATGGTCTCGTCCGTTTCACCAACGCCCTCGTCCGCCACCCTGTTCTCGGCCAGGAACAACTGGTTGTCATGTTCCTGACAGTTCCAACCGTGAGTCTGATGAGGTCCAACACCCGTCAGTTGCTAATTGTTTCGACAGGAGCTCTCAGTGTGGCGAAAGCAGGCCACAATCTCGGTTCAGGATGAATTCGTTGGCAGAACACTCCCGCCAGATCTCGAAGAGTCACTGCCCAACGATCTCGTCGACACTTTCGAAACAGTGCGCAGTGGAGTCAAGCGATCCGCAGATATTTATTTTAATCTTTGTACTTTGCTCGAACGGCTGGCCAAGCGGAACGACGGCTTGGCCGCGGACCATCTCCGGTTCTCCCTTGCTCTGCAGTCTCTTACTGAAGTGACAAAAGACACGTATGCTGTGGATACCAATGATATCCCGGCTCTGAACGAAGGAATCTTCGCTACTGCTCGTCACCTCTCTACCAGCCAAAGCCTATTGGAGGACGAGGCCCGAGGGTGGACCGAGGGAGTTCTAGAAGATCTCAAGCGGCAACGTGATTGCCTCTTCAGTGTTCTTGAGATGTTCGATCGACGGGATCGGTATGCACGGAACAACATCCCGCAGTTGGAGCGGCGAATCGAGACGAACGAGCAGAAACTGCAGGATCTCCACGCCCGACCCGCAGGAACTGTCAAGCCCGGGGAGATCGAGAAGGTCGGGGATTCTATCCACAAGGTAATGTTCATGAGACTTGTGACCCTTGCCATCTCGCTTACACTATTCTACCTCTAGGACAAAGCAACCATCGTTGAACAGCACGCTCGAGGCGTCTTCATCAAGGAATGCATTCGAGACGAACTGATTCACTTCCAGCAGAGCCAGTACCATATCAGCCGTCTACACCAGGACTGGAGTCAGGAGCGGGTCAAGTACGCTGAGTTGCAGGCAGACAACTGGCGCGGCTTGAGCGACGAGGTCGAAGGGATGCCGACGGGCGTATAGCTGGGCAGGCGGGCAGGATTGGGCCTCAACCCGATCAACAACATGAATTCATCGATGTGATTGTTCGTCTCTCTGGTTGATTTTCTCCGAGGCGCGGGATGCGCGTGCCTTGCATGACAGCGCTTTTTTGTTTGTTGTTCCTTGTTTCTCCGCGGATACGCACGTTCTCGGCATTGGATTGAGGGAGTTTTCCATGTCCAGGTGATTATCTACGTATGTTTGTATTCCCCAATTGATTTGTGGTCTTTCAATCTTTCAGTGTTTCAGTCGTTCAGTCTTTCAGTCTTGAATCTCGCTTTATACAGGGCAGTATGCAGTTCGCCGTATATAGTCGTGGTAGTACTGCATGGATACGGGTTACAATACATGACATCCATGGACCAGATGGAGAAATGAAGAACAGAAAAGGTCAATATACGAAGAGTATACGAGATACCTAGGTATATCTAGGTCTAAGGCGATCAGATCTCATAATCTCAAAGATACCAAAGTGTTACACTATCGCAACAGTCAATATTCCCCACAGCCCAAGCGACGCCACTGACCACATACGATGATCCCTGACCCTATTTCTTGGCGGCTGGCAGGGCTGATTTACCATACGTGACGAGAATACGGGTTCGGGAATCGCGATTCATCCCTTGCTTCATCTTTCCTACATATGACACCTAGTCTACTTTAAACCCCAGCCACTCCAACTGCCACTACATTCTCACCAATCACTTTCCCTCGAACCGCAAAAAGCCCAGTCCTCGTACGCCCGCCTCCGCTAGCCAAGACCCATTCCGCTTCCGACGTGGGTCAGAAAGTCTCGGCTGACGAATCCCGCCGCTTCCAAGAAGACTGCGTGCTGGGCAAAACTCCCCAAGCACGCGTTCACTCGTCTCTCTCTGCTTGGCCAAGAGTTCCCAAGACTCTGACCAAGTTTTGCTGAGGCCGGCCTTTTCTTCTTTTCTTCTTTCCCTCCCCAGTGCCATTCCGACTACCCTGAGGCCAAGCCTTACGAGTCTTTTTTTTCTCACCTCCCTCAAGGCTTCGCACTCTTGTCGCATCCCTCCACATCTTGGCTTTCGTATCTGCACCCCGCAGATTTTGAATTGCCGGTACCTCTCCGTTGTCGGACGTGCGCCCAGGTTTCTCGAGCCCCCCAAGATCAGCCCTACGAGGCTCGGCATTTCGGCTTTCCGACCACCGATTCACCAAGGCATGCAGAGCTACACGGTCCATCGCAGTTCGAGGCGGGAATACACCCGGTAAATTGGTCGCTGTACGCGCCGGACGCATATCTTCAACCCGGAGATTAATACAACCCTTCATAATCCCACCCGGTCCTCGGCCGACACTTTCACATAATGGCGTGGGATCACTTGGACATTGATAAGCCGCATCTGGCGTACATGATCCTGGGCGGTTTCACGGGCCTGTTCATGCTGTGCTCCCTGTTCGTCAAGGAAAAGCTGTACATCGGTGAAGCTACAGTCGCCACACTCTGTGGTATTATTTTCGGGCCCCATGCGGCCAATTTGTTCAACCCCCACGAATGGGGAAACATCGACAAGATCACACTCGAGTGCTCGCGAATCGTTCTGGTCGTGCAATGTTTTGCCGTCGGTGTCGAATTGCCCAAGGCGTACATGGAGCGCCATTGGAAGTCTGTATCCCTGCTGCTTATCCCTGTGATGACCTGGGGCTGGCTGATCACGAGTCTGTTCATCTGGTGGATGGTTCCCCCGCTGAACTGGCTGGAAAGTCTGATCTGTGCTTCTTGCGTTACAGCCACTGACCCTGTCCTGGCTTCGTCCGTCGTTGGTAAGGGTAAGTTTGCCAAGCGTGTTCCCAAGCATTTGCGTGACTTGCTCTCTGCTGAGTCTGGGTGTAACGATGGCATGGCTTTCCCATTCATCTACCTGTCCTTCTACATCTATCACTACCGGCCCGCTGTTGGCGAGGTGTGGTTGAATTGGTTCTGTATCACCGTTCTGTACGAGTGTGTGTTGGGTGCCATATTCGGCTTTGCGATCGGTTACATCGCCCGCCACGCTATCAAGTTGGCCGAGCGCAGAGGGCTGATTGATCGTGAGAGTTTCCTGGTGTTCTACTTCGTGCTGGCCGTCTTCTGCGCTGGTTCTGGAAGTTTGCTGGGTATGGACGACCTGCTCATCGGATTCTCCTGCGGTGTCGGATTCAGTAATGATGGTTGGTTCACCGAAAAAACCGAAGAATCTCACGTTTCTAACGTTATTGATCTTCTGCTCAACTTGGCATACTTTGTCTACTTCGGTTCCATTATTCCCTGGGAGGATTTCAACTCCCCTGCTCTCGGTCTCACTCCCTGGAGACTGGTGGTGATTGCATTATTGGTCATCTTCTTCCGCCGCATCCCCATCATGTTAATGCTCAAACCCATTATACCGGACGTCAAAACCTGGCGAGAAGCACTGTTTGCTGGGCATTTCGGTCCCATTGGTGTCGGCGCAATTTTCGCCGCCATTCTCGCCAGAGCCGAACTGGAGAATGACAATACCCAACCGGATCCTGAGAACGAACTTCCTGTGCCAGGGTCTAGCAATTACTACATCGTGAGGTTGATCTGGCCCATTACCACTTTCATGGTCATTTCATCAATTTTGGTACACGGCTCTTCTATCGCTGTCTTCACATTGGGCAAACGCATCAACACTTTGACCATCACACTCTCATACACCCAGGCCAACGAGGACGGTCCTTCTTGGATGAACCGTCTCCCCCGTGTGCAATCCATTGCCAAGGGCTCTATGTCCTTCCGCAAGGCGGAAGATACCGATGCGTCCTCCGATGAAAAGCTGCCTGAGTATCCTCCTGGCACCCTTCCACCTATTGGAATGCCGGGCAACTTCCTTCGCCGGCAACGTGACGAGGATGACAATGAAGCCCAGAGTCTCGACTCATCCCGTCGCAAGCCCCTGCGGAGACGTCGCCGCAAGCGTGACTCTGGTGCCGGCGGACCCATCAGCCAGTCTGCTATCATGCCCGCTCCTCGCAAGGAGTCCGAGATTGAGACCGAGGATGAAAAGAAAGAGCTGGAAGAGCGTGATAAGGTTGAGCGCGGAGCTTCTCCACCTCACGCCGAACGTGATCGCTTCGGCCGCGAGCCACAACTCGAGGTCTACCAAGAGGGTCACAACATGATCATCGAGGACGAAGAAGGCAATGTGCTCAAGACCGAGGACACTTCTCATCTATCACCGGAAGAAAAGATGGCACATATCGAAGAGCAACGCAAGCGTCTTGAAAATGATAAGACAGGCGAGCTGGCTCAATCTGAAAGCCAGCCACACCAGAAGAACGAGGGAGAGGAGCTCAAGCACGCTGCGGAGGATAAGGCTGGTACAACTTACGGCAAAGCAATCAAGAAGTGGACCAACTGGACCGGACTCGGAAAAGAGAAGGCCAATGAGCAACCCGAGACAAAGGCGCAGAAGCCCGAAAAGACCGAAAAGCCGCCCAAGGCCGACTCGGCGAAGCCCAAGCCTCGTTCTGCTCACGCTTACCAATTCGGTAACACCATCATTGTTGAAGATGAGGATGGTGAGGTGATCAAGAAGTACACTCTGCCCGGTGGCAAGAAGACCGAGAAGCCCGAGAAGCCTCAAGGCCAGCCTACTGCTCCGGGCGACGCTCCAGTCCGTCGCGGTTTGACTCGCATGGGAACCTGGTTCGGCATGGAAGAAGAGGGAGAAACCTCCCAGGCCGCCCAAGAAAAGAAGAAGAAGAAGGACAATGACAGCTGGATGGCTGACGACGGTCTGCGATTCACCTTGGCCCAAGATCCCGAAGTCAGCTCCCACGGCATCGGACACAAGGGCAAACGCATGAACAAACAGGAATTCTTCGAACAGATCAAGGGTCTGGATGCCAAGACCCGACGGGATGTTGTCCAGCAGACCGATGCTCCAGCGCCGGTCCAAGAAGTGGCTCAAACCGAAGCCAAGCAAGAAGAAAAGGTTGAAGAGAAGCAAGAACGTCGTCTCTCTGCCGCTGCTATCGGGGCTACCACCGGTACCATCCCCGAAGAAGATGCCGAGGCCCTAGAGTCCGAGTCTGTCACCGACAGCGACGCTAGTGACGATGATGTTGGCCACCATGGCTCCCCTAACGTTGCCTCCTCCCTCGCCAAGTTCTCCCGTGCCGGCACCTCTGCCGCCCAGGAGCGTCGTAACAACCTGAGCCCCGCACCCCCTCGCACTCGTGATCGCCCTCGCCGTGACTCCGACGACGACGGCACAGAGCGTATCCCTCCATCCCGTCTGCGTCAGGCTGCCGGTCTGACTGCACCCCCACGCCAGATTGATGACGACACCGGCGAAACACCCGCCGAGCGTCGCCGTCGTCTCGCCGCGTTGGGCGTTGACGGTGAAGACTCAGACAATGAGGGATCAGACTCAGAGGACGATGACGCCATCGCCGAAGACTCGGAAAGTGAGGACGTCGATTCCAAGGCTGGCAAGATCCAGCCTGAAGAAGCCAAATCCTCCGACCAGTCTTCGCCTTCTGGATCTGGATCTGGATCTGCGTCTAACTCACAGTCCGCCTCACGCCACATCCCCCGTGTTTCCTGGGGAGGCGAGAAAGGACGTGAGCTTTGAGCGTGTTTCTCTTGCATCAATATGAACCTGTTACGGTTCATCATATTTTAATATTTGCCTCCTTAAGGCAAGACTTGCCTATGTAGACCCATGCATGTCGTGAGACTTGTACGTTACGTTTACCATTTTGGTATACTGTCGCACACCTGCTTGCATTATTTTCATGTATTTTCTCATTTCCGCTGTGCACATATTGCTTCTGCATAAGGACTTCGATCACTATGGTTATGATCGTCTTTTTTCTTCCTGTGTTGATATGATCCTGTCGCTTGCCTTGTGACTATAGACAAGCCAGAGTTAGCTATACAATACATTGCTTGTTCAAATATCTTCATATCCATCGATTCCATACCTATAGACCCTGAGGCCACGACGATGTTCAAGGTTATTTCCACCTACATAGGTCCCTCAACTTGGAAGGCAATTGACTACATAGGTAGGTATGGGTGTACAGTTGGTATATATCTTGCTATTGATTAAAAAAACAACTTGATCTAATAAAGACCGAGGTATCAAAGAAAAACCAGCCTCGCGTACGGAACCCCGAAAACAAAAGTATCGACATCTATCTAGACAGTGTAATGCATTCGCATTTACTCCATCGTACCCTGTGGCCTCATGATTCCTCTTCCGAAGAACTCGCTCACGACACCGAATCGATCCTTTGAGCGCGTCAACTCGCCCTTGAACAAGTCATGCTGATCAGCCGAGTCGACCTGGCGCTGTCTGATAGCGCGCATTGTTGCATTGCTCGGTGCGCAGACGGGACATTGGGCATCCTCATCTACCTGATTCAGACAACGCTCGTGGAAGGAGTGTTTGCAGAGGAAGTGCACTGTGGGAAGGTCCAAGCTTCCACCGCAGGATTGGCAGCGGCGGGATTGGAAGACGACGGGCTGGCTAGTTAGATGGTCGAGTTCTTGCTGCTTCGCTGTGGTTTCGGATTTGTAGCTTGTGATCAAGCGACGGTTCTGGGGAGGTTAGACTGATATTATGGGAGAGGGGGAAAGGGGTCCTTACCGTAGTAATTTCTTTGCGCTCCCGGTCGATATTATCACTGAGATACTTCTTGACACGACCCATCGTTACGACTGCGTTGTTGCTCAGGGCTTGAATGACCTGGAGTGGAGAGAGAAGACCGTCCTGATTGATTCGCTGCAGAACAGCGTCAAGCTCGTCACCAGCTTCATCGAGGATTTGAGGACTCGAGGCGAAGTATGTTAATGCATCGACATAGAGCTGGGGCTCGTCGGGCCCGTATCGTCTCAGCGCCTTAATGGCACCTTGTGTATCTTTTGCGGAAGTGAATGAGCGGAAGATGTCAAGACGAAGGCCCTCTTGCTCTCGGACAAGGGTTGAACCTTCGCGGAAGTTTGATAGATCAGACAGGAGGAGGACGTTGGACGTGGATATGGGAATCTATGCTGGTTAGAATGTTGAACTGTACAGATGGGCTTCAGTGACTCACATCTTGCACTTCAATCAAATTTTTGGCCTTATTTTCCCATTCCTGTTTTTCGGTGGCGTCTTTCTGCCTCTTTGCCGTGTCCAAGTACATCTCAAACAAAGTCGTGAAGATGTCTATCTTGGCATCTTTCTTCAGGTCGGGCTTTTGTGCCAAAGTCTCCAAGAAATCGATAAATTCCTTTGGATGGTCCACGAACGCAGAGAACGCGGACCGGGGTTTGGGAATATCATACTGCGGTGTCTCGTCAGGCTTATCATCGGTTGGTTCTGTTTCAGGCACTAGTGTTTCTGTCTGCCTGCCATTTCCAACTTGCATATATCGTAGAGGCAAGAGGGCAGCTAGACTTTGGACCGTACTGGTGGCTTGCTGCTGGGGCTGTTGGGGCTCTTCTGGCTCGGTCCGTGGCCGGTATTGACCTGAATAGTAGACCTTGAACAGATCCGATGTTCGATCAGGGCAGTGAGTGAGCAGCACCCTTGCGTACTTCATCAAGTTTGCGTAGGCCTGTGGGATAGATGTTAGCGTACTTCGCCTTTCTCCCGGATGGCTCGACGTACCACTTCGGCGTCTAAGCGCCAGATGTACTCCACGGCTTCAGCATATTTCTTTGAGTCTTCAATCAAGATATCGACGACCATGTCATTTTCTCCGTGTTTCGTTGCAAGGTAGGCGGCTTGTTCAGAATAACCTCCTTGTCGACACATCGCAATGGCCGTCTCAAGATCGAACTTCAGCTCGCCGGGAGCCTTGATGAAAGAATCAAGCTTGCTTGTATCTTTGAGCTTTGCATAGCAATTAAGAAGTAGGGTTGTATGGTCAACTGTTGCCCGACCATGATCATGCAGTTCTTCGAGATACTCGATCAGGTTGTGGATACGCTGAGTATCCAAGTACTACTGCGGGTAAGCAGGCCAGACCATCAATGGAAGGAAAGCAGCTTACCTTTCTAATAACCTGCGAAGGCTCCGTATTGTCGATAGCACGGAGGTACTGTTGCATGGCTGTGTCGTAGTCCCCACGTTGGTACAGGAAATCGCCATACTTGCGGTATATGGCATTCTGCTGGAGCGGGTCAATTCCAATCTTCTGAGCGAGGTTGATCGCCAGGATGTAGAGGTTGCGTTCATATAAGATCTCGAGTTTCTGCTGCAGCGTCTTTTCACGATAACGGAAAATCTTTCAACTTGCGTTAGTGTTGCTGTTAAAACCACTTCGAAAGTCGACTCACCTTTCCATCTGTAGTCAAAAGAAACAGCTGTCCCCATTCCATGAAGATCTGCTTCATGGGTGAGACCAATGCTTCACTGTGCGCGATGAACTTCAGATCAGTATCAAGTAGCGTGAACGTTGTTGTGCCAAATATTTCCTCGCCCGGATTGGCAGTGTACTTCCTCAGCGGATCTGATTTTCCACTACCAGCCTTAGGCGGACAGACAAGAGCGACATAGTCACGGAAGGCATCAATCGATGTCTTCGGACTTTCAAACGCATAGCTTGCGCCACGACCGCGCGGACCGTAGGTATAGACGGCGTCCTCGCGGGCAATCAGGATATCACCACCTTCCTTATCAAGGGTCATACAGCCCAATCCACAGCCCGTGTCCTCCAGGACACGAGCCGGCTGGCCCTGTCCTCGCCCGGCGATCACCAGTGTAAGAATGCGACTCGTGGTGGAAATGTACAGCGTTGTGATGGCGCCGTTCTGCACCTCGAGTCCGGTGATGGGTTCTTCCGATTCGAATACGATACGTTGTCTGGCGCCGCGGTCATGAATCAGATCGCCTCGGATGATCGTCACAGATCCGTTCGCGAACCCGATTGCTACTTGGGAGAGATCTTCGGTCGCAGCGAATGCAGAGATCTGGGCAAGAGTTAGTAAAGCAGAGCTTCGCCTCATCTGGGATCGGGTCAGAACGAACCGGGAACTGTCTCCTGGCGTTTTGCACTGAGACAGTCGATAAACATCGCGGACCTCCATCTTTCTTCTCTGTATCCAGCGCCCAGACTTTCAGCACCGGTTCACTGGAAAGATCTTCTGCAACCGTAACCAGCAAAGCGGTGTCGCTTATTTGACGCATGTGCGTTATGGAGCCGTCGTCGTAGGCTTTGAACGATCGCACGACGCGGAAGGCCGAGGAGACGATGTGGACAAAGCCATCGGTGGTTCCGACAAATACATTCGCGGAGCCGGTGCATATACTCGATAGGTCACTCTAAGAATATGGTAAGAAATCAGCGGTCTGGATGCGGCGCTTGAACCAACGATTGGAGACTCACATTGAAGACCGAGCTGTCCTCAAGCTTCACCGGCGACACGTCGATGAAGTTGAACGCTTTCCACTGTTTTTGTTAGTTGGCAGTCCAATAATATGAAGAGTTTGTCTTACTGATGTCAAGGCCATCTCGGCTTGCCATTGACTGAGATATGCGGCGAGGGAGGCGATGCGGTTCGGAGCTCTCCCCGCTGGCGCTCGGGCCACCTGGTGCCTGACGTCGATCGGCTGGCTCATTGCACATCCACCTGCTACTACTCCAGATGGTTTGCGTTGGGAATCCAATTGGTTGTGAAGGCCTGTGCGAACTCAGGGAGATTATTTACATGAAGATGTCTGAAATCAATGAAAAAAGTCCCCGAGAGGTGAAGTGTACGACGGTCCATGTGAACATGAACTATTAATATGTACAAAATAGTAGCTAGAATGTGACTAGCATGCTCTCATTGTCTGTAGCTAATATGCTGTTTAAGTTTCAACAGAGAAGAAGAAAATGATAACATGCAAAGTCATGGCAGCGTTAGAGATGTTTGTTAGGATAGATCCATGTTCAGAGAATGTCTCTGAGAACTTTGGCTCGGCTGTCCAGTATCCTTCATGAAGTCAAAGCTTTGCTTTAGCCAACTTCCGGCATCGGCAATGGCCTGGCTGAGATTGAAAGTTTCCACCGCTTGATTGACGCCCTGTCCGTCTTGGCCTGCGACTGGGGTAGCTTCGTCCAAGTCAAGTGAAAAGGATGGAAGGTTGGTGGACTCATGGCCTGGTTTTGGGGCGGCAGACGAAGGGCTGGCCTCATTGCCGCTTGAATGAGATTGGGCAGAATGATATTCGTATTCAACATTTGTAGAATCGCTCTTGGGAGAGGCGGAGCTGCTGGCATCATGACGTTGCTTCCTTTTGGATCCAGTAATTATGCGTTTGGCTGAGGCTGGACGAGCTGCACGTGGCTTCTTCTCCGTGCTGAATGCATAAGGGGAGGCAGCATCCAACATGAACTGTGTGTTCAGGGTCTGTGTCGCGTTTTTGTTGATCGGGTTCCAGCTTCGGTCTTGTCCAGCTGGCTCTGTGCTAAAGTTGAAGGGAGTAGCTGCGTCGAGCATGAACTGCGTGTTCATTGCTTGCATCCTGTCCTTATCTGCAGATAAAGAGGCTTGTTCTAGGTCGCGACGAATTGATTCTTCTATGCGATAGAAAGGAGTGACATTGGCGGAATATGTCCCACTAGGCGAATGAATGGCTTTATTCTGGCCGGGCGTAGTCGCATAATATGCGGGACTATCCAGGTCATCCTGGAAGGATTTCTGGGCGTGGGATAGTGCTGCTTGCGTCGAAAGCTGAGTCTCAGGACTGACGCTTGAGTCGATATCAGTATCTGCCTTGGGCAATGCCGTCGAGTGCAATGACGTGATTCGGTCCGAGGCCCCCAACGGTGCTGGTACTCTCTGGGCGGAGGGAAGATCATCATATGTGTTTGGCTCAGTGGTATTTTGATCAAGCTCGGTAGATGGCGCTGTGCCTTGAAACGTTGTGTCGTTGTCCTCGTTCACGATATCCGTGTTTTCCGCGAACCTAAGGTCTTTGGATAAGGTCTTTTGGCTTTCGGCTTGTTGGGGGCATGTCTCCGTGGGGTCAAATTCTGCTTTGGGGGAGTCGGATACACCGGGCTTTGATGCTTGGACATCGGTGGAATCAGTGGGTGACGGATTTGCGGCGGCCTTGTCCGTGCCATTCGGTAGAGTAGGGGCCATGCTGTCATTCTTCACGCTACCACTGGGTGACAAGGGAGCTGCAGCTTCTTCTTGGGTGCTTTCGCCATGAAGGATGGTTTCCTCTTGGAGGATACTCTCGTCATCCATTGGCGACTTCGACTTCTCAGCATGGCAACGACGGTATTCAAACCTTGGCAGCTGAGAAGAAGAATTAACGATGCGCAGAGAAGGGGGATCTTCTGTAGCCTCAGTTCGCCTAAGTGGTGATTGCTTTGACACTGATTGTACTTGGTGGGAGGTGGATGCACTAGTGTGTGCTGACTTAGGTGAGGAATGTCCTTTCGTGCTACTCTGGACGGTCTTCGGTGGTACCTTTTTGAGGGCGCGTGGTTTTGTTGGCGATGCTGGTGTTTGCGGAACTTGTACCTGAACACTGCGAGTCGGAGGTCGCAGGGACTTGTCTGAATGTCGAGATGAAATTGATGCTGTCGGCGAGCTGGGCGGTTCGAAGTTGGTGAAGTTCATCAGCCGTCGATCCTTCTTTAACCAATCAGCCGTCCGAGGTGGTACTGGCGATTGATCTTTCGCTGGCGAACATGGCTGGGCGCTAGATTTCGCAGGCGAACGTGAGACCCCATTCGACGCACCACGCCCTGACCTTGAGGCGGATTGTTCTGGGTCCCTCCGTTGTGATCTGGATGAGGACTGAATTCCAGGCTGCACTGAGGCTCTTTCGATGTAGTTCAAAGACGATGCAGGTATCTCGGGCTCACGACTACCAATGGGCAAACGTTCCACCAACTTCGGCGCGCGTAAATCGGTCTCCTTAGCCACGCGCTCGGGTCCCTTGATCTTGGATTTGGACGACTCTGAAGTACGAGCCCCATTTTTCCTGTTCTTCTTCCAAGGATTTCTCCATTCTTCGTCCAACGGACCCTTCAGGGAAGCAGAGAGAATAAACAGCGGCTTTCCCTGCAGATAGGACTCGGCCAATTTCTCGATGCGTTGCCGCTTCGCGACCCTCGAGGTGGTATCCAACTCATCGTCCGAGCCGAGGAAGTCATCAAAGTCATCGCCATGTGGCGGTGAGGCGCATGTTTCGAGGGAGAGTGGGGAGACCGGGCGCGGGTAGGGCATCGGGCCTAGGTTGGGAGCTTGGTGTAATCGGATAAAGTAAAGCCAGAGCAGCGGGCGACTGCAATGAAGCGGCTTGGATCAGGTGGTCAGGGATTATCTTCATTTCTGAAGCATCTGCTTCAATTGTGGACAGCTGAAGGCAGACACGTCAAGGTCAACGCGAAAACCACTTTACGCGTGTGGAGTTTGTTGATCCAGCAACGGTGGGGAAATATTATGTCATCATGTCGATTTCTGGGGGGTCCCACTACAATCACAACGGCTTAGTCAACAAATTCACCATAATTTAGTCATGTGATCTTAGAACATACATGCTTCTAAAGTTGTTCAAGGCTTTAGTATAGGGCATTTTCTACGATTATGCCCAAATTACCTAGGTAGGAAACACTCTGAGGACCAAATCTGGATTCTATATTTGTCTGGGAGCGGGGGAGCATCCATTACCACTAAAATCCTGGCTTCTCCTACTTATTCCAAGGTTGTGAAGACAAATATCATGTGACCTCATGTGACATAATCACGTGAATAGTCCTTTGTTCTCAGGTTGTCTTCTTCGTCTTATTTTTCCTCTATCCGTTTTCTTTTGTATACAAAAAAGATGCAGCTTAGTTAAATACCTAAGATAGAGATCTGTCTATAGACGAAAAGTCCAATATAGGGTATGAAAACAGTATCTCTGGATTTTTGTGGTGAATATGTTTAGTCATCCGTTGTGATTGTAGTGGGACCCATTTCTGGGCACTCCGACCTCAACAGGAGCTTACACCTACAGCTACACAGTACTCGGTCACGTCTTTTAAGGCAAACCATTCATATAAAAGGCCCAGAGGCTCATCGAATTGAGGGAATCTACCCGTCCACCGATTGCAATATATGAAGAATGCTCATTTGAGCGCCCCCGGGGCAATATCTAGCTATCATGACATGCACCATCCTGCCAGCTAGCTGGTACTGGAGAATAGCGGCCCATGAATAGCTCAGCCACCACGATTCCCGCAATAACAGCTGCCAGAACACCCACATTGTATGTCATGACGGCCAACATCCTGTGTTCAAGCATTTAGACTTCGTCTCTATCGATTGAGGCAGCGAAGACTTACAATGCGTACCCAATAAGGGCCCGGAGTCCCTCCAGCAATGATCTCACACCATCTTGTTTCCAATCCCACTTCCTGCGCGGCCTAAATGTTTCGACATGTGAAGTAGTGATGTGGCCTTCGTCTCGAGAGCCCGGGAGTCTCGAGATCGGCGCGAGAAGCGGAGCCGAAGGTAACGAGCCATAGTGATCGATCTCATTGTGATTATTGTGCTCGATGTCTGATGGAAGGGGGCTGACGCGATCCTTGGAGTGTCGGCTTCGGGACCACTGAGATGGCAGGCTCAATTTGGGCACATCAGGGGCATCGGAGGTGGACTTGGTTCGTCGGAGGTCGAGGCGAAGCTTCAAAATGCCGAGAAATCGGTTACTCAAGACAAGTAGGAAGAGAAAAAGTAACGTCAGTATATATGAGGTCACTGAAGTTGTTGACCACCAGCTGAAGAGCAGTGTGATCTTGGTGCTTGCGGTAAAGACCATCGACATCGACATTTGCATGTCATCTCCGTCAGAATGGCCATGTTGCCCATGTGCACCGTGATGCATGCTCATATTGTGATCCATGTTGTAGAGAGAGGTGAAGAAGAGAGAATCTACGGACTTGCCCCGTCTCACTCTTTTTATCTTTTCATTCGGCTCAAATCCCATATGAGATCTGGCGACCGACGCTCACATCATTTCCCTTGGCATCAAAAGCAAGGAGGAGGAAAACGTGCGCAATCCCCCGCAAATATATCAATCTGCAAAGCGTCCGAGACATGTATATGTGAGGCAGCGGAACGTGCGTGTAGTGCGTGTCTATTCAATCACGGCAAAGGCGGACCGGTGAGTTTGCACGCAAATGTGCTCATTTTACTATATTGACTTGGATGTGCCGTTCTCGTCTAGACCGAATCGTTCGATCATCAGAGTCCACGAACAGCACATTCACGGATTCTTGCAATCTAAATGAATGAAATGAGAACCATATCTCTGTGGGAGCCTCGTTTCATTTCATTTCCGAACTGGGAGGCGACCACTGGAGCCTGGACATGCGACCTGCAGCATGACCTCGGAGAGCACATATCTCATTGAAGATCTGCGTCACGCATCTCATCTTTTGAGATTTTCGGTTGAGAAGGGATATCCTTTCTTATAGTAGTCACGCATTGCAGGCCTAGGCCAGGGAACCCCATTCTGCGCCGACGCGATGAAAACTCGACAGAAAAGAACGCCAAGAGCCCCGCTGTCGAGCCGGAGCAAAATGTGCTCATTTTCACTCAGGAATTGCCCAAATTCGAAATTCGTCTACAAGACCAAAATAGTAGACCCAAAGCCTCACCTGCGTACTCGAAGCTCCAAGCCTCAGCATTAGAATCGGGCTGACAAATGTATCTACCTAGTCAACACCCATCAAGTTTTGAACGTGGGACGCAATTGAAATTCACGACTAGTTGAACCAATGAGAACATGAGAAATAAAATCCATAAGCAACACATATTGGATCAGTCGAGCCAGACCTCAGACGACTAGGGTCCTCGATCTGGACATTTTGTACATATCCTGCCACCCCCGAGGCCAAACATCACCTGCTGGCCTCGACAGCACCTGGGCACAGATGGAGGCTGCATTCGCTCTTGGCCTAGGTAGAAAGGCTTAGGACTTGAGGCCCATTTCTCCTGGAGTATGGGAATGGAGGGTGCGCGATTGGAGACCCCGAATCCTATATCGGAATAGCCTCTTGATCCCATGGAAGAGAGCGTTCCGAGAAGACTTGCTGGTCTTTGCTTCATCGGTGGTGACATCTGAAATCGTAGGAGAAGTCTCTTCAAGAACAGATGACACGATTGGGGCTTTTTCAGTGCTCACAGTGGTAATTTGAGTTGTCTCGGTACGGGCAGGGGCATCGATCTGGAAATAACCTCCTGTGGCACTCTCCCGATCATGTGGCACCCAGTCTGCTTGAATAATGCTTGACAGCCGAGCCTCGTGGATCACCTTCGATTTAGCAATATATGTAAAGTCGCTCCCCGAGACTTGGAAAACACAGTTGTGCCACGGGGTTGGAATGTGCAAGAGATCATGGGACGGCTTTGCAATGCTCGACAGGTCGTCTAGATTGTCAACCACTCGCGTTTTGGATCGATCGAACAGCGAAATGCCAAACTTGGGACCGGAGTTGACATGAGCGTGGATCGAAAGTCGCACATGCACAGGGAAAAACAATTCCACGAGGTTGGAGTAGGCCTGATTGCGCAATAACATTTCAAATGATATCTTCTCTGCGATCTTTTTCCTCTGTGATCGTGAAATTGTTTGCGAGTAAGGATGTAATTCAAGATCCTCCAGCATGAACCGTGAGAACCCACGGTATAGCGAAACAATCGTGGGGTGTTGGCCTTTGATCTGGGATCTCAAGGAGTTCCTGTCTGGCTGACACGCCAGCGTTAAGCTTTGTCGGCAAAATTCGGTCTCAGTTGAGATGCTTGTGCCAAGGAAGTGTTCGAGAGTGGGGAGCTCGATTTGGCAAGCTTTTGTCTCCCCGACAACATCTTTCAGAGGGGAATGGAAGATGTCTCTCAGAGACTGAAATGTGACTTCCCCAGGCTGATTCTCTTTGGTGGCGATGGTTTCGTTGAGCTCATGGAGTCGGAGGCCATACTCGTCCACCTGGTCATCATCCACTCCGACTATTTGATCGATTATGTTTAGAAAGGATCATCGAGATTTCGCCAAGGAGATTGACTCACTGCAGTCACTAAAAACGTGTCCATCACTGATAATGCATATCCTCACACCGGGTTCGTATATCGACTTGAATTTCCGCGAAATCGCATAGAGTCGCCGCAGCGCTAGCTCTTCGCCGCGGTCTGGAAGTGCTCCGGCAACCTTGTTTGGATTGGAGGATTTGCAAGGGAAAGCAGGCAAACACATTTCGATAGTCAATCCACGCGATGTGAAGAAAGAGACTCTTTGGAGGAGATATTCTCGGCCCACGGTATTCCATTGGGAGTTCGAGGGGTGGACCAGCAGCTCATCATTCAAAAGATCAACCACCTGTTCAGCAACCGAGGCATTTGTGATGGCCTGTTCGGCCACCAAAACATTGGATAACTGTTCAATCTGCTGAACCAGTAAATTGCAAAAGTACTCATCAAAGTATGAGTTTGAAAGTCCACTTCCTAGACGTAGAGCAACCCCGACTATGACGGACGAATCGGTTTGATGAAGCTCATGGATGTTGATAAGCTGGGAGGAGGCATTCTGCTCATCGAGGGCAATGTTGGGCAACAGTCGGTATGACTTGAACTCTTGCAAGTTGAGCTGTGCTCTGATGGCCGACCAGATTGAATGTACCGTATGTCCGTCGCCCCCAAAACACTGGATCAGGTCACCCTGGTGTGTTCGGCTGTATATGGCAACCAATCGGTCATAGACGCAATCACTCATGCTCGTAATGCCCTTCGGGCCGCTGGGTAATGATTGCATCTTTTGGATGTGAAGAACTCCGCGAAAGGTTATTGATATCCCGTTTTTGAACAGGCTATATAGGAAGGAAACCTTGGAACAGAGTAAGCCTCAATCTCGGCTGGCCATGTAATATTACATTTTGGCCCCTTCGACCGTCAATACCACTACTCATAATTATCTCAACGACAATGATATAGACCCACTTGAAGCAAGAGTAAGCGAGCTATTCTACATTCAGATTTGGACGAAGCCTCGCTGGTTCGAAATTGACTCAGTTGCCATCCGTGGGAGACTAACACGAACAATGGAAAAAAAACCGGAAATGACTTGCCATAGCCCGCAATCAGGCCGAATGAGGGTAATTTCATCGAGCTCCGTTCCTGGATCCTTCTCTAGGTGCATAAATAGAGTCCACTGAATAAAGAGATATTTCTGACGGACTCTCATATCGAATTCTCCTCATAGTTCCGAGTCAGTTTCGACCCCTTCTACGGAGATATAACCCAGCCATTAGATTATCATGATGAGCACTTGGGTTCTTTTGGTTATTGTTGCACTGATCATACTGTTTTTGTTTGTTCTCACGCCACCGCGGCACCCTCACGAGATACGCTCGGCCCCATTTTGGGTTACTTTGCTGCCAATCCTTTTTGATATTGATCAGCAGCAGATATTCGAGCAATATATTGCTGCTCCTCTGTACGAGCATGGAGCAATCAAAGTCTTCTTTGGTGGGCGATGGAATATCATCGTTGAACGGCCGGAATACATCTCCGAAGTGTTGAAGAGAGAGCAGATATACAACAAAAGCGGCAACCAAAAGAAGATCCCGCATAGCGTTCTGGCTGACTTTCTTGGTGAGTGAGCCACCTGCTCCACCTTTCATATTAGAATAATAGAAGCTGAGACAGGGATCCATATTCTGGGTGCAGGATCGAATATCATTTCCGCGCGAGACGAAGAGTGGCGTTGTTACCGCACTATAATCAAACCTGGATTACAGAAAGTCTTTGACACCAAGCCTATTATCGACAATGCAGAAAAGTTATGCGAGACCTTTCGGCAAATGCAGGGGAAATCTATGCGGAAAGAAATCCCCATACAGGAGATTCTTCAGCGATATTCCAGTGCGAATCTCCTATGTTGCATCTTCCACTGTCCCGAGCTAGGTGTACGTGAATCTTCCACGTGAATACTGGAATCTCAACTTTTACCTGTTGTCCAAATTGCTGATCTCAAATGGAATCCTTAGTCTCAAATGATGAGCATGGAACACGAGGTCCTACTCCATACCACTCAATTAACTTTGAAGCGATATTTATTTCGCCCCATCTTTATGAATTTTCCTGCACTAGACCGACTCGCATCGGTGATACCGTCTAGAGCCAAGGCTCGAAGGTTGATACGGCAATTCTCGGAGCTGCTTCAAGCCGAACTTATTCCTAGTTCAGGCAAAAGGTTGCAGAACGGCGAGAATTCAAATTGCCTCGGGGACCGACTCAGATCCGCATGGCGCGATGGTACCTTGAATACGAAGCAGCTTCGGGATAACCTAAACGTTCTCTATGTGGCTGGCCAAGAGAACCCACAGCTGCTTATGGTCTCCTCGCTTTATCTCCTAGGGAAATATCCGGTGAGTATACAGTCATCTCATACTCCAAGGAGACCCACTCCGCAAACCATGCTGTCAGATTTATGGACTAATCAGCAGAGACCAGGAAATCCAAGAAAATCTCCGAGGCGAAGTCAAGGATCTCAATATAAGCAACCTATGCAGCATGGACTGGCGATCCCTGCCGTATCTTACTGCAACGATATTGGAATGTCTTCGGCTATTACCTCCCATCTCGCAGCTCATCAACCGACAGGTAGCAGAGCCTGCATGTCTCGGAGGCCGCATCCACATTCCCAGAGGCACATACATTGGTTACAACAGCTATGCCACTAACCGGGATCCAGTCACATGGGGGCCAGATGCAAATGATTTCCGACCTGAGCGATGGGGTTCCACAGATGAGCAGATTTCCAAGAACTACCGGGGTGCCAAGGCTAGGGCCGAGTTCATTTCCTTCCATGGCGGGTCCCGCGCATGTCTTGGAGAGAAATTTGCTCTCTTGCAAATGAGAGTTACCCTATTTGTTCTCACTCGGGCATTCCGATGGGAGCTCGATCCGGAATGGAAAGACCAAATGACCCCTGTAAGTTCACGGTCCTCCCTGACCCACCAAGCTTGCCCTAATCTACTTCGCAGGCCGGTCCTTTGCACCCACGAGGCGTACGTCTTGTTTTTACAAAGCTTTAGCCTCTTGGCTTGGTTGCTCTTGGGCTTCGCGTCCAAGCGGCCATATTTTTCGTCATGCTTTATTCTCGATTTGGTAGTGTTTCCTTGTTACTAGGGTGTGTTGTTGGCCAATGAAGTGTTTCCATGTTGACTTCGAGAATTTTGCTCACTTAAATCATGAGATGTTGTTGAAAGACTGTGTCAGATAGGCTATCTAAGAGAATGTAAATCCTTCGAGGCGAAGTTGGCCAGATTATGAGATCAAAAATCGAGATCAGCGAGGACAGTGCCCGGTCCATCCATGAGGGATATCGTTACAACCCACATTTACATGTGATCTTTGCATTGAACTTGAAAATGGTAAATGCCTGCGTAGATTCTAAATGATAGGCGAGCTTGGACTCTTCGTGTAAGCGGTACTAGGTAATTGAGGATATGCTCTTTTGAGGTTGTCAGTGATATTGTTCGCCAATGATGCACCAAACTCCACCCGCAAAATGTCTATGTTGAATGCTATCTGAAACCAACTTATATAGACTGCTAATGACTGTTATCTCAACTCACACCCCTGTATCCACCTTTTGATGAGCCAATGATCAGACCCAGTTCTCAATTCTTCCGATTGGCCTATTGACTCAAAGCAACCTTTGCCTGTTCAATACCCTTGGAAATGTCGACCTGCGAGTAGAGACCCAGTCCAACGAGCATCAGCAGGAGATTTGGAATCATTGGGAATCGTAGGTTGTGGGTGCGATCTTGGATGATACCCATTACCAAGGGATTGATCCATCCAGTAGCGAGATCCAAGGTGATCTCCAGACCGAAGAATTGGGCTTCGGAGTTCTCTGGGATCATGGAAGAGTAGATTGCACGATTGTATGCCCGAAGAGCACTGCTGGTGGACATGAAAAGGACCTGCTCAACCCAAAACTCTGCCTGGTGCTTGTAACCGATAGTGACATGGTTGCTGATTCCAATGCAGCCCCACAAAACACAGAGAATATTGACTAAGAGGAAACCGTAGGCATACGATTTCACGGGCAGGTTTAGCCGTGGGTAGAGGTACATGAAGCTCAAACTGCCCATGCAGGCAAAGATGACGCTAGTAAAAGACCACACGGAGTATACTCCGGAGCTTCGGGAGAAACCAGTCACTTGCAGAAACAGTGCGCCGATCAGTTGCAAGTGGTTCGAGTATCCAGTATTCCACAGAACCCATCCGATGCAGAACTTGAATGCTTCAGAATATCGGGTGGCACTTTTCAGCAATTTCAACCAGTTTCTGAACGCAACGAGCAATGGGAATCTGGTTTTGGTGCGATCGACTTCTTTTCCGGGCACGGATGGAAGGAGGTATTGTCCAAGTAGAGCAAACAGAACTAATCGTGTTAGCAAGAATGGACTCTTCCCCCCAAAAAAAGGGCAACTCACTTGTGATACAGCCACCAATTGTAATGGCGAGAAGGTAATTGAAATATCCAACTTTCACATAGGATCCCCGTCCGTAGACAAGAATGATCCCAATAATCAGGGCTGTCAAGCCACCGATGTTGCTTGACACCAATGCTAGAACACTGATGGAGACACCTTTGTTCCACGTCGTTCTCTCTCCCGTGGTCGCTGCCACTCGAGACTCACGGAACCAGCCTGTGGATCGCATGAAGATTGGGATGTAGGACCCTTCAATAACTGTATAGACACCTCCAATGGTCGTCAAGAGGCAATAAAGGACGGATAGGGCGGTTAGGTGGCTGTATGTTTTACCTGTGAGCCCTGCAAAGGGCAGGGCCAAGGTTCCGAACAGAAAGATCGATGTCATCATCATTGTTTTGCGATAGTCTGGTAGGATTGTCAGTCTTGAATACCGAACAAGTCGATCAAGTACACCTACTAGCATAGTCTGCCAAGCCGGCCGTGAGAATCGATACAATGCCCTCTGTAGCTCGACTAATTGATCGGAGGTAAAGTCTGGCTTTGGTGAGCCTCAATCATCGGGAGCCACAATGAAAAGATTGTATCACTCACGTATAGCTGTTGTAATCGATCTCCCCTCCACCAAACTTCACCAGACAGCTGATGTTTGTTCCGCGGCGTGAGCATGGTTTGTCCGATCCGGCCTGGTGGCCCAAGAGATTGGCTGCCGAGAGGATTGCTGCCGTCACGTAGTTTGAGACCATGGAAGCTGTTGGGCCAGTCTGCAATTGAGTGAATTCATCACGGTAAGCCAGATGTCATATCAATGGTGATCTCACGAGTCCCTGCGTACCGAATAGCATAGGACCAAAAATGCCCACAGGGCTTTCTTCGAATTGAAGACAGACTTCGAGTTGGCTTGCTCGAGATCATCTGAGTTGCTTTGGACATCGCGCTCAGTGGCGCGAAGCCCTTGTTTGTCTCCATCGTCGTCTCTATTGACGGTCTCGTCGACAGAATCCCGGTCAACGTTCATATTGCGCTCAGCAATGATACCACTGGCAAACAGAACTTGCAGATATTCTTGATTGCGAAAGATGCTCATCAAATGAGTACAAGCTTGGAAATGAAAACAGGAAAAGACGATAGGGAAACGGAATGGCAAAATCAAAACAGGCAGACATATATAGCGTCTTTGTGACTGCAATCTCTGGCGACGAGCGCTTTCAGTATGGCAGGGTTTGCATCGGCCATTGAGACCGCAAAAGAGATAGGTTACCCATGTCAATGGCAAGTTACGATGTTCTCGATCCTACTTACCATTTGCAGTGAGCTAGTTTGAGCGCTTTTACTATGCCCATTTCGTGGAGGGCGCATGGGGGCCATCCTTGGCAGTCATTCATGTTAGCACTTCGTCCCGGTCCCTTAGCTCCATTGCACTGCCATTGCACTACCATTGGACTAAGACTTCTAGTGCGTTGAGCTTGTACGTTTTTTTAGTTTTCTGTGTTGAGCTGATTCATTTCATTTCGCTTTTACTTTTGGAATTCGAAAATATTCTTTTTTTCATGCTTTTTTCATTTTTCATTTTTCATTTTTCATTTTTATTTTACGAATTTATATTAATTTTCCGAAATCTGCTCAGGCAGGCACTTGAGCTTATTTTCCCGGATAGGAGATCGGTGTTCGGGACAATCCGTGAGTGTATGTTCCATAAGTATATACAGATTTCCCAATTCCCTTTGATCAGTCAAATGCTACCATTTCTCCGAGATGTCGACGCCTGAAATACCCTCCAGCAAGGTGCTGCCCGAAACACAGCCGGGTATTGCTTCATCTCCCGACCTCTCTTCCAAGACACCGGTGCAGAATGTATGCGAGCAACCTGCACAACCAAAACCTGCTTACACAGCGATCTCGCTATCGCGTCGACGCTTTATTCTCGGTATAATCACAGTCGCAGGAATATTCGGTCCCCTTGCGGGAAACATTTACCTACCTGCTTTGCCGGTGATGGCCCGGCAGTTCCACAGAACAGAGACAGAGATAAACGTCACGGTAACGGTCTTCATGGTGGTGTTTGCTTTTGGGGTGAGTCTTTCTCGTGGCCTCTCTGAATATATATGGATACCTCTGTTTCTAAACAAATTCCTCGCAGCCTTTGATTTGGTCGAGTTTCGCAGATTGGAAAGGACGCAGACCGCTCTATATTATCTCCATCCTGATCTATATTTTGGCAAACGTGCTTCTGGCAGCCGTTCCAGCCAACTATGGCGCACTGATTGTCCTTCGCGTGGTGCAAGCGTTCGGATCATCTGCTGTCGTATCTCTGGGAGCGGGCACAGTAGCGGATGTAAGAGAGCCATTTCGGTTTTTTAAACCCCCACAACGTGCTAATTTCTGCTTCTTAACCGGTAGATTATTGAACCAAAGAAACGAGCTCGAGCAATGTCATACTTCCTTTTCGGGCCCCAATGCGGTCCAATTCTAGGCCCAGTGATAGGTGGTGCTTTGGTCGATAAAACGTCCTGGAGATGGATATTTGGTTTCCTGGGTAAGCAAAAGCTAGCCACCACACATTTGAACTTACTTTTGACCTGGTGGTCTAGCGATCTCGGGTGCCACGCTGTGGCTCGTCCTCGTCTTTGCGCTCCCAGAAACCCTGCGTGCACGTGTGGGGAATGGGAGTGTATACACCGACCAAAGCTGGCTTCTTCTTCCTCCCAAGCTCTCCTCTGATCTCGTTCCAGAGTCTGAAAGAGGACCTCCTCCTCCCAAACCCACCTTGAAAGGATACTGGAAGCTCTTCCAATATCCCCCCATCGGCATCACGTGTATGAATACTGCTATTCTCTACTCATCATACTTCTGCATTGCTATTCAACTACCATTTGCTCTTGGAGATGTCTACCACTGGTCCAGCAGTGAGGTCGGCGCTGGCTATGTTGTTGTCGGAGTAGCCATGGTCATTGGATCTATCTGTGGAGGCCGGTTCTCTGATTGGAGACGCAAGCGATTAGTTCAGGTCCATGGGGAGAGCAATGTTCACCCCGAAGCACGATTGAATGATCAGATCTGGGGCCTTTTTCTCGCTTCTGCTGGACTGATCATGTTTGGGTTCTTTGTGGAGCATGCGCTTCACCCGGCTGCTACTTTGATCTCTACATTCATCGGTGAGTAGAACCCGTGAGACAACCTGGATGACTCTTCTGAACTTTGAGTTACATAGTCGGATTTGGAATGTCGTGGATGTTTGTTGCATCGAACGCATTCTTGACTTTGTGTCTTGCACAGCAAGCTGCCGGCGCTTTTGCTTTGGGCAACATGTTACGCAGCCCTGCTGCTGCTATAGCTGCAGCAATCATCACACCTCTTGTGCAGAAAATGGGCTGGGGGTACTGCTTCCTTGGCTTGGGACTTTTGAACTTGGTTGGAATAGGTTCGATGTTGATTGTTCTACGAACGCAATCAACCCGATGGGCAAAAGCTAGACTAGCAAAAGGAGCACAAAACGGGCATCAGAGTGGACCTCAGAAGCCAAACTGATCACCAACTAGAGATGTGACTGCAGGTAGAGTCTTCTTGGGTCCGTTACTTGTCCAAAGGGTTACTCCAGGGCTGTCGGTTGATTTCGCTACGAAGTTTCAGTCCTCATTCAAAACCATGATATTAGAAAACTAATGTGTGATTTTTAAAGGCAAAGTCTTTACCGAATCTTGGTTAGATGACCTCGCTGAAGATTGGCGATTCGAAGGGAGTCCAAACGGTTGGAGGTCCGACGAAACCAGCCTTCGTTGGCTCGAAAGACTATTCAATCCGTAGACTTACGGGTGAAAGGCCAGTATCGACTTTAGATCCTTGTTAGGTCGTGGCTCTCATTACACCAGTCTGTTCTTTAGTAGTGAGATTCCCGCGGGTACGGAGTACTAAAATATGATCTGAAGTGTTACAGGTGATTGGCACAAGACGCCTAAATCTGCGCATTTTCCCGCATATTCCCGCATAGCGATCGCCCCGTGGGGTCGACCTGAGACTGTAACACATTCAACATTGTTTGATTGACCATCAAAAAGACTCTATGTATTTTAGCTAGGTAGCCCATTGGCCAGGCGCTTCAAAATCTGACATGGCCTGATTTTTAGGATCGCATGATTTAAATTTCAGAAGAACCTACCACAATAGCTTTTCGTCTCTAAGATAGCTTTTCTCCATTGGAGGTTATTATTCTTCTCCAGGTGCTAGGGAAGTTCGAATGGAACTTTTCTCATATGCACTCAGTGGTCATGGACCCTTCAAGGTCGGGATACACCTTGCATGTCATCCATGTTACATATACCAAAGGTGATTAGAATTGCTTATTGTCCCAAGTATCTCCCTCAAATCCTCTCAGAGACAGCACAAATACATCATGCATTCCATTCGATGAATTTCCCCATCCCATTTGCTTTCATCTGCCCTTTCATCCCGGGTTTGTTGGCTCCTTTCTCTCCCGATTCCTTTTTCCCAACCCAATCGTGCTCTGTCTCATTTTTTTTTACCTTTTAAAAGTGGTATAAAACTTGAACGAACCCACTGGAATCTAGGAAGCAGACATTTTATTTACAGTCATGTCTCCTGACCGCAGCGCAGGCAGCGAAGAGGAAGAGAGTCTTATCCCAGGTCAGTCGTTGACATATCCTTTTCAGCACAAAGGCTGGTGTCGTCCGCTTCAACTGTCGGTTTGTATCACCCGGTGAGATCTTCGTGAATCAAGCTCACTTGGTACAGTGGATAAACTTGAGAACCTATATTCGGGAATGCATTGTGTACTCTCCGGATACATTCTGCAGTCAAAACGACACATGCGGAAGGGTTGAAGCGAGCATCAAATCCTCGAGACCCAGAAGTGCAATAGAGAGTTGCGTTAGAGCGCTTGACGCGGCAACCCTTTTACCCTCGCATGATGCATCCAAGACATTACTCACGGCATACTTCGACACATGGGAGCGGCTTTACCGAGTGGTCCATATCCCATCATTTTGGAAAGATTATTATGATACATGCATTGGATTAAGAAAATCCTGCCTTAATTCGAGAGTTCTCACACTCGCGATCCTTATCCTGGGACAGCAAGTCACAAACCAAGATTTAATTGAAAATCTCCAAACCACGAAGCAAAACCTTGAACGATTTTCAGAGTGGACACAGTGCGTCGAGAACTTCTGTATTCTCCTAGTCGACAATGAACGCCTGGAACTACCGCAGCTACAGATTCTATCTCTATTTTCGATTTACAAGACGACCGACTGCGACCGAAACGAAGCACGGAAGTGGGCAAAGATTCTTG
Organism: Penicillium olsonii; assembly: GCA_911174995.1. Taxonomy (NCBI): domain Eukaryota; kingdom Fungi; phylum Ascomycota; class Eurotiomycetes; order Eurotiales; family Aspergillaceae; genus Penicillium; species Penicillium olsonii. The sequence continues at coordinate 845,476 of CAJVNO010000044.1, forward strand.
TCAAACGCGCCGTTCAGGCAGAGCTTCACGTTGACCCGTCCGAGTTAAAAGGGATATCTGTATTTGACACGGAGATTCGAAAGCGGCTGTGGGCCACTGTCTTGGAGATTGATATTCAAGTTTCTCTCGACCACGGAAACGCCGTGCCTTGGACTGCAAGCATCAACCACCGAGTGCAGCCACCTTCCAATATAGATGATGATCAGCTACATCCGGGCTTGCTAGAGCTCCCTCTCGTGCAAGATGGTGCCATCAAGTCGATTTGTACCTTTCAGAGAGTTCTTTACCAATCTGCCGAGCTAAGAGCGCAGCTTCTCGCGCAAATGTTCGGTCGCGCAAAGCATGTGGATGTTGCCTCCCAAATCACACAAATACTGCTGAAAGATCTCGATGATACTTTTACCTCAGCAGAATGCGATACCTTGAATGCAGAATCCAAGCATCTCTTGCAGCTACATATCCGTCGTTCGGCTCTGCAAGTGTTGCAAAGCCTCACATTCCAAGCAGCAAATTATTGCCAGCTTCGGAAGTACCTAGCCATCTACCATACGTACACCGCAGAATACCTCCAGGTCTATTTAACACTATCGCCGTCCGCACGAAACGGCTGTCTCCTCTCGTCCACGCTTTTCGAGGCTCTCTCCCCAGTGATATACGCTTATATCGACGGGTTCCCTCTTTCCAGTTAGTACGCAACATACTACAACCAATCACTGAGGCTAACACTCCCAGTGGGAGTTCCAGTACCCTCTCATGAAATAACAGACTTCGCCAAATCATGGTCCAAATACGCGTTTGATGATATGGATTGTCTGACTGATCGAGCGCTCCGAGAGAACACATTATTTGTCTTTCTCTCTAATTATTTGAAAAGTAAAGATCGAGCCCCCATAATGTCTTCTACAAAACATCGAGAAGCATCGTGGCGGTACGGCCGTCTATCCTCATCGCTGAACGAACGCAGACGGACTCCCAAGTTCTACATGGAGCTCTCGGAGATGGCGTGGACGAAGTAGGATTCTTGGAGTTAACGGATTTAGGAAGCCCCAGTAATATCAATGCCTAGCACTGGGGGTATCAATGTGTACCTAGCTTCGCTGGATGCAGAAGCTGGTCAATCCCAGGTTATTTTTATGTTTGCATCAACAGTCCAAGGTTTGTTTACAGCCTTGGAACTACGCCAACCCTCCTAATGTCCCATCAAATTGAAATGATGTATTTGCGAAGTACCACTGTAAAATTTCATCTTATTGTCGAGCTACCCACCTTCTCGGAAATGCCAACACTTCCAGGATTCTAGGTACAGTCGTGGAGGAAATAGGAGTCGAAAAAGTTCTAAAACAACAAAGATCTTTGTGCTTCCAGTGAAAGCTCATCACTAGTTCCCATCTGCTACAGGGGCTGGTTCCACTGGACTAGATTCCTGCTTTGCGTTTTCTTGCGTCTGAGACGTATTTTGCATCGAACCACCAATGTCTCTATGTGCCTTTCCGAAATGAGTTATTCTCATATGTGAAAGTACACCATCCTTTCGAGAAAAGGTCTTTGGACACAAGGGCAAGGGGCAAATGAATTTCCGGGGAGAAATATGCTGCGTTTGAACGTGTCGCATCAACGCAGCTACACCATGAAACACGCCACCATAGGAGCAACCTTCCCAGCGACACTCGAGGGCCCCACACAGCTGGTCTGATGCAAAATTTGATCCTTTTTGGCCTTTCTGCGGGCGGCCATGCTGAGCTTTTCGGAGATCTGACAAAGACGTGTTCGTGGCGTTCCATGAACATGATGGTCCAGCAACCCGATCTGGGAGTTCCGGATGGTCTTGAGACTGGCACCCTTCCAAACTGTTTGGTTGATCCTCTACTGCACCTAAATTCAGAAATATTCAATCAATTGCGAGCCCATCGTGAGGAGTGGAAGGTAAAACCCACTTTGACAATAACCAGAGTCGACGGAGAAGCCGGGGCTTGCACCGCTGACCACTAGGGGGTCAAATTGAAATGTTGGTGAAGGCGATGGGGCGTCTTTCTGAGGATTCGAAGATTTCGAAATCAAAGGGATGGTAGGCCTTGGAGATTTTGAAGATGGGTAGTCACGGTTTCGATCCTTCGCCGGAGAGTCAATAGACGGACTTAAATCCAATAGCCCTCTCGTGAAGTTCTTGATATCTTCAAGCACGTCTTGAAGATCTTCAATTTCGTCTCCATCGCTCTCATCCTCGCTGTCGGTCTCAATTGCATCCTCAATATCATCTTGGGCTTCATTGTCGCTTGCGCTGCCGTGACGACGCAGACGTTTGCATGCCTTCAGAGCCTCACCTAGGCGGGACATGTTTAATTTCAAGTCACTCAGAGATGATTCGGTATCCTCGAACATCTCTGTATACTTGTAGCCTGATTCTATTAGCATCTCTCACGTGGAATTCCAACAAGACCTGTCAACTCACATCGAGAAATGCTTTTTGCGAGCGATGTGAGTATGGAAAATACCAAAAGCGCGAGATCTTGGGATAGCTCTAATCGTCTGTCAAGACCATCATTGCCGACGTCAAAATCATTTCCCCAAAGACAAAGCAGCTGGTAGTCATTTCGCAAGGAGTTTAGCCAAATTTTGGTTCTCTCATTGCCCCTACGTGCATGTTTCACCAATGATCTGCAAGAATTGATACAACACTTAAACAGATCAGTGATATTCCCAGTATGACAAAGATCCGTTCTCAAGTCAACCGAGCTCGACCTTTGGAGTTCATGGCGATTATCCAGCAGTGGTGCTGGCCCGGGATCACATGCAGAGGCCTTGTTCTTAGATGAGGGCCCTTCCATCAAGAATGGGTCTCTGATGTGACCCATCTTTCTCTCTGAAGCTCTCAATCGTAGATGCTCTAGGCCGACTAAACTGGAATTGTATCACTGGGCGTAGAGACCTTTTGCTTCATGACACACTATCACGAGGAAGCAAAACAAAAGCGATTCATACAAGTCACAAGAGGTTGATATTTGGGAGAAAACTCAGTGAAATATAAAGAGATATGGTTTATGCTAGGGCATAGCCACAATATTCTGCCACGTCAGGATGCTCACCCGGGTGCCAATGTACGAAGTAGAGGGTGAGGCGAAGTACAGTATGCATGCACTAAGGCGGCAGGGATCACACACAGCCCTGATATGTCTCACCGATATTAACATGCTATGGTTAGGATCTATTTAACTTTGGTGAGAGCCTTGAAAAGGACAGGGCCATTTCTCTCGTTTCCTCTTGCGTATATCCGTTCTCACAATGAGCGGCCTCGAAATCCCTGGCCTTGTCTTTGGCGTTCTCCCCGTCTTTGTGCAAGTCCTACAAAGCTACCGGAACATTCACGACACTCTGCATACCTTTCGGCACTACTCTCGCGAAGTGAAGAGGATCGATGTCCAGTTTAGGATTCAGCAACAAAACTTTCAAAATGAGTGTAGCTTGTTGCAGTATATTGCTTCTGAAGAGGAAGGTTCAACGCGGGGAAGCAAAGATTGCGCGTCCCGAATAAATGGCATTCTGGAAGAACATTTGAATAAACGGGTCAATGACAGCCAACAAACATGTGAAGAAATTGTGAATGATATCAAAGGGGAACTTGATGAGATGGAGGAAGATCTCAAGTCCTTCAGCGTATTGAAGAATACAAAGAAGAAAGTAAGTCAATATCGTCGTCACCTATACCAATGCCCCCTCCACTCACCTTTGACTAGCATGAAAAGCTAAAGACTACCATACACCGAGTACGGAGCTCAATCACAGTGGTATTTGATAAAGATCGCTATATAAAGCGACTCACGAAGCTACGCGAGAGTAATATGGACCTGCATACATTCAGAATGCAATTAGAGGAACTCCTGAAAAGAAGATCAGATACCACCAGTCCAGCAAAATGGAGCAAACGGCTACCAACGCATTACTCCTCGGTTCAGAGAGTATCGCGAACACTGCACGAGGCTCTGTCTAATGCTTGGCATTGTCCATATTCGGGTCACAAAACTCATTACGGGAAGCTTTGTGTTGAAGCCCCGGTACAAGATATGATTCGACTTGATCTGGCACTGTCTTACAAACCCTGCCAGATTGAGAACAGCCCATACTTAAGGTAGGCAGTTTGTGAGCTCAGTCATATGCTATTCACTAATTAAGCTACCCAGTGAGGAAGACGACGGTGATCATGTGTGGGTCTACGTTCAATCAATCAACACCGAGATCAACTCCAAGAAACGGACTCGGGAAAAGCACGTCAGCTCAGCCTCATCTTGGAGTGGCCTTACGGCATCTCTGTGTATGAGTAAGATGAATCGGAGAGATACAAACATCTCTCTTGCACTAGGACCCGTGGCTGAATCGCAGTCATGCAAGAGACAAAAGTTACAACCTGTGGATGATTGCACATTACCGGATTCCTACGCCTCTACTGCTGATGAATCTTGTCACGGACCGGGAGAAGTCACGATCATTCAAGATCTGTGCCAGCACATCCAGAAAGCAGCTCATTCCTCAGCCTTCGCATCTGATAAATGCATTGGCTACCTCGAAGCCCCTCGACTTTTCAAGCACGTTTTTTATTCCACCGATCGAGCAAAATATAACAAGTCCCCGGGTAAAGGACGTCTTACCGAGGAAGTGATCAACCTTGAATATTTGCTCTACGCCACCAATAGCGAACCCGCTTTAGTCGACGTGGGCTCTAAATTCAAGATTGCTCACACGATAGCAACAGCCGTTCTCCAATATCACTCCACACCATGGTTACGGGATGATTGGCGGCTAAAGGATCTCGCCTCTTTTGGCAACCTTCAAGGAGTATCCGATGAGTCCTTGCGTACTCTCCACCTCACATCATCTTTCAATCAAACGAACCAAGATCCAGAATTGAGCAGTCCATGGTGGGGAGGAAATGCGTCACCAGACCCCACAAATTCCAGCATAGAGACTGCTCGTTGTCAATATGGAATCAACAACACGGTTCTATTCAGCCTTGGAATTGCTCTGCTCGAGCTGGCTTATCACCGACCTCTGGAACAAATGTGCGGCGGACAAGACCCAATTGTGACAGCCCGGAAACAGGCAATATCGGCTCATCCTTTAGGTCTCAAGTACCAGAAAATCGTGCGGCAATGTTTTTGCAGTGTGATTTTGGTATGGGGTCTGACATGAGAGAAACCGATCTGCAGACTGCTATCTATGGGGATGTGATATGTTCTCTGGAGGAAATGATGAGCTCGCTCTCTCTTGACTGAATGCCGCTTTACTATATTATTTTTGAAACTTCGAAGAATGATGGTAGTAGTTGTGATCCTATCAACCTTCGGTAACCTACCGGAAGATAATCCAGCTAATGTTCTACAACTATCTTGGAATGATGAAGCATAATGAATCAATCATATTCACACGAAGTAAGACTCTGCGTAATCAAACACTGCACGGGTAAAAGAAATGCACTCCATGAGATCGAAGAGGGAAGGGGGGCGGGAGAAGAGCCACCGAAATCGATCATCACATAGCAAGATGATTTTTTCCACAGCCCCAGATGGAGACAAACAGAACGCTAACCGAGGTATAAGATGAGAGACAATCCGTCTATATCAAAGCCCAGTGCATCCAAACATGAATTGGAGGTCACACTTTCTTCGATGCGGAGAATTGCCTTGGGTTTATTCATGATACATGGAAAAATATCAAAATGAAGATGAAGTAATTTAAATCGAAAGACATTGAAACAAGGTGGAAAGGGGTAGTCATTAAGTGGTCATAAGAAGGGAATGCTCGGTACGCTCCTTCATTCGCATGGCTTGGGCTTCGAGGGAACGGGCCATCAGTTTCGTCACTGTAACAGGTTAGTTATCATGTTAGGAAGGAAATATCAGGTGAAAAGCCTACCTGGCCAGACAGCAGCTCGATCCAGGAGACTGGCTGTCGCAATCAATATTTTACATCCGTATCCACCTTCCACAACACTGGGTAATCGTTGCATGACACTCAATGCAGACATGGAGTTGCTGTTTTGCACTTGGCGCTGCATCTTGCTCTCAATACTGTTCAAGATTTCCTTGATCTTGTCCACCAGCTTGCAGTCTTCGTCCTCAAGTAGCATGACCCCTGGGACTCCGGTCAAATCTGCATCATCACGGCCTAGAACACCGAGGTACGGACCGACGCGCTCTTGGACGGTAGTGATCCATTCCGCTAGAACCTGCGCGCAATCGAAAGCGCACATAGCACATTGAATGGGCAATTCACGCGACGAGAACTCGGCGAAGGTATTTCCCAACCGATCCGACATGGAGATGGAATCGGCAGCGTAGAAGGCCGCTTTCCGCAGGTGCTTTTCTCGTTTTGTCTGGCCGGCTTTGTGCATCTGAGACAGGTTCTGCAAGGGTTCATCTTGCGTAGGCGTCTTGGAGATAGCGATATCAGAGACTCCCAGGTCGACGATAGAGTCGCGCCTGGAATCAAGCGCACCGGTGAGAGAAGGGTCCACTACGTCATCGATGGTAGCGTCCTGTTGTTGGAAAATCTCAGTACCACGTGCAAGCTCATCTGCCATGCCGTTCCAATCTCGCTGCCAAAACGCTTCTTTGCAGCGTCCAAGGTTGACGAATAGACGAACATAAGCGAGATCGAGCAGAGGAATGCTATCTGCAGACAATGGTCCGGCACCGAACGGATTCGGCCGTTCAAGGCTGTGGACTGGATTGCTTGCCCACGCTGCTTGCCAAGCCCGAAGAGCAGGCTCAATATGTGCTTGCATGGCGTCGGTTTCTTGGGCAGTCCATTGGCGACCCATATGTCTCTGTCGTGTTTCCCATATATAGTTGTGCAGCGAGTAAATGAGTACCAGACAGCCGAAGGTACTTGGTCGGTTTTCTGAGTTGGACAGGTCATCTGAGTTATAGAATAGGTTCGATGATTGGCTTTGCTCGCGTTGGCTGGCGGTCAGGAGAGACGTCAAGGCAGCTGAGAACGACAATGTCTTGTCTGAGGCAGTTTGGCCGCCCATCTGCTTCCAAGCTTGGGGCGACTCTGCTGCCCAGAGATCCTCCTCGCAGGGTAAATCGAGACGGATTTCAGAGTTCGTAAGTGCAGGCGCGTGATTGTAAGCTGAAACAAGGAAGCTAGAAAGATCGAATATGGCATAGAGAGTACGTTTTCGCTCTTCCACAACCTTCCAGTTCAGCCAGTCCCGCCGTTCTTTGGGCTGGCTGAAAGAGGAAGACATCCAATTGTCGGTATCACCGGAGAAATTGCTTGCGTTGAGACCATTGCTGAGGTGGTCTTGGGGCAAATTCTTAGGATCCAGATGCTGAGTTAATTCGGCTGCTCGGGCTAGGCTGACCAAAGCCGCACAGTGGGTGCTGGCAATATCTGCAGATGTCTTGTCACCACATGTGTGGCCATATATCACATTCAAGAGCATCGCCTGTACGAGCCAGAGTGGGGTGTTGTGTACGGAGTTATCGCGGGGGGATTGGGATCGGTTGAGAGCAGCAGACATGTCGGCTTTTCGTCGCTCTTCGAGATACAATTGTATCATCTTTTTCGCGGCTTCGAAGAGGTCCTTGGACGCTGCGGTGTCATATTCGTACAGGGCTCCGATGGCGGCCATGGAGAGAATCAGGCAGCCTCCACCGCCAGAAACACCGGTTGAACTGAGATTGAGGTGGCCGCTCGGGGTGCGCAAGTTGTTCGTGTATTCGGGGGCTTGGAAGTTAAGGGTCGGGATATGAAGAAATGGGACGTGAGGGTGGAAATAGGTGATATAGGCCGAGATGTATCGCTGCAAGTCCGAAGTGCTGGGCAGTTGACCGGAGCTGTTGAAGCCAGTCGAGCGGGCAAACAGATCGCGGCTGTTTGAAAGTCCACTTGCGGGCTGGGAATACTTGCGATGATTGAAGCCAGTGGGGATCGACATGCTCGCTAGTAGAGCCTGTCGTGTGGATTCTGTAAATGTATCCGTTGAGACTGAAGATAGTTGAGTTCGTAGGGCACTATTCGTGAAAGAAACGTTGAGAGGATTAGGAGATTCTCCGTTGGTTGCCAGAGAGGATGGAAACATACTCTGGGAATGCCCTTCCATGATGGGTTGGCCGACCGAGGTCATAGACGGTGGGGTGGCATACGTCTCGGTAAACGGATTCTGGGCCATTAAAGACTTGGGTGACACGGTTTCAGGGGGAATGCCCAAATCATTCAATGTCGTCGGGGAGAAATCGATCGCGAACTGGTTTGCGGCGTGGTGGGCGGGGAACGGGTTGTGCCAGCCATTGGAGATGGGAATGCGATTTGGACCATCGAGCATGGCCTCGCTGATACCGCTCTGGCTGCCCGTACTCATCGCTGATGGTGAAGACTCATCGACGACTGAGTCATTGCCATTACCCATCCCCACCGCAGCATCAAACCCATTCATCCAATCGAAGTTCATCTCCTCATCCATCATGGGGTCCACGGAAGGGGGTAACCCATTTTGGTAGTGACCAAATGGAGACGAGGGGGAGTCGCCGAAGCCTTGTGGGGAGCCTGCGAAATGTAATTGTGCCGGGTTGATGGTGCTTCCATGGCCCATGAGCATACCATCTATACCCGTATCGAAACTCCCGTACACCGGGGCAGTCCGGAGTGACCCAGACATGTCCATGGGAAGTCCGGAGGTTTCCAACTTCGATAGTCCGTTCACGGGAGGGTGTCCAGAGCTAAATCCCCTGTAATCCAAGCTTGAGCCGATTGAAGAACTAAGGCTAGGGTGATATGAGTGTCCTGATTGAGGGGCCGAGGACGGGTTACCAGCACCCGGGATACCGAGGGCGGCCCCGTCAATATGGCTAATGGTATTCGCCCTTGGGCGCACCGATGCCGATGAATTGTTGGCAATAGAATTCTTGCGAACGCGGTTAACTCCCGGGGCAGCACCGGTGCTCTCACGGCGGCCGTTTCTCGGTCGAGAAGACGGCGTCGTGGTCATGTGAAGCTTCTGCTGATGTCTCAGAAGCAGATCACGGCGAGCGAAGCATCTTGCGCAATCCGGACATTCAAATGGCTTCTCCTTGGTGTGCGATCGTTCATGGCGCTTAAGGTGCTCCAATCGCGCGAAGGAGCGAGTGCAAGTGGTGCAAACATGGGGCCGAGGCTTGTCTGTCTTGGGGGGAGGGATATTGCCACTGGCGCCCGTTTGACCATTCAGATCCTGTTTCTTTGAGTCTTTGGGAGCTGGGAATAGATGGGTAAGAATTGCACCGAGGGAGATATGATAAGCCACACTCACCAGGCATGTTTCCCGGAATTTCGTTGATGCTGGCTAGATCCGCCACGTTGGAACTGTAGTCTCGATTTTGTCCGACCATACCATCCAGTAGCATGCTATTGTTTTGAAGCTCCACGGACCAGAGTGCTGACTACTGGTCTCGGGGGAGGTTCGTTGGGTGCGGGGAGGTCGCTGAAGGGTCTCAATCAGTCGATTGGATGGTCGCGTTTGCCAGATATCCGGCTGTCAAATTTGTACAATGAAGAAAGTCGGAACGACTGCGATGACATCAAGTCAGCATGTCTCTCGTATGATGCGTATAACAGCCATCTCGGCGACCCAGGGTACCGAAACAGACTATCTGTGAACCTTGCCGTGAGACGCAGGAGTGGGAACCAACCAATGACAAAGAGATTTACAGTGGATCTATCGAAGGAATCTGAAAGGGGGAATGGGCTTGATTGACAGGGTATGAGGACCTGCGGCCGGTATCGCGGGAAGGCTAGTGTTCACGTCTTTCGGAAACGTCAGCGAGCTGTTTTCCCCCAGGGCCGCCAGTTTTTGGCGACCGGTCAGCGAGGTCGACTCACATCAAAACTATGAGCAGCTCGGTCGAAGCTATGGGGGGTTTGTCTTCAGGACTCGCGCATCCATTGAGGGAATTGATCTCACTAGGTCGGAAGTGGATCGGGCGGAGATAACCGACGGGAGCAAGTGCAGATAGGCGATAAGGATGGAAGCGAAGTGGTGAGGATGAGGCAGAGGAAGAAGAAGGAAGTTCTAAATTGCCTCCGAAGTTGGAGTCGAGAGAGAGAGCGAGCGACGAGGTACCTCTACTTACATAGCGGGTAGTCGTGGCAGTAGTGGCGGGTAGCGGACAGCAAGTATTGGGGAAGTACCCACGATAAGGAGGTCCGAGAGCAAAGGTACACCGGGGGTACATCCACCGCACCCACCAGGGCGATGTCAGGCCCAGATGCCCACGCAGCAGACGGTACCGATACAGCGTCCGGTCTAGTGGGGCCCGACACACGGGCGGCGCTGGTTAGGCCAATGAGACCCCGACGATTACCCAGGGTGATACCAAATCCGGCGTAGGTCAAATCCTATGCGCACGCACGGCCACGCCCACCAGTTCCTGACTTTCTGTTGCCTGAAGGCGCTCCGTTACTAGTATTCCCGTACGTTCTCCGTCACCTCTTACGTCTTATCTGCTTCAGGTAGATGCAGCGATTGCCTGATCTCAGCGATTTGCTGAAGTTCACTTATGATCTGGGTACTCGAGGCTTCAGATCAATGAGCAGATCCCTTCGGATGCACCTTCTGACAGCCAGGTCAACCGCGACAATCCCAGATCGTATTCTAATCCCAAGCGTACGGTGTACAACGATACGGTACAATGTATACTGCCCTGAGTCGGAGTGGGCCCGAGAGTTACCGGGGTGAACAAGCCCCGAAACCATCAATACGGTACGGTAAGGTAGTATCCTTGGTATCAGGACCTCGTGACAACTTCACTGGGTTTCAGCACTGGGACTATTCTCATTCCAGAAAGGGGATTCCTGGTAATCTCCAGAAAATGAAACAAGCATAGTATAGTCAAGTCATCCCAACAGTCATGGTCTTATTAATTTGCAGAGCTAAATCGGGGGCTGAGTCCTGGCGGATCCCGAGCCATGGGCCAATTTTGTGGGGGAAATCCAGCCAAAACAGGGTTCGTGTGGGGGATTTGCCTGCTCGTGGTCACAAATCACAATCTGCAGCCAGCAAGGGATATCCTCCGGTTCTCGCAACACGTTCCAGCGTGGCAAGATTGCTTTTTCTTTTCCTTTGGTTTGTTTCTGCTTTCCCCGGAATCCAAGCGTTTCCAGAAGACGGGACTCGCACGTTGCGCCACGCCGTTTTGAGTTTGGGTCGCACGGAACGAGGCGAGGATGGACATCTCAGCTTCCATTGGATCAGCCCTTGGATCGGGGCCGGATCTGGGGTCATTGGCTTTCCATCCCCTAGGTATCTCTTTTTGTTCTCCCTTGCTCTTGGGTCCGGGCTTGTGGCCTCACGGCGTAATTCCGAGAGTGTACCACATCACAAGGACAGAGATGGCTATTGGGCTGCAATTGCGGGTTTGCCGGCTCAACCACTGCATCGTAGACAAAGGCTCTGCTCATCGCAATTATTCGCACGGACATCTCGTTTGCAGAATCCCCGGACTTGACAAGACGCTAGTCGAACTAGGACACTAGAGCGAGTCTAAGAAGGCTGCAGGTGACCCGAGATGAGTCAAGGGTGGGCGAGCGACAAATGAAACCTCAGGACCGTAAGCCACCTTCCGAGCCCTGGAGTGAGCTGTCTCTGAGCTGTATCACTGTCTGGGGATGGATCGACTGACACCCGGAAATTCCCCAGGCTGGGGAAATAAGCTGCAACTAAAGGGTCTGAGGGGTCTTAAAAAAGCATCGGCATGGTCTTCCGGCCTGATTTCAATATATGCATGCAGTGATGAAAATGATGGTCAGCCAAGATAATCCCCATGCTGCGCCAATTCCCGGGGCGATGTATCCGATATGCCCGCGAGATGCCCGGTATTGAAGACATCCTCCAGGGGAAGAAATGTCTCGGTTGGAATTTTGGAAGAATCGTGCTCCTTACGGAGCACAACAGTCTGGATTTATTGTCGAACACGAACACAGTCGTTACGCAGTGCGTCCTTCGCGAATGCTTCCAGAATGCTCCCCAAAAGAAGTGGCATTACTCGCGTAGCATGTCCATGAAAAAACCCATTTGCCCTGAGCTCGGGGCGTCCAACTCAGGGGCAGATGCCACTAAAACCAAGCAAATACTTTAGTCCCTACAACGTCGCGGGGCGCTAGTCAAAGCGAGTCGAAACCACTATTGCGTAACTGCGCTTCGCGGATGATCGCTGTCCCGTGTACCATGTGTGCAACATTACATGGTATGTGTAAACATAAGTTTTTGCTATTCAAATCGTCCGATCTCCGGAAAATGGACGAAACGCCGACTCAAGCTGTTTGGCCCAATACGCCGTATATAGTATCTCCGAAGCGCGATTTTAAGTATGTCTTATCACGCCCCTTGTGCAAGATGCCATCAACGCGGGATGGGACGGACATCAAGCCGCCCTAATTTCTAATTTCATATCGAGGTCCATTCCGGAACTGCTACCCGCTCATTTGCGTATCACTGTTGATGCTATCCACTCGGTGGGTACTGTCATTGGCCGAGTTGGCTGCACCCTGATAAGTACTCCGTACCTACGGAGTACGGAGTAACTATTGTCTTCATAGACGATCTGGAAATCCATGGGATACTCTTAGCTGTGCACAGGGGTTAACAACCAAATTCAAAACCCGGAGTTTGACCACTGTCATTCTCAATAAGAAAGCGCAGCATGCCACTCGTATGTCACTTTCCCTCCAGTGAAAACCAAATCTCCTGAGGCTCTATCGCGCCCTGTGCGTCATTGCAGGTCCACATTACATGACATCGTCAATACCGTTCAGTCCGCAGCAGAATGACCTCAATGTTGTACGTTATACGGGGTAATTGAAGTGATCGTAATTCACGCACGCCTAGCGTTTAACCGGTGATCAGATAAAAAATAAAGGCCAGCCGCTCGAGCCAGGCTATATTGCATGCACCGTACTAATATCGAATCAAGTGGCAAATGCCTCACAATGGCAGCACCGACTGATCGAGATCAGCGACTAGGTACTGTATGCGAAGAAAGTCGAAAGACCCGGCAATCACAGGCATCGGGATATCCCGACAAGCCTACAAGCCAGTCCCAATGTCGTACGAGAAAGAAGTTAAGTGGCCAACCACATATTAATTTGAAACGAAAAGACAAGCTGAAAGAAGATAATGACATGGGTGGAGTGCCGGTGCAAGCTTCCATGGAAATTTCAACCGGTGAATTTTGTTCTTTGTTGATTCGTAGAATTACTATTCCCAGCCGTGCCTGGGCGGATAGCGATGGGGCTAGCGATAGCTGCGCTGATACCATACCCCATTATTTTTTGATCATTGAAGATAGCGAATGCATTTGTAACGGGTTCTGGGGGCCACTTCTTGTTTCACTAGTCGGTCGAGTCCCTGCGTGGAAGATCAGAGTTAAGAAATAATGTTGAAAGCCCAATCAAACGGTCCAATGCACGGAGTATGGAGTTCGGAGTAGAGCGATGCTAATTGCAGCCGTTTTTGCACTCACAGTACGAAGTATACTACTAGTAGTTAGTAAGTGCTTCCTTGACAATTCTCGTGGAAATAAAATGGGAGTAATGATTTACCCAGCGCTAAGAACGTTGAAGATGTTATATTTAGTGATTCATACGTTGGAGTCCGCATTGTAATCAAATGATCGATGTAACATTCCACTCCATCGTAATAAAATGGGTCTCAATCGGGGTCATTACAGTTCATTTACTCGGATAACTTCGCACTAAACAACATTCACCGGAACAGCAATCGGATAAGAGCTCACGATGCAGTAGTCTGGAAATGGTCGAAGCTGATATCGGGTTTAATTCACCGGAGAAAGGCCGATGTCGCAAAAATGGAGCTAGTTTAGCCTGTTTCTCTCGCATCAAACGTGCGCGGGTTAGATCTGATGTGATTGACCGGCTGACTAGGGTGTGCATTAGTGGTAATTATTGCAGGCGCGATGACGGGGTGTATTCAATCTTCATCGCGGATTGGATAGGAGCAGACTTCGCCGGCGTAGATCAAGCGATCGATTGGTTTTCTAGCGTCCGAGTTGTACCTTGCGTGGTGTTATGCAGTCAGCTTCTTTGGCTACCAGAGTGACCCTCGGCAGTATACACAAGTGTCTCCCGAGCAACACAAGAACAACAATGGTCTGACAATGTGGAAAAAAGAAAAAAGGCAAAAAGCACACTCAGACAGTATCCAAATCTATGCATGTCATACAGTCCATCATCTTGCTACACAATCCAGTACTTGCACTGGGCGCAGCGTTGGGATCGCCTCGCACTGACACAAGCATCGAATCATCCAAGTCTTCGACATCGCCACTATGCACAGCCAAAGTCCGCACATAGACGTAGCCAAGGTCGATCGTTTTACCACATCCACCCCTGGGTATGATCTCTGCACAAATCGAAGGTTGATTTCGCGCGGAATCCAATTTAAAAGGTCGTATACTCCAACGGCCGCCACCCACCAGTGCAGGATCATTGAACCGACTGGCCCAGCCACACGTCGCACCCGACTCGTAGACATTGCATGTAGGCCTAGGTCGCAATGTAATTAATGGCGCATTGGCGATCTGGCACGGTCCATCCTGCGGCCGAAGTGACCTTTGCATGCAGGATAGCCCGGCTAACGCCATGTACTTCGCTTTTTGGCGGCTTTACGGCGGCTTTACGTTACCGTTGACGTCTTGGGTGTGTGAGCGAAGCGAAGTACCGCTGTGGAAGTAGGGGACCGTAAGGTGAAACCTTGGAATGTACCTAGATACGGAGTACAGGGCGACGTTGAGGTAACAGACGTAGGGCGGTTCTCTATGTTCTGCATTGCATTGCCCCTCCCCCTCGTTGATCAAACTGGCCTCGGCCTGGCATTGGCGGAATCGTGGAGCTAATTCCGCGATTGACGTCGTATATGGACGAGCGCAGTCGGTGGGATTTCCTCCTGTCCGTTGCCTCAGACGGCACCGAAGAACGCGCTCGTTGCTCGATTTTGAAATGTTCCAAGTTTGAGTGGAAGAATTTGTGGAATGATGTCTATATACTCCAGACCTAAACACATAGTTTTGATTCGCCACCCGAGACTCAACACGAGGGCCCAACTCCAAGCACAATGATTTTGAGGAGCAAAAATATTCACAGAATTCGAATGGTATATGAGCAAGACATGGCACATGCAATTTCCGAGTCGGTCGGAGCGTAGATACATATCTGCGTCTAGACACTGATGGTCTTGAAAACACTACAAAGGAGAAGGCGTTAGCTGGTTTCATAGTTCTCCGTCGGGGTACTGCATACCTGAATCCGTTGCTACCGGTCGCCATGAGCGTACCGGGCATCTGTGCCTGCCAGTGGAGTTCCTTGACGGACTCCATGTAGTGCACGAACAGCAGTTGCGAAGGAATGTCCGCCATGCTGGCGGCGCGGCTCTCTTCGTCATCCAGCTCGACGGCCAAATCCCAAAGAGTCACAGTGTTGTCTGCAGAGCCAACTGCGACCACACTGTCATCCGTCGGGTGCCACTCAATACTGGTGACAGGCTCCTTGTGGAAATCGAAGGAAGCAACGGGGGAAGAGGTGATCTGAGCAGAGGGCGCAGCGGCATTGGGCTTCCAGTGACGCAGATCCCAGACGGCCCACTGTCCATCATCGGCACCTGTTGCCAGAAGGTGAGCGGTCTGGTTGGACCAGCTCATGACGTTCACATCAGTGTTGGAGACTTGAACGTCCACGGCGGGCTTGCGCGACTTGGATCGCACATCCCACACCTTAACACTTCCGTCACTGCTTGCAGACGCAAACACGTTGCGCTCGTTGGGGGACCACTGCAATTCCTCGATCGAGGAAGCGTGGCCAAGGAAAGGCCGGGTATCGGTGACCCAGCCGCCGCCCTCGGTACGAGTGGTAGCATAGATCAGACCGTCGTTGTCACCAGTCAAGAGCTTTCCAAGGGGCTGAAGAGGGGACCAGTCCAGAGCATAACCTTCGCTCTTGTGCATGCGCAAAGTTGAAAGAGGCTTGGATGCGGAGGGGGGGAGGATAGTGCCGGGGACATCGAAGCTGGAAAGGTGGGCGGTGACATCGTGGATAACGACTTGGGAGTTCTCGAGCCAAGTCGCAGTAAGCGTCTGAGGGGGCTTGGAGTAATCGCCGGACTGGGAGGGGGTCTGGTGGGTGCGAATGCGGTTTGTCGTTGATCCAAGCGGGATGGACTTGTGCTCGAGAATGGGCTCGCCCATGTCGTCGTCATCCGAGTCGCTGTCTGACTCGGCCTCCTTCTCCATTTTGCTGAGGCCGCTCATTTTGATAACCATGAGTTCGTTGTCCTTGGCCTTGGATCCCTCAGCCTGGGTGCCGGTGACAGCGTAGACAGTGCCGGGGTAGGTCTTGCGGTTGTCACCGAGCGAGTCGCGCACAATGTCGAAAGAAAGGCAGGGCCACGGCGTGCTCAGTGTGTGAAGCATGTCGTAGGTCGAAGGGTCTGGCGATAGCGTCTCTCCGGGGGCCAGTTTTGTGCGTCCGGGAATGAAGGTTTCCTTGTCCACCTCCATAGCTTCTATAGTAAAACAAGAGTCAGCGACGCTGTTCCAGCAGATTTAACAAATATCACAGAAAGTGCGCACCCTTTTCCTCTTCTTCACGCTCAGCATCTGGGCGACCGTCGACACCGGCCTCGAGAATCTCATCTTCGCTCTCGAACTCATCCTCAAACTCGTCTTCAAACTCCCCCGCTTCGTCCATAGGGACCTCAGCAATTGGGCGCTCGCCCGCCTTGAGGGCGGACTGCTCCACGGATTCGGCACTTCTCTTGGACATCCTGACGATGTGCGAATATAAACTGGTGAAGTGGAAGATATAGAGGGGTGTGCGATAAGAACTTTTTTCCCGTAAATTTTGGCAAAAGCGTGGGAGCGGCGCTAAGCCTATCGCGGACTAGTGTTAGATCCCAGTTGCCCGCCTTGAGCTGAATGTACCTGAGGTTCCTGATGTGTCTGGGCCTGACCTATTTTCTATTCTAGTTGACATTCATTTCTAGCCCGGTACCTGCATTCGGTCTGTTGGGTTGCCAACTCACTCCCTTGTCGCGTCCAATTCTGGTTTCTCCCTGTGTTTACTCAGGGACCAACCCTCTCCGCTTAACTCCCGAGACACAGCTCCTCGACCTCAATTTTCCCAATCCCTTGAAACATACTGCATCATATGCAATCTCGTTAGAGTGGGCTGGAATATCAGCACTGGTTATTGGTGGGTCTCAGCCCCGAGTCTTGGGCGGTTATATGCTGACCATCAGGGTGTCTGACAGCCTGCACTACTTAAGTCGATACAGATCGTGAGGACATAATGGAATTCGCTCCATCGCCATCAGAGACTCTGTCTGCGCCTGAAACCGACGTGACTGCTGGCCCCGCTGTCGCCGAGGCTGAACAGGTTGTCCAGGGGGATCAGACGCCCCAGGCACAGGAGCCGCAGGCGGAGTTGCAGCAGGAACAGGAGATCCCAAGCGAACACCCTGAGCAGTCAGCGCCCGTCATGGTGAACATAGAGGAACCGGCTTCTGATCACGCACCCAGCCGTGCTGCCTTCAATAATGGCTATAACAGCGACTCCAAGGCGCATTACCACACCCGGTCGACCGACTTCCATCAATCTGCCCCCGAATACGCTGCCCAAGATACAGACCAGTCCCGCCAAAACTCATCTCCATCACTCAGTCATCACCCCCTACCTGTTCCCAACTCCAGACCCGGGTCGGGGCTCTCCAGTGGCGCCGAACGCTCTGGTCCCTCTCATCAGCAACAGCAGCAACAGCAGCAGCAACAACAAGATCTCGGCCAGCGACAAGCGGCGCAGGCAAACAAGAACAGCGTTGTGATCAAGGTGGGAATGGTGGGAGATGCACAGATCGGAAAGACCAGTTTGATGGTGAAATACGTTGAGGGCAGTTGGGATGAAGATTATATCCAAACTCTGGGTGAGTTTGATTGATACCTTCGTAGTACCCGCGTTGCTCGTCACTAACGATCCCTGCAGGCGTCAACTTTATGGAGAAAACCATCTCTATTCGCAACACCGAGATCACCTTTTCTATTTGGGATCTTGGTGGTCAGCGCGAGTTTGTTAATATGTTACCCCTTGTTTGCAACGACGCCGTCGCAATCCTATTCATGTTCGATCTCACCCGCAAGAGTACCTTGAACTCAATTAAGGAGTGGTACCGTCAAGGTCGTGGCTTTAATAAGACCGCCATCCCCTTCCTGGTTGGCACCAAGTATGATCATTTCGTCAATTTCCCCCGCGAAGATCAAGAAGAGATCTCCATCCAGGCAAAGAGATTTGCCAAGGCGATGAAGGCTAGTCTCATCTTCAGCAGCACTAGCCACAGCATCAACGTGCAAAAGGTATGGGCCATCCTCCCAAGCTATTGGAATGTTCAACGAAAGATGGATCACATTGGCTAATGCACCGTAGATCTTCAAGATTGTTCTGGCCAAAGCCTTCGACCTGAAGTGTACCATCCCTGAGATCGAGAATGTGGGAGAGCCCCTGCTCCTCTACAAAAATGTTTAACCACTGCCCGCTTGCCCCCACGATTATGTACATTGGGACGAAGTGACGCTGTTGATGATCGACGCTGGCCCTCTAACCTCACGGCTTTACCACTTTGTGAATTTCTCTTTCCTTTCTCCGATGATGTACTTGACCTTTCTTTTGTCTCTTTCGGCCTTGAGCTTCTTTGAATGCGCTGCACGCGGATTGAGGTCTCGAGGCCGGACACTTGTCTCTCTACCTCCCCTTCTCCTTGTCATTTTCTTCGGTGCATGTTCTCCTTCATTTACCTCTAAACGTACCTAGTCTTCTCTTTTCTGTCCATGTTCCAAACCGCCCTGAGGCGTTAAGGAGTCCAAACCCTGGAGGGCGATATGCTGGAAATACAATCTTTTACCCTCAATCGTGGCGTGGGGCCGTAAACAAGTAGATCCGATGGTCAACACGGAGAAGGACCAGCCTCCCTTGGCACGTATTGGACTCAAGGACTCTTTGAGAGCCTGGCCGCCAGCTGGGTCTTACTGCTGGCTTGTATGTGCATAGTTGACAGACATGTCCCAGATTACGGCCTGGGCTCACAATCTATATTTAGGGCCGTTCATCAAACGTCGGGGCTACGTTTCGCCCCCGCCAAGCCACTGAGGGAGGGACTTGAAACCAAAATTCGTGACTGCGACTGCACCTGGCCACATATCTTCGACGTCCGACCAAGGTTGCGCGACATGGCTGAAGAACCGCAGCTAAATTCAATTCAGCAGCGGATCGCCGCTCTCAACCAGTCGCAGCTGGCCCGACCACCGGGAGGACCTGAACCGCCATTCCTCCGCCCAACGCCTGAACGGAGCGCGTCGGCCAACAACCCTCCTTCGTACGATTCAATCGGCTCTGTGACGGACAGATCGCAAATTGGAAATGAGCCTGCAGATGTTAGGACCCAAAGGCCTGTCCTGCAGGCACCTGCAATGGAGACTCTCAGGCCCGACGTGAAGCCAAAGAAGAAACCCCCTCCACCAGTGCCCACGCGCAAGGCAGACCGTCTGCCTCCCCCTCCGCCACCAGCTCGCCCAAGCCTACCGCCGCGAAGGCCAACAGACCAAAATCACAGGCCTTCCCTCGACTCGACCACATCCGATGCTTCGCATTCGACAACATCGACGATAGCGACTGCGGGGCGCGGTGGATCGACGACCTCGGTGAATTCTGCCAGCAGCAATCGCATCAAGGCGCCTGCATGGGGTGAGACCGAATTGCCCTCTCTGCCTCCCCGACGACCCAAAGAAGCCCCCGTGGAAGCGTCCCCGCGACCCACGCTCAGTAGCAAGAGGAGCTTGGGAGGTTTGTCTTCTCGATTCACCTCCAAATTAAACTTGCCGGGCTCCAAACCACCTCCTGTGCCAACGCCCTCACCACGACCTAGCGAGCCTCTTCGTCGAGATACTGAGAACGAGGCTCCAGGCCCGAAACTGCCCCCACGCCGCCCATCTGGCGTACAGGCAGACACGCCAGACGCAACTCATGCCCCAGCACCTAGCCTGCCCATCCGGCGAACACTGCCACCACCGCCATCTGCCTCCACTATAAAAGACGCTCGAAGCCTTGGGTTTGGTAACAAAAGCCCAAGTCTTCCATCACGACCAAGTAGTACCGCTCCTAATGGAACACCACCGCCTATTCCGCTTGGCACCCGGCCAGATCTGTCCAAACTCATGGCCACCAAACCGCGGTTTGATGGCTCGGATGCTCCATCTGCTCCTCCAGCTCCTCCAGCTCCTCCAGCTCCTGTGTCCGATGAGTGTCTCGTATGCCGAGACTTCTCAGGACCCGATAATCATGCGGCTCGCTATCCTCGTGCATCACTTCCCACGCAAGATATGGGTTGGTTGGCGAACGAGCTAACTGCACCATTCCCGTCTCTCACGGACAAGGCACGTGCGATATTTACCTGGCTCCACCATAATGTCATGTACGATACTCATGCCTTCTTTAATAACTGTGTCAAGCCTTCAACGCCGGCCAGCACATTAGCCACCGGTTTGGCGGTCTGCGAAGGATACGCTGGGCTATTTGCAGCATTGGCTACCCGCGCCGGGCTGGAAGCTGTGGTAGTCGGCGGTCACGGCAAGGGATTCGGGCATGTCGCCCTGGGACCTGGCGCCTCTGTCCCTCCATACGCAGGTAACCACGCCTGGAACGCCGTCAAGATCGACGGCGGTCGCTGGAAGCTCATCGATTCGTGCTGGGGAGCTGGAGCCATCGAAGGCGCAGGCCAACCCTACAAGCAACGCTTTGAGCCAGCCATGTTCTCGATCCCGAACGAAGAGTTCGGGCTCAAGCACTTCCCCGAGAACAGGCGCCACTTCTACCGCGAAGATGGCCGCCCAGACCTCACCTGGGAAGAATACGTACTTACAGACCCAGACCGACCCAACGGCGTGGAAAGTCTCAAGGTCTACAGCGATGCGGATACGCGCACCATCGGCCGCAAAACCTTCTACCCCCAAGGCCTTCATGTGTCCGTCAGCACACCAGGAACAATGCGTTTTCAATTCGGTCTCCTCTGTCCGCACTGGACACTCTCGCGACACAGCCACATCCAAAATGCCGGTCTATTCTTGCTCATGATCCATGGTGTGGATGGTCGCAAGGATGACAGGCTTCCCTTCACACATGTGCCGGGCTCGGGCCCCTCTGGTGGCGGCGAGTTCTGGTATGTCGATATCCCGGATGCACGTATGCTTGGTGCGCCTGGTCAGAAGCTGCAGTTGGCGGTTTTGACTAGCTTCGGTGATCGAAAGGATGCCAGTGGAGTTACTGCGCAAGAGTTCCAGGAGAAGGTTGGACGCGTCGGAATGGCGTGGGCTTATGTTGCGGAATGGGAACTGGTTCGGTAGATACTCTGCTGGCTAGAGTTGTTTATATCAGCGTTTTGTGTGAGCATAGCGTTCTTACCCATGTCCTTGTCTGCGAGGGCCTAATCGAGATATCCTGGGTTTCTGTCAATACATCACATCGGAAAAGTACCATAACGCTCTGCTAGCATTTGAGCTTTTGATAGCACGTTTCATGTTCCGGTAATAGCCTTGTGGCCGAGCACACATCGTCAATCGGTAAGTTCAAGTCATAATACAAGAGAAGCAAAGCAAGAGAGGCCTTCGGGTGTTTCTATTGTGCAGCTGCAGACGTAGAGTCATAACAAGGTATGTCTTTTTCACTTCTCACTTCTCACTTCTCGATTCTTCGCCTTCACTCCATTATCTCATACACACTTCCATAGTTCCAACCCTCTTTCTTTCCACTTCCATCGGGCCTGATCATCTTTTCCAAGGTTGCTTCAGCTATCGAAGCATATCTTTCTAACATCGAAGACCCCGGGAGGTCCTTGCTGTTACCCAACTTTCAACCACACCGACGTGGAGCTCTCAAGACAAACTCCAGCTTGATCCATCAAAAGCTCATCTCTTTCTCATCAACAACTACCCTCGATTTCAAAAGGTCATCGAGACTCCCGCCACCTTCAAGATGGCGTCTCATTCCTATCACGTCTGGTATCTCCAGGAAGCCGAGATTCCCGCAGTCGTCGAACTCGCCCACGCAGCCCGTGCCTCCCAGGCTGTAAGCCATGTCATCTTCCGAGAACGACCAGGCGAAGAGATACAAAGGGATCAATGCGAGCGCGCTGTGATTTCTGCCTTCAATAACCTTTCAACCACAAGCACCATCGTGAAAAATGATGAAAACGGAGAGATCGTCGCCTTCTGCATCGCCAAGCGGCATCTTAGCGCAGAGAACGAGTCAAACATCCGGCAGATGGAATACGAGTCTCGCAAAATGAATACAAAGTCTCCAGTCTCCCTTGGTGAGCTGAAGAAGGAATTCAAAGCGTTTCCTGGGTTGAAGCAAACCAAGATTGCAGCAGGAGCCCAGGAATATGAGCCACCCGAGTATCCTAAGCAATCCCAACGCACCACGTCCAACGACTATGCCGAAAGGCCAGTCCAACCAAGGGTCAACGCTATCAATGAGACTTGGACTCAACATGGCACGTTTCCAACCAGAGGGCGTGTGCCCGACATGCAGGTAAGCTCAAAGAGACCCGGTCAAGCCGTAGACCCTGATGCAGGCAAAAGCTCACATTCAAAGAAAAACGAGAATCCTTCTCTATTCTCTCGCAACTCCAACTGGAGTGAGCTCCCGGGTACAGATGTCACTTCGCGGGCTATCTACAGTGCTGCCCGCCACCACATGGAGATCCTCGACGATTTGATGCAGGGATCCAAGTACATTGGTAAGGCCATTCCCTGCAAGTATTCTAGTCTACAGAAATTCTAACGGTTTCTCCTCTAGAGATCGAATACCTCTGGGTCAAGCCTGGGCACCGATACCGAGGAATCGGATCTCGATTCGTGGACAACTGCACCCGCCAGGCAGCGATGGCCCAAGTCCCCTTGTACGTGCGTGCGGAACCTACAGCCCGTGAATTCTTTCTCCGGTGGGGATTCTACGACACAATGCGCTTTACCTTGAACTTGGCTCAATATTTCCCGCCTTACAGTGGATATGGGGAGCATCAATCCTCGTGGATGCGCTGGTGTCCTCCGTCAATCATCCCCCAATGATTGCTTTCACTCAGGCACAAACGCATACATCGGGGTTTCACGATGATCGTTCCTGCGGGCTGAGTAGATATCTTCCAGTGGTACAATGACTGAAATTCAAAGGATCTAATTGCATGCCTTCCGGATCTTTTTATCCGGATGTTTAGCGGTGGTATTGAGACTGGCCTTGCTTGGGTCATGACCACGTAGCATGACATATCAACTGTAATAACCAGGGCAAGTAGGCAACGGGGCGAGTGAGCCTCTTTCTACATTTCACGCTCATTCTTTGCAGGATATCACGCCTATAAGAAGATACGGGTAGGTTAGAGCCATAGGTTTAAAAGTAGCACTCTCACGGCCCCAAACAAGATTACGAGGATAAAACACTCATTCACTCTCCGGATACGAGTCTCACCAAGAAAAACGTATGTCTCATGATTTAAACTTCAATTTTGCTTGATCTTCTCTTATTTTCTTTTCTGCTTGTTTCAAACTTTCAGGATTGATCTCGAGCAACACAATGTCAAGGTTCAGAACTTGGAATCAAGTTGATCGCGGGCACTATTGAAGAAGCTAGGATCAAGACCCGGGTCAGCTAGACTTTTTGAAGCTTCTGTCCAAGTCGGGGACCTTGGATCCTATTCTATAAATTCATCGGTAGGTGGGTCGTCAACGACAGTATCTCCCACCAGAGCTAGAGTAAGATTCTCAGAGACACTTGCAAAGGATCGTCGATGATCTTGAATAGTGACAACACCGCTTTGATCTCGTGGTACTTATCTCATCTTCCGCATTGTGGAGTCCTACCTACCTAAGTACCTATGTAGGTAGGTCCACGGTGAACCTGGCACTGGGGAACCCACCTGGGCACGAACAGGCAAGCCTTGTTACCCACCTAGGTAGTAGCTTCGAGACTCTTTGAAATCAGAAATGCAATTTGAACCTCCGCGTCTCAGCCTAGTTACAAGATATCCATAGTTGCTACACAGTCCCTGTGTCTACATACTATGGATTGTACTGTGGCAGTTTTTGTTATTTTTGTCGGCGATACAACAACTTCTACTACAAAATAAAAGGACGGTACAATGATCTAGGTTCGTTGCATTGAGAATGTGAGGCTCTTTCGTTATTTTCGAACAGAAGGCCTCCTGCCTAGGTGGCTTTCCCGATGGATGCATCTCAAACTCGAAGAATTTTCGCCGGTGGATTCGAGGCGCCTTAGAGCCCTGGAGGTGGACCCCACCTGAGCACACCCAATACAGGAAGGTTATGCGTCCACTAGAACACCGAGGCTTGTGCCTCCGGTGCTTATCAAAACAGTCAAAATATTATTGAGGCTGTCTTGTTATGTTCTGAGGGCTCATGCTCAAGTTTAGGCTGCTGGAGCATGCTTTTTTGGTATTGATCATGAAGGTTTCCAGGTGTCTGTCTATAGAAATCACCGAAAGTCCCTGCTCTATTACAGCTTGGAAACGACTAGTACCTCGTTTTCGCCCCCAACAGACCGTTCATGAGCGCTGTATATCCATATCATCAGGATTCGGATGCCTTCTGTAGGTACTCCGTCGCCTGAGAATTCTCGACCCAGCCTAAACACTGTATTAAGCGAAAAGCGGCAAGGGGTGAGTGAGCACTCAGGGGGGAAAGAAAAGCTGACATGCCTTCCGACGATTGCCACGCGGTATGCACGAATCGCACCATAATTTGGCTTGTATGTAAATCTAATATTTATCCCCGACGGTACTGTATACATATACTAACTGGTGATCAAAGCAATAATAGGTATGCAATACTCCGTAGAGCAATCAAGAATATGCAGTTGCAATGGTTTTTTTTTAACCTGATCGTGGGTGTTTCAGCGCTACACGCGCAACTTCCACTGTGAATTTATCAGTAAACAAATCACCGAGAGGTTTCGACCCCCGGAGACTTGACACATATCAGGAATGTTTACAAAAGTTTCAAGCAGCCTTGGAAATGCACAACTACTAATTCGTAGCACCATAACAGCACCTGAGCGGCCCCACGCTGACATCCACTCAGTGGCTCAGGGCTAAGCGCCATCGTCAAGCGATAGCTTAGACAGACATGGACAATAAATGCCTCAACCACCTTATTCTTGTGCTCTTGGCCAAATTCATCTCCGCCAATTGCCGGGTTTATTGAATGCTTGCTCGGTACTCGCATGTCGAGTGGCCCGTGTAACGGCAAGGGGAAAAGGCAACGGCCACCCATGTCAGTGGCTTGAGCGTTGTCCAAGGAAGTCAAAGAACAAATAATAATTAGACAATATAGGAAACAGACAGAGATCATCGCTTTCGAGTATGGAGTGCATACGGGGTTGTTTCGGAGAAAGACCGCATCGTCGAAACCCAAGTTTCTGGGGTATTTCGGTGAGCGCAAAGGGGTTGGTCTTCCCCAGGCCCTCCGCATCTTTCCCACGGACGCGGGGAATGTCACATCAACCAGGAAAATGAAGATATGCGATCAATTATAACGTTTGGTAAAGTAATATCCGTACCACACCGACAACTGGGTCAAAATAGGTCTTGAAGTCTGAAACACGCCTGATCTAGGTTTTCAGTGTAACGCGTAGCGAATGAAAATGGGAAACACATTTATTTACAGGCTAAAGAGAAAGGTGGGAAAGGAAAAAAGAGACTCCATCGGCCAGCTCCGTTCCACAGAAACCACACCGTCTGGCAAGGGCCGAATCGTGCGACCCGAGTCCACCTCGGGTCCTTCCAGCCACTGGAGTCGCGAGAAGCCGTATGCCGTCCCGTTCAGGGAAAATGGCCGTCGTCGGGGCCCCGGACTAGCAAATTTGGTCGGGTCGTCATTTAGAAAGCGGCAGTCTCATTCGTTTCATTTCACGCGATGTGGACACTCCGGGTAAATTGCATGTAGGCAGGTGTTCCGGAGTAGCAGTCGGCTACAATACGGGACACGGCGAACAGAGGAAATACCTGTTTCGCAACAGGGTTCGGGAATGCTGGAACCGAGCGTATCTTTTACATGATTAGTGTCTCCAGGAATTAAAATGTGGGTTAATCTGGGGGCCGGGAAAAAAAAAGGGCCAGTCCTCACATGGACCCCTTGATGAGCGGGGGACCACATTTCTTTCTCCAGGCGTTGATCTCTATCTATACACTCGACTTTCTGAAGCTTGGTGGTCAATATGAAGAAACTCTCAGATGCCCAGAAACGCCACTGCCGTCCCGATTACAGGGGAGACCACCGACTTTTTCTTCCTCCCGAACCCGGTCTGAAGCCGAGCTCAGGTGCAATACGCCGCTTGACCCCCTTCGGCCTAGGGCTGTCACCCTCGTGGTTGATTCCCCGGATCCCAAAAGCCATTCTGGGGAGTCCACCAATCAGTACCCAGTAGGTGGATATGCTTAAGTCAATATCCACCAATCATAGGATCCGATCACAGCTGGGGTTGCAAACAGGGTCTTGGCGCAGCCCTAGGTGGTTTGATTATCGTGTACTCCGTACTCGAGTTACATATGATACAGTAATTTGGCTTCTCGGAGATCCCAGACGCGGCATGGGAGTGGGTTTGCAAAGTGACGAGCCTAATCTACCTCGTACGGGTTCCGTGTGTGCATTACCATTCGGCCCCCGAGGTGCAGCCAGATTTTTTTCCCGTTGAGATTTATTTAAACACGCTTGGTTTCCCTTTAACCTGGGCCCTTTGTATCTCCTTTCCCCTCCATCTTCCACCGGTTTGGAGCCATATCATTCACCATGGTTGTCGTGGGGAACATCTATGTCATCACGGCTGTGTCCGTCGTTGGCGGTGCGCTGTTTGGATTCGATATCTCGTCCATGTCAGCCATTATCAGCACGCCGGCATACAAGTGTTACTTTAATCACGGTCCTCATGGCCCTCCTTTCAACGATGATGATAACTGCAGTGGTCTCAGTTCCCTGGCTCAGGGTGGTGTCACTGCTGCTATGCCTGGTGGTTCATGGCTGGGTGCTTTAATTTCTGGATTCATTTCCGACCGTCTTGGTCGCAAGTACGCTATTATGGTTGGATGTATTATTTGGTAGGTTATCGTGTGGCTTCAATCATACTCAATGATCATGAGCTAACAACCTATCGTCAGGGTTATCGGTTCCATTATCGTTTGTGCTTCCCAAAACATGGGTATGCTCATTGCCGGACGTATCATCAACGGTCTCAGCGTCGGTATCGAATCTGCCCAGGTCCCCGTCTATATCTCAGAGATTGCACCACCTTCCAAGCGTGGTCGTCTCGTCGGCTCCCAGCAGTGGGCTATCACCTGGGGTATTCTCATCATGTACTAGTACGTGCACTCTTCATTTGGACTTTGAATGGTTGCAGAGACTGACATTTACATCTACAGCATCTCATTCGGTTGCTCTTACATCGGTCACGGCAACAGCTCAACCTCTCACAACTACAGCGAGTCTGTCTTCCGTATTCCCTGGGGTGTGCAGATGGTCCCCGCTGTTCTTCTCTTCATTGGAATGATGTTTCTGCCCGAGTCTCCCCGTTGGTTGGCCCGCCACGACCGATGGGAGGAGTGCCAGTCTGTTCTGGCTCTGGTTCACGGCAAGGGCGATGCCAACAGCCCATTCGTTGTCGCAGAGATGCAAGAGATTCGTGACATGTGCGAGTTTGAGCGTGCCAACAAGGATGTCTCATACATGGAACTCTTCCACCCCAAGATGATTCACCGCACCATGACTGGTATCTGGACTCAAATTTGGTCTCAACTGACAGGTATGAACGTCATGATGTACTACATCACTTACGTCTTCGGCATGGCTGGCTACGAGGGCGACGCTACTCTGCTTGCATCATCTATCCAATACATTATCAACGTTGTCATGACTGTCCCCGCTTTGATTTGGGTTGACCGATGGGGTCGTCGTCCGACTCTCCTTATCGGTGCAACCCTCATGATGATCTGGATGTTTGCCAACGCTGGTATCATGGCCAGCTACGGTGAAGTCGTTCCCGGTGGTATTGGAGGAGTGGCCGAGGAGTCTATGCGCCTGAGCGGTGCCCCCGCCAAGGGTCTCATTGCCTGTACTTACCTGTTCGTCGCCTCCTACGCCCCCACCTGGGGTCCTGTCTCCTGGGTCTACCCTCCCGAGCTTTACCCTCTCCGTGTGCGTGGTAAGGCTGTTGCCTTGGCCACCTCCTCCAACTGGGCTTTCAACACTGCCCTCGGTCTGTTCGTGCCTACTGCCTTCGCTACTATCCGTTGGCAGACATACATCATTTTCGGTGTCTTCCTCGCTGTCATGCTTCTCCACGTGTTCTTCCTCTTCCCCGAAACCGCTGGCAAGACCCTCGAAGAGACTGAGCAGATCTTCGAAGATCCTAACGGTATTCCTTACATTGGTACTCCTGCTTGGAAGACCTCCCACGATACTAAGCGCACCGTGGCTGCTGAGTCTGGTGATGTCGAGGCGCTTGGTGAGAAGCTGGCTGGTGCGGAGAAGCGCACAGCTGCTCATACCGAGGAGCTTTAGTGGAGTGTGAGAAGGGCAGGTTGGCTGTTAATATATGAAAAATTATATATTCGAACAAAATCACAGACAGTGGAAAACCACAGTCTGGTCTGTTCTTAATTGCAAATTTAATGAAACACGTTCCAGAACGAAAACAAATTGTGCCACTACTATCTACCTAGGTATAGTTCCATGCGGGTCCTCAGACATCAGAAGAGGGTTCCAACCTTGGAAGGTTTATGCTCCCGAGGCGCCTTAGACTGTTCAGACCTGGGCGTCATTTTAACTATAGACATGAGTGCGTTCATCGACTTTGAACAAAGGCAGGAGAGATACTCAACTCCGGGACCCTTCAGTAGCCCGGGGCCATCTTACCTTTACACCCACCTAT
This sequence comes from Penicillium olsonii, assembly GCA_911174995.1. NCBI lineage: Eukaryota > Fungi > Ascomycota > Eurotiomycetes > Eurotiales > Aspergillaceae > Penicillium > Penicillium olsonii. Next base: position 874,495 of record CAJVNO010000044.1, read on the forward strand.
ACGTTCTCTCGCTAACGCTACTAACTCCACATAGTAAATGAACCACCAAAATTCATCATTATCATCGTTTCTCTATATACTACATTAATCCAATCCTAGGAACAATAAGAAAAAAAAGCGGTCTGTAAGAAAATCACGTTACCGTGTTAGCACTTTGAAACGCGACCGCTCCCACCTATCTGTGAGCAACGAAATCATTATTTGGTTAACCTTTCACCTTCAAGAGTATCCTTTGGCAATGGACTACAATAAACCCCTCGACCTGCTTCACAGGGCAGAAGAAGCGGAATGGGTTCATAAGGTAAATATGGCTCGGGTTGACGGCCGTCTTTGCGACTGGGCTACAAGCCTCCACCCTGAAAAGCTCCCCTGTCGTCTTGACGGTGGCTTTCTCAATGGGTCGTATAACCTTGTCCAAAAACTTATTTTTGACGACGGGAAAGTTTGGTTTCTCCGCTTGCCTCGCGCAAGCAGCATTTCACCGGAACATGCAGACGAGAAAATGGCGATGGAAGTTGAGGCTCTTCACCTCGTCCGGAAAGAAACCTTAATACCCGTCCCAAAGGTCTTCGCTTGGGGCCTTGCTCAAGAGAACCCTTTAGGTCTAGGTCCTTTCATCTTCATGGATTTCATCGATGGTGTCTGCCTGAATACCATTTTTGGAGGAAAGGATTCGAGATTGCTGAAAGAAGATATTTCCGATACTGATATCGAGTTCATCTAGTATAAGCAAATGGCGCAATTCATGCTGCAGCTTTTCAAAATCAATTTCAACGAAATTGGTAATTTGCCAACTCCAAGGACCAAATATGTCCCACATCGTTGTCCACTCACCTGGAAGGCACACGAGATTTTGCGAGTAGGAGGTGTCAATACATTTGGTTCGTCCCATTTCTAGGTTGAAGACTTTCGCTCATCACTATAGATGACAACGAAGAAAGCTTCTGCACTACCCAAAAGTACTTCCAATATGTCAACGGACAATATTGGCAGCAACTACGATTTCAACCTAACTCAATCGCCGGCGCTAGGAGTGCCAGAACAAGATACGCCTCGCTAAAGATACTGGAGTCTCTGATCCCGGAATTGACGCATATGGCATACGACAAGGGCCCATTTAAACTCATTTGTGATGATTTTGGGCCGGCAAATGTGATTGTGCGAAGTAAAGATGACCTTACAATCATCGGGGTAGTTGATCTTGAGTGGGTTATGCAGGGCCAGCTCAGTTGTTTGGCTCAGCTCCTTGGTGGCTTCTTTTAGACCGCCCGGTCAACGACGAGTGGGATTTTGAAGAGGGCGAGGCTCCAAAAGTCACAAAACGCTACTTCAAGTGTCTTGATATTTTCAAGTGTGTGTTAGAGGAGGAGGAATCGAAGATGCCAGGAAGTGACAAACTTTTCGAGCTCATGAAGTGGTCCGAGGAGTCCGGTGCCATGTGGCTTCATATGCTCCTCTCAGCTGGCTTTTTTGATTCTCCGAGTTTCCCTTGCATGCTCTTACGGAGACACAAAGGTGTTGATTGGTGGGACAAGCAAGATATCAAGTATGGGGACACAGAGGAAGCGAAAACATTCATAAGTACCAAGCTAGACGATCTCGTGGCCTATGATAAAGTCAAGGACAAGGTTGAGCACTACGAAGCCCTCATGGATGATAAAAAATTGGAACGGGGAGAGTTCATTCACAATGTCTCTGCACTCCTCGGCTTTCATTGATGCATCCCCCTTTTCTCGTGCTTGATTGGAAGGGACATATTCATTGGTCAACGGAGGCATTAGATTGAGAGGACCATTACCATTCTTTTGGAAAACATGCAAATCGATCTCTGGTCTCAGACCGATTTCTGGGAAGATATGTAAGGTTGTGAGGCTGTTCGTATTATACGATCATGAGCGGAGAATGCTTCCGAGCGCCCGTCTAAGATTTTAGTAAAAAGGGAGCTTAAACCGGCGTCCAAGGTGGCCATTTACGGCAGCCAATTTACCGTCAATTAGTGTTGTGGTGTAAATTCTGGCTTCCAAGCATGGAAAACCCCTAGTGCAGATCCTAGTGCGTTAGCGTTTGTAGAAAGCATGGATTTCAAGATCTGGAGCTCCAATTTGCTACCAGCACTGGAGGGTTATTGGGATATGTACACCTTTTCAAGTCAGCCTTCGAATTAAAGGGTCCCACTGCGTAGAAACGCAGAGATTCTCCGTCTTGCATTATCGGTCAGGGATATTTGAAAGAGGGTCCACCCGTGGATGTTTTTTGGATATATTTGTTGGACCTCGGGAGCTGTTTGCGGCCGTCTACACAGCAGCTCACATCAAACTCACGTATATTAGGTACTACTGTTACTTTTCATCTCTGCTCTCTCTTGATTCTTCGTCCTGTTATATTGAGGTCATTATTCTATTCATCATTTGTATCGGTCTCCCCATCAACCAATAGAACAAGCTATAAGCTTGACAAGCCTGAGTATCGATTGATCATCTCCGCCCAGTAGAACCCGGCCGAACAGCCCTAAAATACATCACCAGAATCAGCCCAATCAATTGGGTCAGCTCTACTCTGTACTAGTACATAGTATTTTGCTTGCTCCCTCGTGTTCGTGTTCAGTCCAATTTCAACAATTGCAATTGGGACTGCCGAGGTGGAGTTCGCAAGACCCATACTCTTGGCGCGTCTGTTAAGGCAAAGTCGATGTACATCATTTCTCTTCCAATTTCCAGTTTCACTCTCGGACGACAAAGAAATCCGCGTTCCCAACATTTAAGGGGCGAACTCGTCAAAGATTACGAAGTACCAGTAGTATTCCGAGGTCGACACAAAGAGCGCCAAGACTTTCCGATAGCTCGGAGTGGGGAGCCAACGAAGACAACCCCTGGGCCAAAAAAAAAAGATCGTCTTCACCTTCTCTCATCCGATCGTTCCGGATTAGCGTTGTGGTCTTTCCTTTCCTCTTGCCTCATCGTCACTTCTTTCCATTTTCTCTTTTTCCCACTTTTAAATCTCGGAGCACGTGAGCTCATTGCATCCCCATCCCGAATACGAGCACACAGTGAGCACTCACCATGGTACGACCTCGGGGAAGCTCAGCCTTGGGCGTGGACATCCGAGGTGATACCAGTGCGCCGGCGATGTCCACGATGAACGAAGTCAGCCCGATTGAGCCTCAGGTACGCACCCCAACTACCGTGATCGCGCACATCCCAACTGACAGCCCCAGTTCAATGGTATACCGAAACCGAAAACCACCAAACGGCGCCGTGCTCGATCACTCCTCCACCGCTTCGCCGACACCTGCCTGCGATACACATGGCTTCTGCCATTACTGATCACATTGTTCCTGGTCGGGCTGTACCTTATCAACCCCACGCCCTCGAATCCCATGCACAGCGCCATCTTCCTGTCCTACCCGCAAGGTCCCAAGACCCCCGGCGGGCCAATCATGTACGGAAAAGGCAAAAAGGATATCGCGTTTGTGGCCTTCTACACGATCGTACTTTCGTTCACGCGCGAGTTCATCATGCAGCAGATGATCCGCCCGTTCGCGGTCTGGTGCGGTATCCGGGGCAAGGGCAAGACCGCGCGATTCATGGAGCAGATGTACACTGCGGTGTACTTTGGAGTGTTTGGACCGCTTGGACTCTATGTGATGAAGCGCTCGACAATCTGGTACTTCAACACGACGGCGATGTTTGAGGGATTCCCTCATCGCGAGCACGAGGCCGTCTTCAAGGCCTACTATCTGCTCGAAGCGAGTTACTGGGCGCAGCAGGCCATTGTTCTCATGCTGCAGCTGGAGAAACCCCGCAAGGACTTCAAGGAGCTGGTCGGGCACCACATCATCACATTGGCGCTTATCGGACTGAGCTATCGCTTCCACTTCACGCACATGGGTCTCGCGGTGTACATTACTCACGATATCTCCGATTTCTTCTTGGCGACGTCCAAGACCCTCAACTACCTGGATGCGTATATCACTGCGCCGTACTTTGGTATGTTCGTTGGGTGGTGGATTTATCTGCGCCATTATCTCAACTTGAAGATCCTTTGGGCTGTCCTGACGGAATTCCGCACCGTTGGGCCTTTCGAACTCAACTGGGAGACCCAGCAGTACAAGTGCTGGATCAGTCAGTACATCACATTCTCCCTGCTTGCCAGTCTTCAGGCTGTCAACCTGTTTTGGCTCTTCCTGATCCTGCGCATCTTGACCAACTACATCTTCACCAGCGTGGCGAAGGATGAGCGCAGCGATGACGAAGAAGAAGAAGAAGAGAAAGAGGAAACCGTCGAAACCAACGTTGAGACTAAGGCCATTGCCACTGGCGCTGACCAGGGCAAGGAGAACCACGCTCCCCAGGTGTTGGTCAACGGAGAACCCATCCCCGAGCAACGTGGGCCTCGCACGCGCAGCCGAAAGGCTTAAACCAACGTGCTTTTCATCGTTTTTAAAAAAGGAGGATTCATCCTGTCATACTATATTTCGGAGGAGTTTTCCAGATGGTGGTTTTGGATATGTCGATACGCTGTTAATGTAATTTTGAGCTGGGTCTGGGTCCGGTGCATTGGCTGCGCCAGCTAGAATGCCCTTTTAGAAGAGCGGGCGCCGGCGCTTGTTTTTTTAACGAGCGTATGAATCAAGTGGTCTTGAATAACTATGTACTTTTTCCCCTTAAAAACGAAACCATCTCTCCCCGAGCCCGGCAATATCGTCATGGATGGCTACCGAGTTAAACTTTTGAATGGCGTGCTTGAGCCTCTGCCATTCGGGGCGACGGGCAATGTAAGGGGACAGCATACACAGGGCCTCGCTCACGAGACCAGTCTAAATGTAAGCTTGGAACAGTAGCGACGTTGATAGATATGAATTATGTATTCCACGTCTCGCTTCTAGATGTATAAATACACAAACAATATGGTCATCAATCCATGGGTCTTCGCTGAATGTGCAGCAGGTCGAGTAGGGTTGACTCAAGGCGCGTGGTTCAGGTAGTGTGATATTACTCCTTCGACTCGTCGCTCTTCTCGCCCTTGGCTTCTTCCTTGGACTCTTCCTGCTTGGAATCGTCCTTCTTGGGCTCCTCCTTGGATTCATCGGCAGACTCATCCTTGGTAGACTTAGAGTCGTCCTTCTCCTCCTTAGGCTCTTCCTTCGCCTCGGGCTCGTCCTTCTTCTCGTCCTTCTTCTCGTCCTTCTTCTCGTCCTTCTTCTCGTCCTTCTTCTCATTGGATTCATCATCCTTCTTCTCCTCCTTGGCTTCACCCTCGTCCTTCTTTTCCTCTTCGGTGGCTTCCTTGGGCGCAGCCTCGGCGGAATCCTGGCCCTTGCTCTCGGCAGGCTCACTCTCAGCCTCTCCCTTGTCTTCGGCCTTCTCTCCATGCTCAGCCTCCTGGTCGTGCCCGTGGGCATCTCCGTGAGCATCTCCGTGAGCATCATGGTGTCCGGCGGATCCCGAGGGCCACAGAGAGAAGATCAATGAGCCGGTAAGGACAGCAGAGCCCAGTGCCCTATAGAAGAAGTAGAGTGAGAAGATGATCGTCAATTGCATTCGGATTAGATATCTCACCATGGGAGGTCGCTGGAGTTTTGGATTGTCTCATGGCTACCGGTGGAATTGAACCGACGGCCGAGGAGCTGGGCAGATCGGCGCGCAACGGGAACTGCGCGAATGGATTGAGCTGCAGTCGCAGCGCGGAAGACGGAACGGCGGGCAAAAACCATGATGTTACGAATTGCGAGAGGGGGATAGAGAATATGGAGGGTGTGATAGGTGAGTGAGGTCGGGGAATTGGCAAGTGGCCGGTTCCTAGTCGTAAGACCGATTCCTAGCTCCTTCCGCGGGTCTGTGCACTATATGATGCAATGGGCTCCACCGTGATCTATACCTTGGAAGTTGTCTACACAGACGGAGAGGCGAGGAATTGGCTGTACTTCAATCGCTATTCGGTGGTTTTTTGCAATTGCATTGGCATTCGCATCCACTCTGACAACTAACCTCGCCAGGTCGGAATAATCCCAGGCGTTTATCAGATCTTGATAAGATTGTAATGAGATCCACATGGATTTCTGCGCAACGGTCAATACTAGTAAGAAAGTATTGAGTTCTAGTTGTGTCTGAATTATTCCTGGGTCCTTTGAACGGTTATCATCAATACTACTAGTCTATCATTACACTTAGTTGTGGGCTAAAAGTATGTTTCAAGTTACTACTTTCACCTCATACTTCCAAGGAGTAATTGAATCGGGACAAGTTTTAGAAGCGAGAAATACTGTATTTCGGCTTCAGGAATTCAACAAATCATTTAATTCGCACTGTGTTTATGCTAGAAGATCTCTGTGATCCCGTGGCACAATAGATTCAGGTCCAATCCGCCCCATCAGAATGTTCCGGACCTCGCGCATGAAAAGCTCGAGTGTGAAAAAGTATGGCGATCCCATGAACCATTGCTGTGATGCAGTTAGTAACTGCTTCAGGCTGGATAATTCCATAGACAGAATAGAAGTCGATGGAACACTCACTTCATTTCTACCCTTAAGCTGATCGAGAGCCCATGGAGTACGCGCCAAAGCCGAGATTGACACAATCTCCCTTCTTGAAAACGTTGCTCCCACCGTCCGCCCAGTAATCAACCCACTCCCTACCAGCTGCATTGCAAGAACCATCGGAGTAAAAGGCAGCGCGCTGGCGATGAGCTCCGTAAGAGAGGACCCGGAACGATTGTGTCTTTGGCAGACCAGAGCCTCTGCAGGTGTTGTCCCAGATGTTGACTTCCTTTGCATTGCCTGAGCAATCCTTGTCCGTGAATGCGCGGACTTTGAAGGACATAGCCCCGGTACTGAGGCAGGCGAGAGCGAGGGTCTTTCCGAGATGCATGATTTCACAAAAGCAATGGGACCTTTGAAATCAAGAGTAGTTTGTAATGCGAGATGGATGTTAACTGTCCCTGTACCTGAACCGACTTATATAGTTATCTTCCAAGGTTGGCATTGGAGGCCTGCCAAGCTCTGGATGAATGGATTTGGCAATTCGTTGCGACAGCGCTGGAGCGCTCAGCATTCATGGATGAAACCTGACGTCGTAAACGTCAGCATCGACCTATCTAGTCGTCGCAAAATTGAATCTGCATGTGCGTATAGGAAACGCTCGCCAAGAAATGATTGTCAAGGGGTCTTGCTTACTTGCATGGCCCTCGTATTTTGTCGATCAATACTACGTCGATCACCCAGCCTTGGTATAAACTCCTAGGGAAGAGTAGTCGGCACGCGCATCATATGTCCCGATCAGGAATAAGCCAGATCAACTTTGGAAATCAAATTTGGATCACTGTATCCTCCTTTCCACGGCCTTTGATTGGGGCTTGGCTGAGACTTGGCTCAGCGGGTGATCCTGCATGCGCGTACCTTGCTTTCATATGGCAGAATGAGAGGACCTTTGTTATTCGTTGAATATACTAGAGCGGCGCGGGAGTTGTCGATACGTGCTACAGTACTTTTCGCCCGGGCATACACTTCTCGATGGCTATCCTCTTCATACTTGGAAAATTGAAAAAGGTCCGGCTAATATGCATAGCTAGATTTAACTTCATTTTTCACCTTCAAAGGCTGATGGAATGGAGTGTGGCAAGCATTTGCAATCAAACCCTGGCTTGGACCTGTGATCTAAGCATAGAAGCAGCCCTGGGGGCGGGACGGATTCATCAGCAGTCACATTGCAACATAAAATCCCTCACTTGATGTATCCGCATACGAGCCAAAGACTTGAATTGGTTAATCGAGTATACCTAGAAGCTAGCACGCCTGAAAAAGTGCCGGTGAAGACAGGGCACCTCGGCGATGGCCACAGTATGTTGGCATGATTCGCTATATCATTCGGAACCAAGGATGATCGGCTCCTGGCTTCTCGTATAGAATGAGCAAGGTAGTATTCCTGGTCACATTTCGAGATGACAAATCCTCCTAAGTCGGTCATTGGGGGTCTTATACGACCTGATTTGGCCAGGCTGTGCTCAGTGGTCATATTCAGCAGCTCCACTAGCAGCCGCCGAGAACACAAGCACAGACACAGGCCTGCAGATCCGAGCACCTGATGGTGATGATTTGAAACGGTATTCGGAGTTTGGCCCGAAGTGTGAGCATTTCAGCCTGCTCGCTCAAGTTCTCGTACTTGGCTTGGCCACTCCTTGAGCTATAAATCATCCAGTGAGGCCAGAGAAATCATTCATCATTCAAAGACAACCAAGATCCTCAATTCAAACCATCTACCTCTCTGCCCACCATGCATTTCGCAAAGACACTTGCTCTTCTGAGTCTGAGCTCTGGGGCTCTTTCATTCAAGATCCGTGCTTTCTCTGGCAAAGACTGCTCTGGTAGTGCCCATGAAGTCAATGTATGGGACAACACCTGCCGAGACTCGAATGTTCCTGCAACTCGATCTTTCCGAGTTCTGTCCTATGGCGCTCATCGTCAGCGAGCCGCCTTCTATAACGAGGGCAAGTGTATCGGCGGCCAGCAATGGACCGACTTCTGGGCCGATGGTGGGAGTGACACCTTCAAGAAGAACGCGTGTATCACGCTGGATTTTGATGCTTCGGCCTATGGCTCTCGCTCTGCCTAGAGCATATCTTAGGTGAGTTCCCTCGATTTTTGCATCTGAGTTGGACCTGAGATCCTGACAATGATTATTTGGCGTGTAGGCTTGTGTATTCGCGAGATGATATATTCCCGTGAGGAAATGGTACATATGCTAGCCAGCCCCATGAGTCCAGTGGAACTTGGAATGAGTGACTCCTCTTAGGAATTGTCAAATGAGCTTGGCGTATGCCCAGACCAAGAGATTACCCAATCACTCAGTCGTTAGATTTTCAAGTTGTCTTTTTGTTTTCCAAATGTTCACCAGAACAAAGTAGAGTCCAACAACCGTAGTGACCAACTTGGAAGGCCATTGGTTGGGGCGGAGCTTGCAGCCTCAGGCAAACAAGCTTATACCTCAGGCAGCAACAACCCCACGTTGCGGCGCTCAGCTATCAGAAGCTATCACTTCACCTGTAGCATAGTTTCAAACTTGCTTTATTCAACGCCCTGCAATCGAGATTCCCAGCTTCATCACCATGGCAGAGCGACAGCTTACTCAGGCAGCTATTGTGGCACTGTTGTCGAAGCTCGACGACCCCGACGCCGACTTGAGATACATGTCGCTGAACGATCTCTATGGAATCTTGGACAATCAAAATTCCGCTTTCCTCGCCCATGATCGTGGCACATCAACAAAGCTCGCGGATGGGCTGCTCAAGGCTTTGGATGATCAACATGGTGATGTGCAGAACATGGCACTAAAATGGTGCGCCCCTAGCTCTGTCTCGCTCTGGCGATGAAGTCTAACTCTTCAATTGAATAGCCTTGGCCCACTCGCCGTGCGGTTGCCATCCGAATCCCTCACCCCCCTTCTCGAGCAGCTGGCTAGCTTGACTGCTTCCCAGACAATAGACACCTCTGTGCCTAATACGGCCCTTCGCGTCATCGTTGACACCCTCCCCCATCCCCAGGCAGGCCAGCCGGCTCCCCAAAACGTGATCACAGCATACTCGGCGGTCTCGAATGTTCTCATTCCCCGCCTGACTGGCCCGACACCTTCCCCCTCGGGGAGACGAGGCTCATTAGTCAAGGGCATGATGGAAAAAGACCCTTCTCGCGGCTTCAGCAGCGATGCCATTGATGTGCTTATCAAGGTCGTGACCTGCTTCGGGCCCCTTATTCAGGAAAGGGAGCTTGATGCGCTTCAAATCTCAGTGATGGGCATTATCCGAAATGACACGGCTGGTACTGTGGTGACGAAGCGCGCATTGACGGCTATTTCGGCGCTCGTGCTTCACTTCTCCGAAAGCCAGCTCAACAACTTCGTGGCCACCTTGACCAAAACTCTCTCTTCCAACATCTCTCTCGTCCAGCGTCGACACTTGATTGCTGCCATCGGCGTTATCGCACGAACGGCTCCCGGAAAGTTCGGTCCCCATCTGGATAGCCTTGTGCCTTTTGTTTTCTCCGCGGTCGGGGAGGAGGATATCGCGTCGACCAACTGAAGCACCCGCCAATCCTGGCCAGCTTTGGCAAACAAAACTTGCCGGTACAGTTGCTCGGACCAGGAGCTTGTTCTGTATGCCTAAGCTTCCTAACTGGACCCTCCATGGCATTCCCAGCCTGTATGGATGAAACCCACGACGCCATGACACTCAATTCAAGGTTTCTCCGGGGTTGCCTGGAAAAGATTCCGCTTTTGGGTCAATTCCGAACCCCCAAGAAGGCAAAAGCACTCACGATACCCACGTCGATACTGAATCTACTAGCGCGTCCAATTCCACATATGGCTCCCGAGAAAAACATCATGTAGGTGTATGCAAACTAGATCTGTTCATATAGATCTAGGGTCTTTCCTTTTTGGGGTAGAAAGCAAATACACTCGAAGCTTCCTCATCTCGCGCTTTCCTAGAAACTTAGCTCATCCCTCCTGCCACTGACTTGCTGCCTTTGATCTTCTCTCCCCTCTCTCTTCAAATCATCTTCACTGTTTCGCATCACTTCTTACCCATCGAACATTACATACAGTCTATATACCTTTCATACCTCTCAACATGCGTCTGCATCCTGCATTCGCCTTGCTTATAGCACTGACGACCTGTGTGTTGGCCAGAATCCAGGGCGTTTTGCCTGTGTATACCATTGCTCTTGAATCTTCCGAACCTGTCCAAACGTCCTTGAACACCCGCGATGTCCCCAACAATGTTGACTACCGTTGTGGTCCCAAGATTGGCAAATGCCCAGTCGGCACTTGCTGCTCTGGTGCAGGTACGTCTCAGAAGTAGGTAAATGACCTACTTGCTGATGAGTTCAGGTTTCTGTGGCACTTCCAAGGCACACTGCCGCTCTCCGGATTGCAAGATTGATTACGGCCACTGTGATGCTCATCGATCGCCTTATGGTCCTCCTACCAAGGAGATTGCTCGACCACACCTTGGCCAGGTCCCATTCGGTCCGACCCAGATCCGCTCATGTGCCATTCCTGGGACTGTGGCGCTGACTTTTGACGACGGTCCAACTCGTTACACGGGAGATCTGCTCGATCTGCTTGACAAATACGACGCGAAGGCGACCTTCTTTGTCACGGGCATCAACAACGGAAAGGGTGCTATTGATGACCTCACCTTGCCCTGGGCTTCTGTGATTGAGCGGATGCATTCTAGTGGTCACCAGGTTGCTAGCCACACTTGGTCCCACGAGGACCTCAGCAAGGTCACTCCTTCCCAACGCAGTGAGCAGATGGAGAAGAACGAAGCCGCTATCCGAAACATTCTTGGTCATTTCCCTAGCTACATGCGGCCACCTTACTCTAGTTGCACCCCCGACACGGAGTGTGGAAAGCAGCTTGGTGAACTTGGGTATCATATCATCCTGTATGATATTGATACAGACGATTACAAGAACGACAGTCCCGACTTGATCCAACGATCCAAGGATATCTTTGACCACCAAGTGCTCCAAAGTGACCCACTCACAAAGTCCTGGCTTGTCATTGCCCATGATGCTCATGAACAGACGGTGCACAACCTCACAGAGCACATGCTCAAGGCCATCAAGAGACTGGGGTACCGGGCCATCACTGTTGGAGACTGTCTCCGCGACCCTCGTCCCCTTTGGTACCGCAAAGACACCCGCATGCCCACTCAGAAGGAGAAACCAAAGAAGCCAGCTTCGGCGGATCCCAACAAGGCAGTCTCCTGGGACGGATCCTGCGGTTCCAACTATACCTGTCTTGGATCCACCTTTGGTTTCTGTTGCAGTAGTGAAAATGCCTGTGGCAACACAAGCAATCACTGTGGCAAGGGCTGCCGGAAGGACGCTGGGTATTGCACTGTCGATGTTCCCGGAAATGGCGATGCCTGGGACCCAAGAGTTGATGTCAAGGGCTCCAAGTCAGAGGCGGATGCTGAGATTCGAATGCTTGGCTCGGCAGCCATGGCAGCCATGACGTCCTTGTTTCTTGCTTTCATCGTTGCCATGCTCATGTAATGAAGGATGTTGGCCCTTTGTATGGGGATCCATTGCTGTTGGAATTACGTTTATACTTATCCCGTGACTTGTGACGAGCACAATCATTCGTTTCAAAAGTTGCATGCAACGGCAAATGTGACAGAAAGGTATACATGGTTAGGTAGGAGGCTGATCGAAGATCGTTAGTCAATAGCAATCGTTTCTTAAAAGCCCATGCGGTCTTCTACTGTAATGGATAATACTTGCTTGTATAATCTACACAATTGGGTATACCTAGGTACTTATTTCAAGCTCAACATGGTAATATCGTTTCTGACATGTAGGTTAACTGACAAGATCTCTTACCAAATTCTTCCAGGTGACAGCATCATATCGTATAATTGGACCTAAGAATGAAGCACGGGATAAAGAAGTGCCAGGAACAAGTGTGCAGACACCAATGCAAATCAATAATATGCAAGAACTTGGAAGCAAAAGCAAAGAAATCAGCGCGCCGAGAGCACTCTCGAGGGGTATAATGATAGCGACAAAAGCAAAATGACCGTGACCCATAAACCATACAAAGTCGAAGAGAAAAGAGTAATTCAAAGACAAGGAATGAACGTGATCGCCAGAAAGTCGAAGCATAGATGTGAATCATCCTACTTCCGAACTATCTTCAACAGCGGCGCGATCCTCGCCCGCTTGCTCAGTCCCACCCGGTAAGGGACTCCACCCCGCGCCGAGATGGGGCTGTGTCTCGCAGGACCGTTGCCTGTGTTCTTGGGTGTATTGACAGATCCGGCATCAGGTTTTGATGGAGTTTGAGGTTCGGCTGCAGAGGTAGTAGTCGGAGGAGCCGAGGCTGGAGCAGTGACAGTGGCCACGCTTAGCTCTTGAGCTGGCGTGTCGGGCTGGGCATTGGTCACTGGCACTGGCGTGGGACTTTTACCGACGACAGCAGCAGGCTTTGGGTTGGGTGGTTGGGTGTCAGCTTTGACGGGCTCCGGTGTATCCGCTGGCTTGGATGCTTCTTGCTCGATGGGTTGTTTTCTCTTGCGTCCACGCTTTTTCGGCGCTGGCTTTTCGTCGGTGGGTTGAGTCGTTTGCTCGGGTGCTGCGGTGATTGCTGGCTGGACAGTCTGAAGGGGCTCGGAAGGGTGTGTGGCTGGAATTGCAGAGCTCGTGTCATGTTTGGTGGGCTCTGGTTTCTGGTTCTGGTTGTTCTCAATAACAGGCGGGGGATCGATGGGTTGTGTATCAATCCAGATAACGTCGTCCGCTCCCGAACCAGGAGCAGGGGCAGCTGCCGATTTGGCCTTCTTTGGTTTCTTCTTTTTCGAGTCCTGGGATTCCGATTTGCCGGCCTTGGCTGTTCCTGTGTCTTCTTCGTCAGTCTCATCGGAGACGCCACTCGAGGCTGGGGTGTCGTTTTCCGTAGAGTATTCACTATCGGATGGATCAATCGCACCATTTACGCCAAGGGTTTTGAACTCATGGTCCCGAGAGTTGGCTAGCTCGTCGTCCTCGTCGTTTACTGGTACAGCTTGTTTCTTGGGTCGCCCTCGCTTTTTCTTTGGGGCGGGAGCCTCGGTAGTTGTAGGTGGCTGGGCGATTGGCTGTGCAACGGGCAAGGCGAGTTCGTCTTGTGCGCTGGTTTGCGACTGTTGTGGCGAGATGAGATTGATGCCAATAGTACTGGGTTTTGATCCCGTGGCTTGCATGGACGCAACAGATGACATGGGTTCGGTATCATGCGGGGAATGAGGGAACGATTGCTGCGATCGAGGGTTTAGGATTACCTGGGGTGGGTTCAACCCTGCTTGCTGATATTCCGTCCATGGTGCCGTGGGTTGGTAAGGGACGTCATTTGGGTGCGGTGCATTGAGATTAGTCGTATTTGGTTGATACGGGTCATATACACCTGCTTGTTTTGGCGGCAAAGCCTGGTACCCGTTGATAGACGCAGAATAGGGTGCTTGGTAGTAAGGGAAATGTTCACCATCTGGTGGACCCATCTGATAAGAGTGAGAGCTTGGTATCGTAGGAAAAGGAGCAGATTGGATTGATTCGGCTGAAAATGAAGCCCCGACCGACGGAAGTTGTTGGCCTGCGCTGGAAGCGTTGTCGTCGAGGAGTCTTCTCTGCGCATCTTCAATTTCGTGCATCATTGCGCCTGAGGGATCTGCGCATTCAGTATAAGCCAAGGTTCAAACAGTCCCCTTTGTTGCCAATGCGCTCTTGTCACAACGTACCAGCCGATCCACTCGCGCCCTCGGTGCTGGGAATCCACCGCTCCTCGCGCCGTTGTTGAGATGACGACTGCGCTGCATTGTGTCTTTCTTGCGATTGCAGGAAGTCATCGAAATTGACATTGAATTGTGGGAGTTGGTTTTCTCCAGGCGCAGAGCCATGTTCGTTTGCATTGTAGGTAGTGGGTTCGGCGGGGACATGATCATGGTGTTGCTGCATAACGGGCTCGAAATGTTGGTTTGGGGCGACTACCGAGGGGACGGTATCCCCCTCGATGGGCTCGTCCTCATCGGAGTCCTGAATGACACGATCCCAACTCATTGATAGTCAGTGTTCAGTGCCGAGCGTGCTGTTGATTGGAAATTCAAAAGTGAGGGCCATCAAACGCGTCCGTGACACGATCGCACGTGATGATAAGCATCTATGGGGATTTTTGGCCAATGCTCCCGAGGTCGTTCTGTTGAGCCGGGAGGCTCTTTCATAGTCAATCTTAGTATATCGCAGTAGCCTCATAGCAGCTTGGGGTATCCATTGTACTGCTCATCCCCCGGGACACCCCGGGACAATTCAAGCAAGCAATGTCCTCGGATTCTACCCATTTTCATGAGAATATCAGAAGAGTCAATCAAAGACATTGAAATTTCAAGTTTTGTATGTACTATGCTAGTAGCACATTGGTCCACGGCCCAATGATGGTAAAAAATTTCTGGGGAAAGGAAAAGGCTGATGCAGATGCAGCATGGAAGATTTACGTGTGGGGAGCATGAAACACGTCAAGTGAAGCAGAAACGCCAAAGTCATTCTTACAAAGTCATTCCCTGGAGATGGTATACCGGACTCCCAAGAACACAAAACACCGACAAAGCTGGCAACACCAGAGAAAAATGCACTCCCACAAAGCCAAAATGCAACAGAAGGAAAAGGTGAGCCAAGAGGCAGTCAAAGTCACCGGGTATCTCAAGCCAGACACGAGTGTTTAAAAGAGGGGTGGTGGACAGTGCTTCATCACAGTACACCACCGGGCAAATTGATTTGCCCTTGCCGACCACCCTCAAAGCCAGCGCTGTTGGGGGCAGAGGCAACAGGCCCCGGGGTGCCCGCAGGGTTATCCATGTGGATCTTGCGCAACATGAACATGGGCTTTCGTCCCTCCTTCTCGAGCTGTTTGAATAGAAGGAGAGGCTTTTCTTGCAATTCCAAGCACCGCTCTTGGTCGCCATAAACAATGTAGAGGGCGTAGTTCTTCCAATCGGAATTGATGTTGTATTTCTTAAGCGCTGCGGGAAGGACCTTGTAACAAGGATCTTCCCAGGACACTCGGAAAGACTTAAAGATTTCCACGCTACTTGGATTCTCACTGCCACCTCCACCCGCCCGAGATTCGGACCTGGATTCGGACCGTGGGTCATTCCGTGGGTCAAGGCGTGATCCGGTGGATGGAGTCTCGGCGCGGGACGATGGAAGTTGGCTCGGAGTCAGGCGGTCCCTGGAATGAATTGTCGGGGTCTGTTCGGCATAATCATATGCCGTGTTGCGATTTGCGCCGGAGCTTGGCTGGGTATAGGATCTTGGGTTGAGGGTCTGAGGATGGGCATGATGTGTGTGGGGTGATGTTGGCGAGGGAATCCCGGGAGATAATTGGGATCCTCCATTCAGGGATGTCAGATGAGACGTCGCGGCGAATGAACCCGACGAGGGATTTAAGTTGTCATGGTGGGATCTTCCTTCGTGAATCATAGGTGGAATATGGGTTGGCGAATTGTTCTTGGGGGTAGCACCGCTGGGATGCATGCGCTTGGAGAAAGCGCGCGCAATCTTCGATGTAGAGGTGTCGTTGTTGCTGATATTAAGCTGAGAAGGCGATGTAAGTGTTGCCGTGCTGTCGTGCCAATTTTCTGAAGGAGGTCCTCCTGACGATGCCGGAGGTAACGGATGTGACCGATCTTTGGCTATCTTGATCACTGGCAAAATTTCTTCCCGCAACCGACGATAATCGTCTGTGATCCGGCGCAGCTCCGTTTCCACCAGCATGAGCTTTTCATCTCGCAGCTGAATTGATTTGATCAGACGGGCAAGATCCTCTTGGGTTGCCGTCTCATTCATGCTTTGATCCGCAGCTGCGATTATGACGTCAGTGTGCTGCTCGAAATCAGAGATCTGGTGGCATACAAAGAGGAATATAATGGTCCGCGTCCAAGGGGACATCCTGCTTGACTTTGATTTCATATACGCTTTTGAGGATGGTCAATCGGTGGCCAACGCTGTTGATGCCCATTTCTTTTAACTCGTCATGCTTCAAGGCAATGAGTGCCTCGCCAACAATTCCGTTTTCTGTCAAATCGCGACAAGTCAGCGCCACGCATGGGTGGTCCTCGAAGATTGCGCTTACCTCGGAATGTGCCATGATACTGTAACAACCCCAATGACGTCAGGAACTCCTTGCATTCATCCACTCCCCATTCCGTTATCAGCGCTCGGGGAGAGCGCGGGGGGTCCATCGGTCCAAATTTGGTGGGGGTGTGCTCCGAGGAATGAATATCGGAGTCTGTGGGGGAGGATTCCGAATCGATCTGAAGGTGCGGCGAGGTGATCACGCTGCGTTCGTATTCATCGTCCGCGTCGGAGTCGGCGTGGTAAGAAGTGTGAAGGGACATGTTCCAAATGCTCGGCGACAATGTAATATTCCCCGAGAAATTTGGATGCGAGATGCGCAGGCGCCGCCCACCAGGTTGAGGGGGCTAGTCAAGGCAAACAAAATGAGGATCGGCCGTAATGCGCCGATTGCTCCCCCTTCTCAAACGCGGGCAGCAAGACAAAACCGAGTCTTTGCAGTCCGACAACCATGGGCCCAAAGGGTCTATAATGAGATAACCTGGGATCGGATCGATGTTGCGCGAGGTGGGACTCCTTTTCGATGAGGGGGCGGGAGTCAACAAGGCTGGCGAGCGGGGAGGTTCTTCACTGTCACGGCAGAACGTGGCAGAAAGACGAAGATCATCAACGTGAAATCTGAAATGCAAACAAAACAGCAGAGCGCTTGGAATAGGCGAAAGCGCTGGCAACACGTGACGAGGCCTGGACTTCGAAGGTTTCCCGGGCCGGGAGTCTGTAATCTTAAATCTCGTCGCTCCACAGAACTTGACAGACCCCGCTAGAGCTGTCACATCAAGCTGTGTGGGCATACAGTACTGGACGCAATGTCCAACATCCACGGAATAGTGGAAACCTGACCACCTTGACTATGTCTATGAGTACTAGTATAGTACAGTATGATATCAACATCTAGGTAGAAGCTCAATATGGCAAAGGAATCATGTCAGACAAACAGGGGTGCCCAGGTGTATAGTTCTAGATAATCTGGGAAGCTGGATCGGGAAGGGAGGCTCAATGTCCGGAGTATACAGCCACCGATTCGAAACACCAATGATAGTGAATCCCAAGGTTTACACCAAATGTACTTCGGAATTCTCAGATCTGTGTATTGGAGGTGAGGACATCAGCTACACTTACATCACTGTGTCTTGATATCAATGTGCCCCTCGCCTAGCGCCTTGTAGCTATGACTCTATGGATGGATATAATCAAATATAATACCGGACAAGATACTTTCCAAGGTCCTGCAGGGCCCTCTCCACTGCGTCATCAAGTAAAGATTAGTCGATACAAACCAGAACTGGGTAGAGATCAGCAGGAACGGACGTTCGATAAGGAGCTCACGGAGCACCATTTTATTTTTTTAAAACTGTCTATGCGATGCAAAACGCCCGTCGGCCTATGTGCCAACCCCGATTGTGGGCGAAAAATGAGCCAGAATCAAGCTGTGCTCCATGCAACCAAAGCCAGAAATGCATGATCACGTCAAATGATACTCGGCGCCCAAGGTCATTATTTCTTTTCTCCATTCGGCGTACTTTCACCCTCCAGGTCAGCCACTTCGCGCAAGATGTCTTTTAATCCACGAACACCCTCTTCAACGACTGGCTCTGGAATGCGCACATTGACCTCTTCGATGTATTTGAGGGGATCGTATGGAGTATCTTTGATTTTTTTCGTCCCGTTGATTTCTTTCGACCCGTTTGAGGCTGACTCGCCGTTTGCTGCTTTTGAACCTAGGGCGGGGTGGTGTCGACCCTCGGCGGAGGCAAGGACTGCAGCTAGTACTTCATCGAAAGTCTCACAGCGGCCGGCGCGGAGGAGTTCGGCTGCAAGGGTGGTCACCTTCTCGGTCCAGCCCAGGCGGTGCAGCGATCCGAGGAGATTCTCTTGTAGGTCTTCGAGCGCACAACTGGCGGACAGCTTGACGAGGAGGTCGGACTCGAGGGCGTCGGGAGTAGAGGAGACTCCGTTTGCGGAGGTTGAAGAAGGCATATTGACAGGCGTGTAGTTTTAGGGGTCACAGAAGCACTTTGATATCGCGAAAGGGAATCGACGGCCCTGGCGACAGGGTTCTGGCGACTTGGGATTGGGCGCAAAGTGAGGTGCAATGCGCAGGTGTGGGTTGAGGCGAAGAGGGGCCCGCCCTTGTTGTATCAATGCGGGATCTTCAAGGGCGAGTAAGAATTACATTGCATGGAGGCAATAGAGAAATACAAAGACAATTGATGAGGTCTGTCGTCAGTCCTGACTGCCAGATCGGACAATCGGTGTTGCGGGTCCGCGAGCGGTGAATTGCCTGTGGGATTCGGGCCGTTCGATTTAGTATGTGGTCAACTTCATTCGACTTCTAAGGTTACGGCTTATTGAACTTGACTATCTGGGTCTCCTGGCCCAGGCCTATGTGCTTGAAAGTTCTATGGCTGATACTCCTACCTTTTACTGCAATATCGGAGGCTCTTTACTGGGCTGCTATATTCGATACCCCGGCTTTATCCTCGTCCCAAGCCT
Organism: Penicillium olsonii; assembly: GCA_911174995.1. NCBI lineage: Eukaryota > Fungi > Ascomycota > Eurotiomycetes > Eurotiales > Aspergillaceae > Penicillium > Penicillium olsonii. The sequence continues at coordinate 893,645 of CAJVNO010000044.1, forward strand.
CTGACGTCTAAATATCTTCTGAGTGGATCTCAAAGGGGCCGGCTGCAGGCTTGGAAAGAGCCCATGAAGTGCCCTCGCTCATAAGCTGGTCCCACCTTTTGCTGCCAGGGAGCTTTTCTCCCCACCGCCGGAAACTATGAGGCACACCGGGGAAGACATGCACGTTGGTAGGAACCCTAGAAGGGATCAGAGAAGTAGACAAAATCAGGTTCTGGGGCGAACTTACCCATTTTCAGCGAGATGTTTTCCATAGAACAGGCCCTCGTCTCTCAGTGGGTCATTTCCAGCGATCCCGAGGGTAGTGGGAGGCAAGTTCTTGACATCCTCAGCAGTCACATTGCCAGGGTTAATTCGAAGATCTCCGGTTCCTTTCTCGGCCTTTGGAACATCGAGCAGACTGTCAAAGAGCCGCATACGCTCGAGAGGCAAGACAGGCGCCTGGGCACACTGCACATAGCTGGAGAGCTCGGGGCTCTTGAGCAACTCCTGTCGAGGTGCATAGTGATCCCACTGTACCAGCACAGGGATCATCAGGATTTGGCCTGCGATCTTTGGGCAGGCTGCTAAACGCTCGTTCTCTCCGCGCAATTGCATCAGTGTCAACGATGCGCTGAGACACCCACCGGCAGAAGTGCCTCCCACAACCACCTGATCGCTTATACCCCCGATCTCAGCGATGTGCTCATGTAGCCAGACAAAAGCATCTTCGAAATCGTTCCAAGCAACGGGGTACTTATGCTCAGGGGTGTGTCGGTAGTTTAGGTTGAACACCACGACAGGTGTGTTATTCTTGGCGCGCGACGAGACAATACGAGAACATGTCGCATCCTCTGACGCCAATGTCCCGAACACGAAACCACCACCATGGCCATAAAAGAAAACAGGTAGATGCTCGGAGATGGGAACGCCGGCGGGGCGATAGGTACGCGCTTCAAGCACGGCGCCATCCCGCGCCGTGATGGTGTGGTCGTGCATCTGAACCACAGAGCTGAGTCCCTGGTCAATCATATCTTGTGCAGCAGACTCCTCGCGGCTTTTGTTCAGCATCTCCTTCATCTGTGCCACTGACAGGTCTGTGGGCATTGCGGGTAGCGTAGCCTCCAGGGCCAGCCATTCAGCGCTGGGGCCAGTGTATTCAGAAAAATCGGCCATTTTTGTACAAGTTGGGTGCATTGATAGACGCAAGTCTTGCGTGTTGGATCAACACTACCCCACCGGCCTCGGCTCGGCTACCGACCGGGTAACGCAGAGCATCAGTTAACCCCCCACGTGATAAATAGACTGTCAATCTGAAATTGGAGACTATAGATATGCCACCGTGTCCGCAGATGGCGGAAACTCATTACCGATCCTGCAGCTATGGATCCCGGCATTCCCTCCGATCCCCCGTCCCGCTCTTTGGCGGGGAAGGTTGCTATTGTCACAGGCGCAGGCTGCCTGGGTGATGGTATTGGAAACGGACGAGCAATCTCGATTCTACTTGCTGACGATGGCTGCGACGTGATATGCGCCGACCTGAACTTGCAATGGGCGACCAAAACAGTTGAGCTTGTGTCTTCAAGGCCACATCGGGGTCGAGCACTTGCGTTTCGCGCAGATGTCACGGTAGAGGAAGATTGTCAAGCAGCAGTACGCTATGCTATTGATACTTTTGGTCGGTTGGATATCCTGATTAACAACGTTGGCATTGGAGGTGCAGCTGGCACTGCGGTGGACGTTGATATGGCACAGTGGGCAAAGAGTATGGAGACCAACGTTGCGAGCATGGTGCAAATGGCGAAGTATGCCATACCAGAGATGATTAAAAACGATGGCGAGATCAAAGGAAGTATCGTGAACATGGGAAGCGTTGCTGGGCTTAAGGGGGGAACGCCTCACCTGCTATATCCCACTGCTAAAGGTGCCATCGTCAACATGACCCGTGCCATGGCTGCACACCACTCCCCAGATGGGATTCGGGTGAATTGTGTGTGCCCCGGGGTAGGTTGAGTCCTCATGAGCGCATTGTTCTCATCTGACGATAAAGCAGATGCTTTATACACCCATGATGTATGGGAACGGCATGAGCGAAGAGGCCAGAGAAGCCCGTCAGAAGCGAAGTCTCCTGGGAACCGAAGGAAATGGTTGGGACTGCGCAGGGGCTGTAGTCTTCCTTGCTGGGCCTCATGCTCGGTGGATGACTGGTGTGATTCTCCCGGTGGATGCAGGAACAACAGCCGCAGTGGGAATTGGCATGACAAAAACTGCCAGCATTAACGCATAACATGCAAGTTTGACGCGATGGTCATATGCGATGGATCTCGTCCCGAGTGTAGTGTAGCTCTCTCCTAGTTCTCAGTTCTCTCTGTCTCCTTTCTTGAATCATCAATCAGCCCACTGCGCTCTCAATAGGTTATGATATCCCTTCCTGCTTCCCTTCTCAACGCTATCTTTAGAAAGTGAAGCTGCTTTCCTCGTTTGGGTAGTCCTGCTAACCATCTTCCCGCCCGGCCTAAGCGTAACGCAGCTGACATCTGGGACGGTTTTATGGAATCATCCATGTCGGAATTGCCAGGAATTGCCCAAGACTTTTTTCTGCCCGCAAGGGACTCAATCGAACTTTACCCCATCAAGCCGCTTCTTTAGCTGGGAGACGAGAATTTCGAGGACTGGCATCACGCTATTATGGCGGCACTCGAACTGAACGGACTTCATCGACTGGTCGACGTCAGGTGTCCCCGTCCAACAACAGATATCAACAGTGAATCTGATTGGTTCTACTTTTCGTGTTTGATATATTCCTGGTTAGGAAAACCAATGAAACTAAGTCTCCAGGGCTTTTCTGGAGGCTGACCTAAGGGGCTAATGACTCTTACTTCGCGGATGTTTTCAAAGACAACCTCAGGAAGCATTTCTGTGGTGAAGGATTAACCGCGCGGGTTACGTCGTGGCGAACTTTGATGGGACCTCAACGGGTTGATTACGACTCAATCAGATCCTACATCTTCCGGGTTAGTGGATGTTACGAACAGGCCGAATGATATGGATGGGAAATTCGCCCATACATGCTGGTGGCCATGGCCATCTTGCAACTCTACCAAATTCCCCGTCTTCCGAGCACGATGGAATTGCCCAAGACCCGTCTGGGAGAAAACTCCCGCGAGGATCTTATCAGCACAATGGCATCATTTGAATATGGTAGATTTATGCTCAAATGGTTGGGTGAGATCGACCCAATTGAAGGGAGGGGTTCCTCATGGTACAAAGGCTACTTCTGAGCTACGGGGGTGTGACGAGATGGCCATGTGTCATAGATCTCTTACCTAGTGTGCTGTAGCTCTCTGCTAGCTCTTAATTATCTCTCTCCTTTCTCGGAGCATCAATCAACTCTTTGCTCTGTTACAATTTGGGCACAGCTTGCATTATTGTATTTTGTTTTATTGAGGCATATATCAGTCCAAGACTTGCTTTCTAAAACTTTCAACAAGAATTATTGTGGACCTCTCTCTGGCTATCTAGAGTAAAGCAGCCAATATAGTTCACTATTAAGTGACTAGTGACGACGCTTGTGATGTCTGCGAGCCTTCATGGTCGTCTTACCCATCATCTTCAAGCTCTCGAAGTAATCAGAAGTGCCATGAGTGGGATCACTGTCCTGGACGTTCTCAGCGCCGCAGACAGACCCAGCACTCGCATCACCAAGGGGACCATCGACAGCAAAGTACTCGTACTTAGCGCCGGCATCGTCAACCATCTTCTGCGCAGCCTCAGGGAGCCAACCGTTGATGAAGTCACCATGCGAGCAGTAGGATGAGCCGCAAGCCAGAGCCAGAGGGGGAGCTCCAGACCAACCATCAGGAAGCAGCTTGCGCAGATCGTAACGAATGGAGAAGCGCAGTTGAGGAATGCGCTTCATGTCCGAGGGGCACCAGTTGCTACCATATCCTGGGTTCACGCGAGGGTTGCCGGTGTAAGCTGACTCGAGGGTTTCTGTGTTCACACAGTCGTGGAACAGAAGAAGAGTTTGGAGATGGGTGGAGCATGTCTTTGTTGGGAAAGCTGCTGCGTCCTTGTCTTCGGAATCATCTCCTTCGCAGAACCAACTGATTCCAGCATTTTCCTCGACGTCAGCTTGAGAGGTTGCTGAGGCATTTCCTGCGAGGTCCTTGAAGTTCTGCGGAATGGCAATCTCTGCGGATTCCGGCTGCTCGTAGTAGGCGCTGAAACGCATGGGCTTGATAGGTGTGTAGGTTTTGCCATCATCTTCAACCAGATACAAAGTTGGGACCCCTATTGATACTTGTCAGTCAAGGCCTCTGGCGTGAGGAATCAGGGAGAGATACAGTATGTTGAGAAGTCATTTGGGTTCTCGGTGGTGGAACAGCCCTTTTGCAGCTCAGCTGAAGTGGTCGTGTTCACGGTAATGGCATCTGAGCCAAAGAAGCTGTGCATGTGGCTGGTATATTGGCCAGGAAGCACAAGCGGGTCGATGTTCTTGAACATCATGAAGTCTGATACGGTGACAGTATAGGCATCAGAAAGGCCTGCCGCCAGGGCAGATAAAAGAACGAAATTGCGCATGGCAGTGAAAAAGAAATATTAAAAGAGAGAAAGTGATATAAAATAGAGAATGAGATAATTCAGAAATGAAATCGCAAGCTATAGCCCTGTTTAAGTACCTGCGAGGGTCCCATTCACTATACCAGGAACGAGGGTCTAAGCATCCTTCTCAAGACCCATAAGACTTGAATTCCATCGAACCATAAGCTCATGATAGCCACAGTTAGCCACAAGCGTCAACGCGGTTTGTTTCAACATTTCAGAACCCATTCAACCTGTAACGATCTACTATAGTGGGGTCCCGACCCTCGCTGTCATATCAGTCTAGTGTTTCACATAGCTCATGCGAGGTCTTGGCATTCCCTGCTCGGGAGCTTGGCCCAAAACCTGAAACACTCAAGTGGCTTTGATTCTACTCGAACCAAGAATTCAGAGGCAATGCTCTTGCCAAGTAACGGTCAATTAGATACACTCGAAAAGCGGCCCATTTACATGGAATATGAAGAGGCCCACGAGATACTGAGTTGCTGCTTTAGGGGTGGCTTGAGCATAAACACTAAATAAGTCTATTCCAAAAATAAACGAACGGCCGGGGATCAATACCATATCAGAATATTGCCGAAGCTGTCTATGTAGCAACCAAAACACCAGACCCTCATCGCTAAGGGTATCCACCTTCATATAATTCGGATAGCTTTAGTTTACGGCATTCCATCCGCATTTTTTCATCTGGTCCGAGTACAAACACTCTTCGGTTCCATTTTTCTTGTTAACAGAGTACTCTATTCGACAGTCAAGTATATTTTCCTTCTATCACACAACTAAAAGGGGGTTCTTGGTAGCTGGGAGCTGAGACTCTCGAGGCAAGGCCGACATAGAGAGAGAGGGAGGGAGAGGAGAAGAAGGGAAGAGATCAGAAAGGAGATAAGAAAACAAGAACAAACAGCGCCAATATGTAAATATCAAGATAGATACTAACGAGCAAAGGTCGAACAACGGGGTTCAGATTGATCTTGTTTCTACCATCAGTCTCCACCAAGTTCTCATGTGTAACCAACCCTCGAGTCTCCCGACAGCATTTCATGCGCCCATGAAAGAAACACCTGTGGCGATATTCGCCTTCAAATCACTCAAAGCAATCCCAAGTAGTTTCTGCTCCGCCCCGGACAGACTTCCAAGAGGAAGAGCTTTAGAAGCGCCGTTTTGACCAATCTCAACTTTGACAGCGAAGTAGTCCACGCCGAGCTGTGTAGCAATTTCCTTCCCTCCGGGGACACCTGGAAGATAGATATATGCTTCTTCGGATACAGGAAGGCCACCTTGGGCAGTCACAAGAGCCTTGACAAAACGGAATCCGGCGTATGCCATGCAAGTCGTGGCACTCCCAGCTCCCTGCTTACTCTTCACGATCTCATCACCACCAAACTGCACACCTGCCCAGGCTGTCAGTATGTAAATATCACATATACCATCAGGAATCTCACGGTTTATAACTTGCGCAAGTTCCTCATCACTAAGATCAACGGCAGGTTCGGCCTGGCTATAAAGAGGGAGAATGGTTGCGCCGCTGTGGCCGCCAATGACCGGTACCTTATAATGCTTTGGATCGGCATTTCCCCCAAGAGCATGTGCAGTAAATGTCGAAGCTCGTACAACATCAAGGGTTGTGACACCAAAGAGACGAGTTGGTTCAAAAACACCCGCCTTTCTCAGAGTTTCAGCCGCAACAGGAACTGTCGAATTCACCGGATTGGTAACCACGCAGGAAATCGCATTAGGGCAAGTTTCGGCGACTTCAACGAAGATGTCACGAATAATCCCGGCATTGGTCTAGTTTTCATTAATAAATTGTTGTCATGGATGCGATATGCACAAACAAAGTGCTGCTTTTGAGAACGATACCTTGAATAGATCTATTGTTTTGTAGTTAGATATCGCCCCGAGACTGATCATATAGCAACTGATGTCCATAACTCACCATCTCTTGTCATACCAGGCTTTCGAGCAATGCCAGCAGTTACAACAACAATATCCGCGCCGGTAAGAGCTTTCTTCAGACCGCCATCATCAGGGAGATAGCCGTTGACCTTGGCTCTGGTATCGATGTGCATAAGATCAGTCGCAATGCCTGGAACATGAACAATGTCGTAAAGCGATATTTCGTCGAAAAGATCACTCTGCATAAAGTTGTGTTAGAAATGGCTCCTTCTATGAAGCTCTCGGGTTTGAGTCAATCCCTACAGATTTGCAGAGGAGGCTGAGAGGGGTGCCAATCTGGCCTGCTGCGCCGATAAGTGCAATTTTACCCATGATGAAGAGAAGAATTCTTAGTTTGAATCATGCTCATAATCGAGAACAAATGGTCTTTGATATAAGTTCCCCGCAAAATGGTTCGGCTATAAGTTCAGCCTACGGGCTCAGCCGAATTACTGCGGGTGGAAATAACTCCCAATTTTGACATATTAGGAGAAAATCCGGAAAGTTCATTCAACATGTTTTGGAAAGAATGATTCGAAACTAAGTTCACCATGCTCCTTTAAGCCTGTATATAGAGTCATATTCGTAGTATCCTCTGGATGATGCTCAACCTCTAAACAATCTATTGGACAAGATGTCGGTGTTCCGGGACAGGGGATAGCAATTCCTCCCCAGTTATTGCGCGCCGCACATTCTCCATTGCCCAAGACTCCATCTTGGCCAATGTCTCAGTGGTATGAGTTCCCACATGGGGCACCAAGAGGGCCCGCGCCTGTTTCAAGAGCTTCTCATTAATCTTGGGTTCCTCCTCATATACATCTAGGCCAACGGCACCAATGTGATCGCTTTCCAGGCCATCAGCCATAGCAGCCTCATCAATAATAGCACCTCTCGCCGTGTTGATGATCACGACACCGGGTTTCATCATGGCAATCTCCTTCGCGCCAATAAGATGCCTTGTCTCCGGGGTCAACGGCACATTGACACTGATAATGTCACTCGTGGTGAGGAGCTGCTCAAACGAGACATATTCAGCCCCTGCAGCTTGGTCCGATGGCAGTGGGTTGCGATTGTGGTAAATAGTCTTGAGACCGAATGGGTCGCAACGGGCTTTGATTGCTCGGCCAATTCGACCCATGCCAAGAATCCCCAATGTCTTGTTCTGGGGATCATGGCCAAAGCTAACCCCCTGCTTGAACTTGCCAGCACGGAGTGAGGAAATGGCTGGATTCAGTTGGCGGAGGGCCCCTAGGAGGAGGAAGATGGCCAAATCGGCAGTGGCATCCGTCACAGGGTCGGGTGCGTTAGTAACAACGATGCCTCTTTTGGTACAGGCGGCGGTGTCGATGGGGTCATATCCTGAATCGTGAGGCTTTAGCTCTGGTGTGATTATCTTTTGCGGGAAAGCATTTACCGGCGCCATTGTGGCATATATACTGGCAACTAGCGGGAAGATGATTGATGAAGTCGGAATCAAATTTCCCAGCGACCTGCATTCAATTCATTAGTATATTCTGAAAGGTGTGTTGGCAGCTCTCTCGCCACTCTAGGTCGTTGATATTAAAAACGAAAGAGCACATACAGAGCCGCTGGCAGATGTCCGGTAGATCGCAAAAGCATTCTGGTACTTGGTCGCAAGATCATGGAAGAACTCTTCGCGACTTTCACTCGTCACAACCTCTGTTTGGGCTACTTGCTGCAGCTGCTCGTATGTTGATATGGCATGTCGCACCGGACTGAAGAACAGAACAAGTGGTTTTGTCGGGGTCATTGTCACGTAGTTGCGAACACGAGTAGCCTTCAGGATATTGAGTCTTGACATATGGAGGAAAGACATGCCAATGGAACATTCCCTCTCTTAAATTTCATTCTCGGGGGTTCGTATGTGAAATGGAAGTCGGCTAAGGGTTCTGGCAGTTTGTTTGGACGGCTCGGATATCTGAGGCCTGAGCTTCACCTTTCAAAGTCCTAACCCGGGGACACTGGCGTCTTGTGCTTCGTTGGTTCTTTCAAGTCTCTACGGAATTTCAATCCAATGCTTATGCACCCGGTGTACTTGCCAAACATGTCATTATATCCATTGTCCTAGATTGATGACTGTTGAGCGTGTATAGAGATCAGCAGAACAGCCTCACACTATAAGTATTCAGGTACAATATCCCAAAAGAGAAGCAGGCCAGCCACAAATCCCCAGATTCTTGCGCTAAAAAAAAAGCAATCTGCTAAACGCCAATACAAATGATCGAATGCGATGTTTCCGATTCCGAATCGCTAAGAGGAACGCCATCAAATGCCGAGATTACAGTCATTAATTATCATCTGCAGCCCGCTGTTTCTGTTTCTCTTTGCTCTGCCGCTTCAGCGCGTCAATTGTATTCTGAACTTCATGTCGAGCCTCGGTATCGAGATTGGTGCGTTCGTCCGGCTCGAGGGTTTCGCGATCACCGACTCGGTCGTAGAGCATGCGAGAGATGCAGCGGTTGATATTGGTGTATTGCTCTTTCGATATGGTCTTCTTCTTGTAGTGGGGCTTGAGTGCTGTGCCGACCATCTTCTGGATGTCTGCTTTCAGGGCCAGAGATGGACCGGCGCGGGTTGGAGATGAGTCCGGGGAGCGAGAGTGGGAGTGAGGGTGGGAGGTGGCGGTGTTTAAGCGTTGAGGGATGCGGGAGCGAGGTCGAGCGGATTGGCGGGTGGATTCTTGGTTGCGCGGTGGACTGACTGAGAATGGAAGTTCGGGGGAGAATGGTGGAGAGGGTGGTTCGGCCGGCGATGAGAGTTGGAGAGGGGAGATGGGGCGGCTGCGCGGGAAAGGCGGGGGTGTGGCCGATGAGAGAAGAGGCGATGAGTAGCTGGAGGAGGTTGGCGAGATAGATGGAGATGAAGGTCCTGGCGAAGGATGGTCGGTGGGTGCGACAGATGTCGAGGCAGAAGGCCCGTATGAATTCGTCCGACTAGGAGCGTCTTCAACTTCCTTCAAGAGTGATGAGAGGAAGCTCGGTCCAGCCGGGTTCTCGCCGTTTGGCCGTGCGCTGGAACTTGCGGCACCGGCGCGCGATGATTCACCATTTTGATTCTGCTGTGCCAGGGCAGCGAGCTCTTGCGGCCTTCTAGTTCGTGGGCGTTTCAACTTGCGCTGAGGCTCGGTAGGTTCGGGGGATGGCGACATAGTAGGCTCTTTGCGCTTCCGGGCTGCATTAGGGTTGTTTTCGATTTCTCGTGCTCTTTCAAATGCATTCCATGCACGCATCTCCTCTAGAGATTCAGGCTCTGGCGATGGAACTCTGGGGACCCTGGGGCGCGAGGGCCGGGCAGCCTCAACATCGAACAGCGGTGCTGCATCGCGAAAACGATTCCCGCCGCCCTGTCTTTCGGCAACTTCGAAGCGACGTTGCCAGGCTTGAAACTCGCGCTGGTTCGCCTCTTCGCGACGCCGCTGCTGGATCACCCGTTCCGCAGATCGATCGTCGTCGAACGGGAAATCCAGATCCAGGTTGAGATTGTCCCAAACAGACTGCCAGACTCGTGCCCAATGGAGCGAGTTTGTCTGGTTGCGATTCTGTAGACGTCGTTGCTGTGCTCGGGTCCGCTGGCTCCGCTGGCTTCGTTGGGTCCGCTGCTCAGATCGAGGTGGTCGCGCCGGCGGTGCCTCGGGCGCAGGCCCCAGTGCACGTTGTGATTCGCATTGTTGGCAATACCATGCCCCCGGTGGGATTTCGTCTAGTCCGATGCAATAGAGGTGGGATGGTATGTCGCATCCGTCACATAGTAGGAGGACATCTTCGTTATCGGCTTGCCCGCAAATCGTACAAGGTTGGTAGTCGGCCAAGTCATCCTCCACGTACTCGATGATCATAGAAGGGTCGATGTCGGCCGTTTGTGTTCGGTCTTGAACAGCATAAGATGATACAACAGCTCCTATATCAGATCATCGTCAGTCATCCGCTATAGGCCGAGATATGTCATAATTCCAAGGGGGCGTCTACCTCCAGGCCGGTCACTCAACTCCACCATATTAAAACTTTGGCGACAGATGGGGCAACTGTTTGCTCGCTCTACCCATGGCTTCAAACAATTATTGTGTAGGATATGACCACAGGGCAGTAGCTGAGCGATCTGGGAGTCCTCATCCTTGAGGTTGAGGTCACCTAGAGGCTCCAGAGGATCGCCCGTGCCTTCGCCCAAGTCTCCCAAACAAACGATACAGGTGTCCGACATGGATATAATCAAAAGCGAAGTCCATGAAGGTGTAGAAGCGAAGAAGGTGGAGCGGCCTTTTTGAAGGTGGGCCGGATTGTCGGACTAACGCAAAACAGGAACGTGACGGAGGCGAATGATGCCCTGGATTGGAGCGACTTTCCTACGACTGCGCCGACATGCATGGCCCGCTGTGTCCATGCCAGCCCCCGATTTATAATAGTAGACTATCTCCAGGGCTCATCCTACGATCAGCTCATAATTACTACGATATAAGAGGCCAATAGGCGACCCCTCATTAGGCGCCCAGATCCAGTTCCGAATCGAATCACCCGTGGGCGTCTGGAATCTAGACACCTGGACCAATCTGCAGATGGGTATCTAGGCACCTGGGCAGGGGTCTGGAATCAGTCACGAACATCGCGGGATGTCCATGATGTCAGGCGAAGTGGACCATGCGGAAAGGTCCAAAGTACAGATTATAGAGATAGGTGACTCAGACTGGGAGATGATATCCTGGCGGGTCCAGTCTTCGAAAATCCCAAGCGCGAGGACCTCGTGGGCAGATGACCAATTCGTGGCCCGCGCGGGTGTTCAATCTACGTGACTCGCGCGCATGATCCCATTGGCTGTCGATCAAGATCCGTCCAAAACCTTCCCAGTCGCAGACCCAAACAAGAGGCGAGAGTTGGAAGTTGGCGAAAGGGTTGAGAGGTTGCGACCAGAGCGAGGTTGGAGACCAGTTCGAGAAGTACGGGAGAGGCGAGAGCGTGTGCACAAGAATTCGTAATCCCGAATTTTTTCATTCATTTTTGGTATTCAGACGTAACCGTAAAGAGAAATGAACCCACATCCTCCCATTTAAACCTCAGCAATCTCACGGAGACGACGGATGGTGGAACGGGTGGCAGCGGCAGCGGGGGTGCTATATCGAGTGGTGGTTAGTAGAGTCCTTAATGGTGGGTGCTCGTCCGAGGAGTTCCCAGATCACGAGTCACACTCCGGTGTGAACTTACGAAACGGCGTAGGCACCGCCGGCAACGACCTTGTTGCAGCCGTGGCACTCCCAGATACCGGTAGCCTTGCGCTTCACGGTGTTCTTACCGCAGAAGGTGCAGGTGTAACTGAAGAATTATTAGTCTCGCGATTGTCGGGTTTGCGTCGTGGTATGAACGTACCGGGCGTGCTGCTGAGTCTCGATCTTCTTGATCTGCTTACGCAGAGAAGCACCGTATCTGTTGAGGGGTTAGAGATCGATTGTTCGTGCGGAATGATGGTTCGGATCTCGACGAAATCGCGCGGGCGCATTGTCATACCTCGTTCCGTATTTACCGGCGATGCCGACCTCTGTAGGAATTAATTAGCAATGGTAAATTGAGTGTAGGCGTGGTCCAACATACTCTTGGTGCGCTTCGTCATCTTGGCTGGTGTCGAGGATGAAGATGGGTACTGGACAGGAGTTCAAAAAAGACGCTTTGAATGAGGGCGCTGTGTGCTGTGGATTCTCGCTTAGGGCTCTTGGCGCAGTGCGATCACCTGACCCCTTTTGGTCCTAGTGGGCTTACGTCATGCACCTTAATGCAGCGAAATCTGGAGGCCTCAGGTTTCGACGGTTTGCCAAGGGCTTCCGTTTGAATCCACTTCGCTCCGCAAATGACGCAGAGAAGGTGGATGTTTTATTTTTTCTGTGATTTCCCATTGTGGGCCATCTAGTCGCTGCCTTGTGATTCAGGTTGCTGTCAAGTCCCTTTGATCCTCCATCTTCATCTCTCACATGCCCGTCGGGGAGTCTGAAACCCGTAGACGCAAAGATGAAGTCGGGCAAACTCATCTACCCGGTCACGTGATTACATGGATGAAACCTGCAAACCAGGGAATATAAATGTTCTCGAGGCCAAAAGTAGCATTGTAAAGTCAACTTGTACCACCTTAATTTCGAAAGCTTCAAGTTGCCTGGGAACTGCCCAGTCCGCCTCTCTCCACTGGAAACCACCCATATCCTTTGCGATATCTCGAAAGCTGTCTCATCCGGAACTACTACTCAATGGCTTCTAACCGCCAATATGACCTGGTGCTGCTCGGTCCAACCGGCTACACCGGTCGTTTCTGCTCGGAGCACATTGTGCAGAACCTCCCTACCGATCTGAAATGGGCCATCGCAGGTCGGTCTGCGCAGAAGATGGAGCCCATTGCTAAGGAGCTCAAGGTCCTCAACCCAGACCGCGCTGATCCAGGTAGCTACTCCGGATTCTGTGATACTTCAGCTCCATGGTGCAGTGCTCATTGAATTGGAAACATAGATGTCCTGGTAGTTCAGCTGAATTCCGGTGAACTCAACGAACTAGCCCAGAAGACGCGGCTCATTATTAACTGCGTGGGCCCTTACCACTTGTACTCGACCCCGGTTGTCGAGGCATGTGCTGTGAATGGAACTCACTATGTCGATGCGTATGTATGTGCATGCTTTCTCTCGGCATCATCGCTAATTTTGATTCTTGCAGGACTGGAGAGACCCCATGGATCAAATTGATCATTGAGAAGTACCACGAGACTGCCAAGGCAAACGGTGCAATTGTTCGTTTCATTGCCAAACATCCTCTTAGTTCGCGCCTAATTTCAACAGATGATCCCCTCCACTGGTGTTGAGAGTGCCCCAGCCGATGTTCTAGCATGGTCTCTGGCCAAGCGAGTCCGCGAGGACCTCTCATCCCCAACCCGCCAGATTGATGGAACGATCAAGGAGATGAAGTATGTCACTCTTCCACGGAACTGATCACATCTAACCTATACCCACCAGATCCTCCGGGCCTAGCGGTGGTACTCTGAACACCATCCTTACCATGTTTGATTGGCTTCCCGTATCCGAGCTATCCAGATCAATGACCCCCTTCGCGCTGTCTGCGTCACCCTCACCAAACAAAATGCCTAGCGAGACCATCCTCGAGAAAGTCTTCGGTGTGCGCGCAATCCGCGACCTGGGAACAGTCACTACTTCCCCATCTGCCATCGCCGACATCACCATCGTTCACCGCAGCAGCAGTCTCATGCCCGAGCTATACGGCCAGAAATTCGTCTTCCGTCAATTCCTGTCGGTGCGTAATGCACTCGTTGGAATTGCACTGCACCTTGGTTTCGCTGCTGGACTCACGCTACTCCTATTCTCGCCTGTGCGGTGGTTGTTGCGGAAGTTTGTCTTCGCACCTGGCGCGGGCCCGAGTCGCGAGGAATCAACTAACGATCGTCTCGAGTATAATGCTATTGCTACTGCGGATAATGCTGAGAAGCAGCGTGTCTTTGGTAAGATTTCTTTCGCGGGCAGCATGTACGTCTTCACTGGGCTTTTGATGGCTGAGGCTGCGATGGTGATTCTTAACGAGGAGGAGAAGATCAAGAAGATCTCCCGGGGCGGTATCGTCACCCCTGCTACTTTGGGTCAGGACTATGTGGACCGCTTGGAGAAGGTCGGCTGCAGTGTTGAGACTAAGGTCTTCCAGCATTAAATGACCATGTCCAGGTGATGGCGCTGGATTTTTATGTTTGGTATCTCTTGTGAAGCAAAGGTCGGTATTTTGATTGTGTTTTATTTACTCTGCAATAATCAATCAAGTTTACTGTCGGCTTTCGTTCAAGCTCAATTTAGAGCTTGCCATTTCTTCCAGCAAAGGCTTTCTCCTTCAACCAGCCCGAGATGATATCATTAACTTCCTCGGGCTTCTCCCACAGCGCCCAATGCGAGGTATTGATCTGCTTCAGGGTAAGATTCGGAATATGCTTAGCCATCGACTTCCCCAGGTGCGGCGGCAGGGCCTGGTCTCTCAAAGCCTGGATGAAGAGTGTCGGAATCTGAATCTGTCGATCAAGAATCTCAAGCTCTTCTTTGTGATTCACCTCGCGAGTGCGATACCAATTAACTGCAACAAGTCAGAACCGAACATTAACACCAAGAAACCAACATACGTGGACCATGGACACCGCTCCTAGCAAACTCATTCGTATAATACTCCAGCTCCTGTATCAAGTTAGCACAGCAGCCCTTCAGTCCGAAGCCCAAACGTTTAACTCACCTCTTCACTCAAGAGCTTCGAGGGCTTCAGCCCACCAATCTTGTCCACCAACACACCCTTGTGCGCATCAAACCCAACCTCCCCAGCCTCAGTACGTCCTCCGTACAGCGCAAGCAGGAATTGGCGAATCTCATCCTTAGACTTAATCACCTTCTCCAACTCCCCATTCTTAAACTGAATCTGGTACGCGAAATGCGGCGCAGCATTTTGCACCAAGCTTTCGAGGGAGATGCTTTCTTTCATGGGGCGCGCGTACGGCACACAAACGGTGAACAGATGGCTCACCAGATCCGGGTACCACATGGCGATACGGTAGGCGAAAGCAGCACCCCTACTCTATGTCAGTATGGTTCTCGATGCGCAGGGTCGAAATTACCAGTCATGTCCACCTAGGATGATGGTCCGCTCGCCGAGGTGTGTAGCCAGGGCTTTGATATCTGCCGCGCAGCTTTTGTGCGAGTAGGGCGTGAAGTCGTCCGGTGCGTCCTGGTCTTGTGAGCTGGGTTTGGGATGTTGCGGAGGGGGCTGTACTGTTCGTCCGTATCCGAGACAATCTGGGGCTACTACGCGTAGGCCCATATTGACGAGCATGGGGATTTGATACCGCCATCCCATGGAGATGTCGGGGAAGCCATGGATCTGGTGAAAATTTTAGCACTTGACTCACGTCTTGGTTTTAGGATCTTACTAGGAAGATTGTAGCCTTGTACTGTCCTGAACTAGGTTGGCTGAGGAGGTACGCTGGATACCGTTAGCTCGATCTCGACCTCGGGAGTCGTGGGTTTGTCCCATACAGTAAGTCCGGCCATTGAGGTTGGCTTTCTTGTATTCGATACGGGAATCACCGGAGACTTGGATCTTGTCGACCGCCATGTTGAGTTGCTTGGATGTTCAAAATTGGGGATTGGAGGTTCCGAGGTCCCTGACAGGGGCTGATGGGTCTGAAGAACTAGCTCCGCAATATATATAGTGCAACGTTGGAATTGAGATGTTGATCGTTGAGGTTATCTGTGAAACCGCCAGTGATATCACGTGAGGTCAAGAATGACAGCTGCACCTGTAGACGATAGAGTCTTCTCGCCAGAAAATAGTGATGTGCATTGAAACGTGCAGATATTCCCCCCTCACGTCTTTGCCTCGGTACGTTGATCGGTGGGGCGCCAAGACATTAGCTTCACGCACATCGCATTATGAATTTTATGTGCGAGAAATCTAGAGCGGGCTACTTACGGAGTTCATATACTAGCACGGAGATAATGAGACCCCGTTGGTTGCTATGTGACACGAATATTTTCTCTAAGAGAAGAGGCAGTGTTATCCATGTTTTATTAACTCTTCGAGAGGGAACCGGAATTCCCAATGGTAATGGGTCGAAAGCGCCATTGTCAAGAACTCAATAGAGCCGAAGTTGTTGACCACCTGCATCCGCTGCTGAAGGCTCGCAGCCTCAGGCCATGGCTGGGCTTCCGGATGCCGAGACGGCTCTGGAAGAATCGTTGGGGTAGAAACCTCCTTGAAAACGATCTTCCTTGAGTGAACAATTCTCTTGCTTTGGATATCCCAGATTGCATATGTACCATCGAAGTCATATGCGACCTCCAGTCCATAGGCGACATCCTTGCCCGCCCCATGAGGAATAGAGGGGTCACGCTCTAAGATTGTAAGATTTTCCCTTCCGAATCGAATAGAAAGCCCATCCGATGTTAATGCATTGACGGAAAGTAAGTTGTGGCTGAGATCGGGAACAAGCCAAACCTCACGCAGGGTCATGACACCATGAAGCTGGGAATTATCGGCGTTCCCAACGTTGAGAACGACATCACCCTACCCTTCAGTCCATATGGTATCTCTGCCGTCTGCCGTAGAGATAGGTCGATGATGTTCGCGGAAGGTTGTAAAAACAGAACGATAGGGAGTCATGTGTGCGGGCGAATTAGGTGCGACCATCCAGTCATTGAAACTTGGGAGTAAAGCATGCATTGCCTCTCCAGGAGCAAGTGGAGGCTCCTGGTCTGCCCAAAGCGCATTGTAGCGATTTATGGGACCATAGACGGATGGCACGGTAGGCAATGATGTGTGTTTGGCTGCAGGGCCGGGCGAGCTTTTTGTATTTTTCCGGTGTCTGTTGTTCCTCAGGAAGCAATCCTCCAATTTATGGGCTACCAGCCTCTTGTAGAATGGGCACCACTGGACTCGAATTCTTTTTCTGGACTGAGGCTCTGAAGGTCCGGGGTTTAGCTGGTCGTTTGGGCCTGGCTGACCATTTCCATTGTCGTTGGCCCCCAGCACCGGAGATGATGGCGTAGAACGTGGTTTAGGCGCGTTGTATTGGTGGTCAGCCTCCATTTTGGGTATCGATCGTGAATATGAGGGGATAGTTTGGCTGGGATGAAATCAATGTGGGCTCCACTCAAGACGTGTGAAACGAAATAATTCGATGATTGAAAAGATGTCGAGCGAGGACTCGAGCGGATCAATGATGACATAGTCGAAGGCTGCCGGCAAGTCTTTGAGAGATGCAGCAACTAGTCTTGCCCTAGTTGTAAACACCCGGCGGTGCTCTTCGTTGAGGACCGTGATTGCTCTATGCAAAACGGACGACCACTCCAAGCTGATTGGAGTGGGATCACAACATGAAAGAGGCCCACGTGTGAATGTTGGCTTAGGAATGTATGAAGAGGAAAAATGCTTCTTCTGATGTGAAGGCAACTTAATGGATCTAGAGGGATAGAGAATAAAAAAGAGATTCAAATTGTGAAGAAGACTTAAAAGGAGTGGAGAGATAAAATTGAATTAAGATGAGACCGAATGCTTCATATGAAGGAGAAGGAAGTAAGGTAAGATATTGTTAAAGTAACCCTTCGGGGGAGTGATTTCAAACCTTAGGAAGAGGATTTAGAATGATCTATATAATGATATGTAATATAAAACTATAACCTGCAATACTCATACTAGTGATCTCGGGGGCCTAGGGCCTCCAGAAAGCCATGCGGAACGAAACGATAGATCCTAGTTACTGGCTCAGGTCAGGCCTGGTCATGGCCCCTTCCAAGGTTATAAGGCTGACCTACGCTGGTCGACGACAGAAGTTGACCTACGTTGAGTTTAGCCTTGAGTTGGCCTTTGAGATAAGGTTGCATGGCCACACAACGTCCCCGGGTGTCGGGGCTCAGGAAGTCGTGGAAGATTTCCTGGAAAGCGGCGAGCGCCTGTGGAGCCGCTTCAAGAAGCTGCTCAAGGGCTGCGAGGTAGTATATACGTATCAAGCCCACACGCAACCCCCACCTTCTCCACAGGAGACGCTATCGACCGGCTTCAATACCGAGCTCAGCACATTCGTGCCCCGTACCTTGCACGTGGACGCAGTAACCAACACTTGGGAGTTCTCCCACGTTGGTAAACGTTGAAACTATGAAATCCGGATTCAGACCTTCCACACAATTCGGCCAGTTATCCACCTTATTTGCGTGGCCCAGCTTCCAAAAGCCTCGTTCTCGACGATCGAATATCAGTGGATCCATGGATATATCCATGGATTGCACTCTTGGGGACTACATTAAATCTCCATATGTATGCAGATCTGAGCCCTAGCTACTTGGCAGTATGAAGTTGAGACACATCTCTCTGATTCCACCGTCCTTGAGTTAATGTGGCTACTTTTACTTACCTAGTAAGAATAGACTGAAGCTATGGCTTGGATAGCAGAAAAGACCTTGAGTCACCTGGCGTCACGCTCGAAATCAGAAAAAAATTGGCTTCAGGTGGCCTACCAAGAGGTCTCACATCAGACTAGTGAGTATATGAACAATTCCCGTATTCCAATAGACAGGCTGTTCCACATCAATAGGATTCCAACATGGACACCTGGGCATAGAGCTCCAAACACAAAAGAGAAAGCAGAAACAATGGGGTATTGGTCGTGGGCCGTGGGGAGAAAAATCGAACCCAAGTCGATACATTGACGCAGAGTCAACAATCATCAAGCTAATAAATCACAGTATCCTCGTTGTCCTCGACAACTTCTCCTCCGTCATCGTTGTGGGATTCATGGTGTTCATGAATGTTTCGATCCTTTGCAGCAGGATTTTGATCGTTTTGAGGATCAGGTCCATGATCAGATTCCACACGTGCTGTGTCCAGAGCACTCTGAGCCTGGACCTTGGACTCTGAATCTGTAGGGTTTTCCTGCGGAGCCGATGGTTGGTCTGATTGGATATCTGGTTGTTGCTTTCCAATTGGTTCTTCTTGTTCTGATTTCGATTCGGGTGTTGGCATCTTGGGAGCCAAGGCTTCTGGTGGGTACTTGGCTTCGAATTCAGCAACCTCACGAGCCACTACAGCCTCTGCATTTTCAATCTGCTCTCTGATAATAGAATCATCCCCAGGCCTTGGTTGCCATGGTTTATAATACTAATAATAGTTAGCAGTAATCAATGAACGTGGGGCTCAAGCTGGGCTCACCAAGACGGGCTCTGCCCGGGTTTTGAAGAAATGCGCCATGGCAATCATGTTCGAGTGTCGTGTTTGCATCTGAGAATAATGTCAGATGCCGATCTTGCTGTGAACAATGTAAATATCATGAGCCGAACGTACCGCTTCCCGCTCATACAGCGGCGCTTGCCTCCTGCGGAGCTCTTCACGTTCTTCTTTCCTTCGCTTCCTCAATTCGTCGTATTCCACATCTTGTGTCTTCAGTTTCTCTTGTTGTTTCTTCTCAATGTCGGCGCGGCGTCGCTGTGCCGCAATGCTCGGCTTCTGGGAAAGAGTACCCAACAACCCACCAAACAGTCGTTGACCACGCTTGCGATCTTCCTCCCGGCCTCCTCGTGGCCTTTCAGCTTTTTGTTCAGACGAGTCACCTCCCGCAGCTGGTGGGGAAGATCGGCGCCGTCTCTCTGACTGTGGGGAGATGTTGCCTTGGGAGCTAAGTCGCCGGCGTTTGCTATCGTATTCTGATACTGACGACTGTCGTCGCTTTGTGGCAACTTCCGGTGATTGGCGCGCAGTCTCTTGCTCAGGCACTGTGACTGCCGAGGCAAGTGTTCTGTGAGCAGACCACTAATGTTAGCTACACTGTCTCGACTTGCTGATTGCATGGTTCAACGCGGGGAGATAACATACTCTTCAGCCATAACGATTGGAATGGCAAGTAGCCGCACACCCCAGAAAGCAGCAAGATGTAAATTCAACAGAACACACCGGTCAGACTTGGTTCTTGCCCGGGTGGTTGAGCGCGAAAGGAACAGATACCGGGAGCGCACAGACCACCTCTCGCCTTTCCCTCCGGCTTTTCATCTCTGAGCTCTTCACTTCACCTGCGATTTCAAACCAAGCTTCTCGTTCCCACAGCTCGATCTCCATCCACTCAGATCTGACTCCCAGTCAACATGTCTCGCCATCACCCCGATCTCGTCATGTGCCGCAAGCAGCCCGGCATTTCCATCGGCCGCCTGTGTGACAAATGCGACGGCAAATGCCCCGTGTGCGATTCTTACGTGCGCCCTACCACCCTCGTCCGCATCTGCGATGAGTGCTCCTTCGGAAACTACCAGAACAAGTGTGTCGTCTGCGGTGGTGAAGGAATCAGTGATGCTTTCTACTGCTTTGAATGCACGCGACTGGAGAAGGACCGCGATGGATGCCCAAAGATTATCAATCTGGGAAGTTCAAGGACAGACTTATTCTACCAGAAGAAAAGTTTCAGGAATCAATGATCATACTCTGGGCTCCCTTGGTGGATTGGCTTGTCTGGGAGGGGGGTGCCCGGTGCTCTACGCCTAGCAATGATTATGGGTCTACAAACGGTACAAGAAATGGAGAGCTTCTACAGATCAAAAATGGGCTAGAAGCCCATGGGTTTCACTGGGCTGCTGGTTTGGCGATTTACCGACCGGGGCGACGAGGTCTGGCGAATCCTCGCGCAGGCCCTTGGTCTCGCGGCGGGTTGACTTCCTCTTGCAAACGCTCATCGGTGATCTCGTCAGGGCCCGAGGCCTCGATCTGCTGTTCGTGAGCATCCGAAAATTACAACAATCACACATCGATACATACCTTCTTCAAGATCTTGTGGCCCTCCTGTTCGGCCACCGTGATGGCGTTCCTCCGCGAGCTGGCATGCAGCATGCGCTCCTTGATCGACGATCCGCTGGGACAGGTGTACACGAAAACAACAACATCAGATCCGGGGTAGTGGTAGAAGGTGTACCGTGGGGAGGAGGACGAGATGTGAGAAGCAACGGCGCTCGGTTCGACACTGGTCTTGGAGTCTGCCAAGATGATCTTCTCCGTTGGAATGTCAATTGTCTATGCGAAGTTAGCCTCAAACCTCAATGTGATATTGTGCATGTAGCACGCCCATGATACTCACCAACTGAACAAGTCCACCATCCTGTAGATCCCTAAGAGCAGTCTTAGCAGCCTCATCAACAGACATAGAAACCCGCATTCCGGAGCCGGAACCAGGACCAAAAGTTCCACCGATTCCAATGTCTCGACCAGGTGTACCGCTGCGCGCCTCGGCCTCGGCCTTCCTCACAGCCTCGAGTTCCCGCTCCTTCTCACCCATCATGTCCTCGCGGCTGATTGCGTTAGGACCCTCGCCATCACGCTCGCGCCATGCGTCTTGGCCCAGAACCTCGTCTTCCTCGGTAGCAAAGACGGTGGAAGCGAACTTCTCCGTGCCGAGTTCACGGGTCAAAGTCGAGCGAGTGGAGGCGAAGAGAGTCTTCGCTCGCACGGGGGCATTGGAGGGGATGTAAGTCAGAGCAATGAGCGAGGTCGAGGAGGACTTGGTGCGTCGGATAAGCAGGTAGATGGGTGTTTTAGGCTGCAGGACAGAGGACAGCTGGGGGAGGGCCGAGAAGAAGGAGTCCGCGGACGGAGTGCCTTGGAAGGAGATAGGGGTCAAGGGTGTGAGGGTCTCTGCTGTGATGGTTACGGGCAAGCAGAAGGTGGAGGTGTCGGAGTTGAAGCGGGCGAAAGCATCTTGCAGCTCCGAGGAGACTACGTTTGTTAACTCCAATCACTTTTGAAATTGAATCTGACGCTCTTACCTGTGATACCGGACTGCATGATGCCGCACTGTGAGATGCAGGGTAGTTGGTTGTTTACAGTGTGAGGGGGAGCGGTGAATGAGGGGCTGAAGGCGTGTCAGCGTCGGGGCCCGGTCTGTCCCTCAACACACAAGGTCCTAGAGGAACCACACCACCGACACCGGGCATCAAGGACATTGGTTTTTGTTGATTCCAAATACGACCGGGTGCCTCCACAGACTCTGTGGTCAAAAATATCAAACGAGCCGTGAAAATATGGTTGGAAGATTTACAAGAATGAGCCAGGCATCAAGCGCCCTGGCACTCGAAAACCAGAACTCACGAGTCAAAGTCAAACGGCCATTGAAGTTCTATTTCAGGCCAAGGGCCCAACAGAGTGGTATACAAACGGATTAACGCAAAGCACAGAATATATACAAAAGAAAGCACGTTGAACCAAGAAACCCAGTCCAACGCAAGAAGACAAATCGCAACGCCCACCATGCTGGGACAGGTATCACAATGTTTTCCAAAAGATCGACTTGTTTTGACAGCTTCACTCCTCAAATTTACCACCCACAAAGGCCCAGTTTGATGCCTCCAGCTTGCCCTTGAGGTACTCATACACGGTGAAAGTCACCGCCTGGCCAGGAGCGACACGCATCACACGAGGAGTGATACCCTTGTAGAAAGCGCGGGTACCCTCGGTCTTGAACATATCCTTGGCAATGACCATGATGCGAGAGACGGCAGATTGCCCAGGCTCAGCGCGGGTCTTCTGCAGGCGAGTCTTGATGGTATCGATGGGAGCGTTGGAGAAGGGACCCACGGCACCGGAGATCAGACCGATGAAGGTGGTCTGGTACGAAGGCAACTGGCTGTTGCTGTACTCTGGTTGCCAGCGCTGCAGGGCAGCCTTCAATTCCGTGTATGCGGTGAAGTTGGCGGCTTGGTTGGTACCCTGTCGAAGGGCTGTGAGGGAGACACCGCGGTAGAGCACACGGAAGCCTTCCTCCTTGATCACGGTGAAGAGCGCGTGCGGTGCGCTGCGGTACTTGGGGGCGTCGAGAGGGTCAGCCAGACTGTGGTGCTGGGCCTGCAGACGAATCTTGACGACTTCCATGGGGTTGACCACGGCCACGGCCTCGGTCACACCGGCCGCCAGACCAGCCAGGAAGGTGGCTTTGCTAGTGACCTGCCCTGTTGTTGGATCCGCCAGCGCACTCTTGTATGCCTCGTATGAGGTGAATCGGATGGCCATCTTGGGGATGATACCACCGAGCACAGCACCCAGACCCTTGTACAGACCTAGAGCGGTCTCCTTCTTCACGATTTGCGCACCGGTGGCCACGAACCCGCGTGGCTTGGCCTATTCGAGCTGGTTAGCACAGTGTCCGGTTCTCGGGGCTGGCATTGAACTCACTCCTGGCGCTGTGGCCCTCCTTGACAGCTGCATGCGGACTTTGATTGTGTCCAGAGGATGGCACACCAAGGCCTCCATCATTCCGGCACCACCACCAGCTGCTCAATCGTTAGCCATTGTACTGATCTCCGAGACAGGGTCTATTCTACCGATCAGGTTGACCGCGGGCGATGTGCGCTTCCCATTGGCATTTTTTGCGGACATTTTCACTATGTGTGTATATGGAGTGAAAGAGGATCAAGATTTCCAATCGGGACTCTTCGAATGGCCAGAAATATCGGAACTCGAATTGCGTAGATCGTTCCGATAGTCGCGAGGGAAAACCGAAATTGCGGAGAAGCGGAAGTATACAATCCCGGGGATCACCAGCGCAATTGGATGTATTTGGGCTCTTGAACTCCCGGAAGTCTTAGGTTCTTGGACAGAGAGACGGAGAAATATATTCGAATTTCAACACGAGCAGACGGGGAATATGAATGTCGGATCGAGGTGGCGGCAAAAGCCAAAGTTTGTGGGGGAGCTATGACGGGGTAGCGGAAGCTGGACGAGCGGAAGCGTATATACTCCAGGGCTGTATTCAACCGAGACGAAAAGGACTGAAAGAAGTAGAGATGAATGCCGAGGGATGTCTCTTCTATATATCCTTTTCCATCTCATGAATACTCTATTCCGGGTACCTCTCCAGAACATCCCGAGGCCTTCGGGAACAAGGGCGGCACCGCCATCTACGGTATATGATTCACAGATCTCCAACGATCTGACTTCACATGTTTTGTCGTCATAGGTTCCTTGTTAGGCTTGTGATTCTCTATTAGGCTCAGATATAGAATTAAGAATTAAGAATTAAGAATAGTGACTACTCTACATCCCTACGGTCAATTGTATAGCATAACCGCTTAAAACCCGTCCTTTCTCCTATTTTCCGGGGAGCTAAATTACTCCGGAGACTCTTCCCCCTAATGCTCTCCCCAGGTTCGGTAGTTCCAGCATCGGAGGAAAGTAGCGAATACCGCTACCTGCTGCGGGTGTTCTCGGGCCACCGCCAACGTTCCTCTCAGCCGAGGTTCAAAGGATAGCTGGGTCATGGGACTTGGCTCTGAGTCAGATGAGCCCAGGGCTGCAGAAGTCGCCTTGAATCTCTTGAATCCGGGGCTGTAGTTCTCGACTCTCGAACACTTGACCCCATGGAGTGCCGGTTGAACGTTTTACCCAATCACATCTTAGATCTCGACTTCAACATACATTGCCCATGGTCATTCATCGTGATATTTTTGTTTTCGTGAAATGATCCAAAGATTTCCATGGCATCATATGCCAGAAATGCCAGATGCAAGCTGCGATACCTTCACATGCATCCCCCGGGGTGGCACTCAGTATGGGGTATCCGGTTTCGGCGATTTTCAAATGCAGACACAATTGAAGAATCGAATTCTACAAACTGACAAACAATCCACATAACAATGTAGAGCCTAAAGATGTCTGCCAAAAAGCATGGTGAGAAGTGCAAGCGCACGATCTTTCAGCCGCTATCATCTCCGCCTCGGAGAAACGCCGATCGCGCAATCGCGACCTTTCATCCCCAGACTCAAGAGGGTATCCAAATACCCATGCCCGCGCCCAACATAAAATGGAGCTGACTCCACTGCTGAAGCGTATCGGATCGCTGATCCTGCATCAATGGCTGCTCATCGGGATCGGGATCGTCTGCGCCCTGGCGTACTGCTTCCCGAACGTCGCCAAGCACGGGGGCGTGATCCGCTCGGAGTACAGTATCATGTACGGGGTGATTGCGATCATTTTTCTGATCTCCGGCTTGAGCATCCCGCGTCAGAAGCTGTTTTCGCAGTTTTTGAATTGGCGGCTCCACCTCGTCGTCCAGGTCATTTCGTTCCTGTTCATTCCCGCCTTGGTGCTGGCTGTTGTGCACATTATCCTCGCTGGTGATCCGCAGGGACATATTGATCGCGCGGTGCTGGCGGGGTATATCTTCACGGCGTGTATCCCGACGACGATCGCGTCCAATGTTGTCATGACGAGAGCGGCGGGCGGAGACGATGCGGCGGCTTTGGTGGAGGTGCTGCTGGCAAATGTTCTTGGGCCTTTTGTGACGGCTGCTTGGACTGTTGCGTTGATTCCCAAAGATGCCGCGTTCGACCCGTGGCGGTATGGGGGCGGTAGTCTGGGGATCATGTATAAAGAAGTGTTTCAGCAGCTGGGGCTCAGTGTCTTGCTGCCGCTGTTTGTGGGACAGCTGGTCAGATGGACTTGGCCTGACCGTACTGCGGCCGTGCTTCTGAAGACCAAGCTCCCCAAGCTGGCTACTGTGTGTATGCTGTTGTTGATATGGTGAGTGCATTCGATCGGTACTAGGGAGTTCGGGTTTTAACGTCGCCGCCAGGTGCACATTCTCTTCGTGCTTCGCAACAGGGGCCTTGCAATCTCTTTCCACTCAGAGTGTGGTATTCGTAGTCCTGTTCAACATTGCATTGTACATCACCTTGACGGCAGTCTGCTTCTTTGGCTCAAGACCACCCCAAGTCTTCGGTTCTCGGCCTTGGTCCAAACCCATCTTCAAACGCATGTCTCCCGAGGAAACAATCGCCGTCTGTTTCTGTGGCCCGGCGAAGAGCACAGCCCTCGGCATTCCGCTGTTATACGCAATGTGGCAGCCCGTGGATTTGTTCACGAAAGCGAAGACCTCTGTGCCGGTGCTGTTATATACCACGGAGCAGATCTGCGTGGCGCACTTCTTTGTGCAACTCTTCAAAAGATGGCACGCAAAGATTCTGGAAAAGGAGCATACCGATGAAAACCTTACCGGTAGTGTGGAGATGGAGACGACTGGGGTGACCGGCGATATCCACGAAAATCAACCTGGACATCGACATCGGCTCATTACTGTTTGAAATCTTCAGAAGCCGGGTGGAATTTGCGTCTCAACATCTTCTGGTCCTCATTCTTTCTGGTATTGGTCACAGCCTTCTTACATTCTCGATACCGTTGGATTTGCATAGTTCTCCCGCCAAAACAAAGTCCTAACTATTAAATTATGAAACAATACTTAAGATACAGATACTTTTTGCTGGCTTCTGTGCCTCGCCAGTTTTGATGTAGAGCAAGCCATGCTAAGGAGTGCTCGCCCAAATGCATCCGAGCTCCCCGGGGTCTGAAAGACCTATAATGACGGAGTCCGCCTTACCGTCCAGCCCAGAAGCGCAGGAAAGCTTCCCCTTTGTTCTTTGGGGGCGGCAATTCGGGGTTCAGATCCTTCTCTTCCAATGGTAACCCATCATTACCAACATTTGTGACCGCGTTCTGTGATTTGCCCAGGAAGTAGTTACTCTGGAAAAAGGCGGCAATCAGTGGAATGAAAGCGATACCCAATGCAGGCGCAACGCAGTAGTATAGTGCACGACGGAAAGCGACAATAGCACCAACGCGCATGGGATCATCAAAGGCGTAATTCTTTCGAATGGATGTGAGAGAACCGAAAAGCTTCTTCACATCAGCGTTAGTAGCCGTGGAAGGTAGATGTTCACGCAGTTGTTTGGGCATCTGATCAGCCCAAATGACGGCAACGATAGCAGCTCCAATGGCGCTGCCGATTTTCGACCATAGCGATAATAATGAGATGACGAGGGCGACGTCCTGGTGAGGTACAGAAGCCTGAGATGCAACCCGGGAGCCAACGACGGACATTGAACCGCCGAATCCGATCAAGATCATTGAAATTACCATTGCGGCTGTGTTGGATGTTGCCATATTGCCGTCAAGCATGATTCCCATTCCGATGAGCTTGATAGCCAGACCTGCGATCTGGATGGCTTTGTACCGGTGTGTCCAGCGTTGGAGAAGTCCGACCATTGGACCTGCAATGCAGAGAGCAAGAGTCAGAGTGTTATTATAGTAAACCCAGTCTTGGTAGCTCCATGGCTTAGCGACGTAGACGTATGAATCCCAATACAGGCCGCGCATTCGTCCGGCAACTAGAGTCAAGGTCAGTGGGATAGTTCAACAGTGAGATGGTAAGACTAACGCATGTAAATACTATCGATGATGATAGCCATGATGAATGTCTTGTTGAACACCAACCGACGAGGAGCACTGGGAACACGAGCCCACTTGATCTCATAGACAACATAAGCTATCAGAAGAAGACCACCAACAATCATCATGGCGATGAGTGACTGGTTTCGCCAACCGTTGTCAGCGTACGTCTTTAATGAGAAAGGTAGCAGAAGCAAAGACCACCCAAAGCCCAGTAGTATAAGGCCGAAGGCGTCAATCTCTTCCAAGTTGCGATGAAGCTTTTGAAGCCATGACTCGGAAGAGTCAGCGGCAGCTGCAACGACAGCACCGCGAGGTGCCTCCGTGCCTTCTTTCTCGGCCAGTTCCCGCGCTGCTCGCCGAGCTGCGTTGGATGAGGCAAGGTTGACGATACCAGCTTTCTTCGCTTTGCGATCCAGCCAGATTAGCGTGGCGATAGCCGGGCCCAGTGCAGCAGGCATGATTATGGCAAACATTCCATATCCCCACCGCCACTGGTCCTTACTATCGATAGCATCGACAATCTTTCCCGCAAACCAAGTGTTTATGATGAAGGGGGTGGACAGCATGGAGCTCGCAAAGCCGCGCCATTCGAGAGGTGTCAGATCCGCAACGATGATATCGTTTGTCAAGTCCAGACCCGAGCTGCCGATCGAAACAAACACCTCGCCGATGACATAGGCGGAGATGCTCTTGCAGCTTGCCACAATGATGTAGCCGATGACATAGAAGAATAGTGTCAGGAGGTATGTATAGGGACGGGAGGTGATATCGGAGATCTTGGCGATGAAAGGTTTGCTGACGGCGCTGATAATGCTCGTTGCAATCGACAGGGTTGACAGGACCGATGAGTGCTGCTTGAAATACGAGGACGCATCGATGGAGTAGTTGTAAGTAGTAGAAGAATCGAGTGAGTATGCCCAAGCGCATACCAAAACCGATATTCCGACTAACCACAGGGTGGTGCGGTTCGACTTGGCCTCGCGGTAGACGGCTTCCATGCGAGTGACTCCCTGGGATTGCAGGACATCTCCGACCTTGGATTCAGGAACATGTTTGGCAGCCATGGCCGGCTCGGCCACGCTGGTGATCTCGTCCTTGTCCGCCATATGTACCGAATTGATCAGTAAAATATGGCTCGAGGACCTTTTATATCCGTGAGCGAGACATGTCCCACATATGCAGCGCAGGGCCAGCGAATCGGGTGCATCTAATCTAATCAATCTAGCTCACGCTTTGGGCAAGACAGACGAGTTGGAAGATTTTCACTCTGATTGGAGATGCTCGCAGTCAACTGCCAAGTCGAGTATAGTGGAGCGGAGCCGACATCACTTAGGGTACCAAGAAACTTTGGACTATGCCCGACAGCCTTGCGCACGTTTGTACGGAATTCTAGTACACTCCTGTGAGATATTCATCCATTTGTAGTCGCGATTTAAGTGCAGAATGCCCCTTTTGGAATAACTATGGTTTGAACGCTGAAAGATACCCAGATGGTCGAAGCTTTTCGGTGATCAACAACAGTCCTTGCCAAGAGTCTAGTGTCCACGGGTCCACGGATGTTCAGCGAGCTTCCGCTTTAGGAATTTGGTCTCCTTGAACTCACTAATGGTCTGCACGGCATGGGATTGATGGCATGATCTTCAATTTCGAATGTTCGTTGTTTGTTTCGGACCAGCCTGGTTCGACCTCAACGGATATTTTCCCGAGTTGCTCTCAGGTGTGACGAAGAAAGGATTTCGGTTCCTTGATGCTTTGTGAGTAGGGTGACGAGGAAAGATCATAATCGTGGAGAACGCTGGAAGACAAGGGCTATTCAGATTGAGGGACAGTGGCGAAGGATAGAGCATTGGGAAGTAGGTGAGGGAAATGAGAAGTAGCATCTTGCTGTCAGAGGAGGAATTCAAAGCGGCATGATGAGCAACCCGGGGTACCTAGGCACTTATTACCATGAGCATCTACTTAAAGAGTGTCTACTGGGAGAATATGATGTTGGATGAGCAATAAGATGGATTTGGTTGTGGTTGGTTTGAATACATTCCAAGGTCAATACATAACGTCTGAAACCACAAAAGCCTTTGGATGATCATTGACCAACGATAAAATTGGAGCTGCCTGGACACAGCTATTAGACATAAAACGATCTCATTGACATGTATTCCAGGTATCGGCATTTTTAGCCTTTCTCTCATTGTCCGTAGACGTACGATGGTGGTGGGTGCGGCACATTGTAAATATTGACCTGACATTTGAAACCTGGACCCACCCCAACACAGCAGCCATTTGAGAATAGTAGAAGCGAGAAAATCGATGCAAACTGTGTTGATTGTCCTGAAGCCGAAGCCCGCCACAACACAGCTGCCGATTGTTGAGATGACCGATGTGCGAGATTCGATGCAAGCTGTGTTGATTGTCCTGAAGCCGTAGCCCGCCACAACACAGCTGCTGATTGTTGAAGGAATGGAACAATTGATGAACAAGGTTCGATGCACACTGTACCGATTGACCTGAAGCCGAAGCCCGCCACGGTACAGTGGCACAAGTTGTGTGGAATGTTGCCGACCGAAGACCATTGTATGACATGATAGATGTAAAAGACCCAAAGTCATTTCAGATGGCAGATGAAGGCCAGATGGAAGATCGTCAAGGTGTGAGACCATCAAGGTGGAAGGTCATGAAGGTGGGAGGCCACCGAGGTGTAGGACCATCGAGGTGGGTGAGGTAGGTCAAGGTGGAAGGTCATCGAGGTGGAAGGCCGTCAAGGTGGGTCAAGGTGGAAGGGCACCGATGTAGGAGACCATCGAGGTGGGAGGCCAAAGTGGGATGTCATGATGCAAAGACACAATGAAGAGATGGAAGTGTCAAGAGTTGATGTGATGGGACACGGGACCATCAAGAGTAGTGGGACAATCAGGGAGTCAGGGACTCAACAAGTGTCGGGCCAAATAGAGAGACCATAGCAGTAGAAGGTAGAGAGATGAGAAAGGAAGAAAGAAAGTGAGGGAGGAAAAAAATTTGGGGGGGATATATAGACCAAATGCGGAAATTCTTGGCAGAATATTTTACACGTTATGATTGGCCGGACACAAATCCACACAAATCCACATTCTGTGGCACAGGACTCGGTGATTGGCGACCACAAAAATAAGCGTCGGCTCTCCACTGCGGCTCCCAACCTTAATCGTGAAAAGGAAACATACTTGGGGACACCTGGGTAGCACAACCATGTCATATAGTCTAGGTAGTAGTCAATATCTTCTCAATGGTATACGTTTAAGTCCAAGTCAGGAAAGATGATCTTTGTCGACAAGTTATCATGTTCCTGCTGTAGCATAATTTTGTCCATGTGGATGACACCCACCAGCGATGAAAGCACATTGACACTGATGCCATCCTAAATCCCAGCATCAAGCGAGCCATCACTGTCTCATTCATTCATTCTTGATATTTTTAAGGGGCTTCCACACATATGTGATGCTCATCCTCAGTGCGTGATTTGCACTGAGTGTTGTGTAACTCCCCTGGTCAACACGCTGCAGCACACCCAGACAGCTAGAGCCCACTTCTTTGTCTCATTGCGTGGCCCTATCCAACTTTTGCTAATAACCACTCGGGCAGTGTTTCTCCCTTGACTCTGGTGCTAACTGCGATAGCCTCTCTCAGGACTACGGATTGCGGACCGAAGTCGCCAAAATCACGCGAGTGCCGAGCGACATGACCCTCGAACGAGACTACAAGTCAGCACCTGGTGAGAACCAATTCGCATCGATCTCTGAGACTGTCGGGCTCTGCTGGAGTGGTTCATGGGTTGTCTGCGTGCGCATACGATGAAGGACGCAGCCCAGGTGCCACCGGAATTCATTTGCTATCGGCCTTGAGGGGAGGCAGCAGACTATCGTACATACAAATAGTATCGAATCTTGTGAGCATATCTTCATTCACTGGTTATGCTCTACGATGGATAGGCTATAGGCTCCTAAGGGTCTCTGGTCTGTGCAAGCTGACTTGACATATCACTGGGCCTGGAACATTGTCATGCTTCAGCTCGTATTTTCCTACCTCGAATCTCCATCAATGGTATCAACGCGTTTCCCTCAGATAGAAACCCTCATATAGACAGTGAGGTACATATAGGCCTCAGTGACACAATGGTAGCACAGGAAGAATCGCTCCAGGCTACAGTGAGCTTGTGAGATATCGGCCTTGTCCAGATGGACACACTTGCGGATGCGGGCAGATTGACAGCCGGGTTCCAAAGTTGGGTGCCAGGGTGCCTGAGAGGGTGTAGTGTGGCTATCAGTGCCGGGCGGAAGAGTGACTCAAGAGTCCCGCGGGCATGGTCCAGAGTACAACAGCAAGAAGAAATTCCAGGATCGATGCGTGGGGCCTCTGGGGGTCGCTACCCAGGTGTCTACCGACCTCTGGAGCAAAACTGGTCCCGTTTCTGAACCTTGGTACGAACTCATGAATCCGGGGCATTGTTTTTGGTATATAATTTACCCAAGATATGATCAACCAGTCAACCAAGGCACTTTGGCGGAGTGGTTAACGCGTTGCCCTGCTAAGGCAATTCCCTCGGGAGCGTGTGTTCGAATCACACAGGTGTCGGTCTTTTTTTGGATCGTCGTTATTGACAACATTATTTTTTTGCAGCTCTCTTGACAAAGTGAGAGGGGTACCGACGTGACTGTGCTTTGCTATTCTGTATTTGTGCTGTTCCGATAATTGGACAGGGGTACAGATTCCAAGGTTTCTGCCCAGGTGTCACTATGTTTGTTTTGTGGGCCGTTTCTTCGACAAATATTGTAGCCATCTTCAATGCCGTATGAGTTTTAGCAAACTTGGAGGCTTCAAAGCTTTGGATTGGATAGGAATCCCTTGTACCCGATACATATGTTACCGTTGGACGTGGTGTTTGGGCGTTCCTCTCTCCCGAAGTATATATCTGAAGTGGGTCGAACAGCATGTACTTTGAAATGACGTGTTGATGTCCTGTCCAACTCTTCGAGTCCCCGCGCTCATTGATAATCGCAAGCTACAGCCCTGGAGCTCCACCTGCGTTGCGCTGATAAATACCTCCAGGCTTCTACCTAAATTTGGACGTTCCCCGGATTCTCCTGCAATATTAAACCTGGAAACATCTTAGATCCACCCCCAAAATGACTATCAACGGACAAACTGCACTGGTTGTATGTTCATCACCCTGCATATGGCCACGGGTAGAGATCTAACCGATACAGACTGGAGCCTCGATGGGCATTGGCGAGGCAACAGCAAGAGCGCTCGCCAAAGCAGGTGCCAATCTGATCTTACTCTCCCGCTCAGAGGTACACCCCACATTGACCGACACTTCTCTGATCTGGAGCGCCCTAACACCAAAACAGGACAAACTCGCCAAACTCACAGCCGAGCTGAACAGCCAATACCCGCAAAGCAAAGCCATCTACCGCACTGCCGATGTTGGGAACTATGAAGAAGTCGATGCCGCGGTCGAATCGTCTGTCGAGGAGATAGGCGGCATTGACATCCTCATCAACAACGTACAGCAATACTACCCAAGCGCTCATCTCGGCACCAAGCTAATGTTTCTAGGCGGGTCTTGCGATTGGCGCCCCGAAGGCATTCCATGAACTCAAGATTTCGGAGATTCTGACGATGAATTCCACGAACATCAACGGCCCAATGTTCGTAACTCACTCCGTCTTAAACAGGTCCATGCTTTCTCGCAAGTCCGGCACCATCGTCAATGTGACATCTGTCACCGGGTTAGAGGTGCCACCGTTTACGGGCGAGGCAGTCTATCACTCCAACAAGGCTGCCCAGGAGGGGTTCACAAATTCATTGCGGAATGAGTTGTGTGGCACCAACATCAGAGTGCTGGCGCTGAGACCTGGTGTTGTTGCGGGTCATTTCCACGCCCAGCGTGTCGGAAACGACCAAGCGCAGTACGATGAGTTTTTGAATGGGTATATGTAAGTTTCATTTTCCTTGACCATGGCTGCCTTTGTCCAGGTGGCAGGCGAAATAATCCTCTAACCACCCTGCAGACCACTTCTCGCGGACGATGTTGCCCAAGCTGCTGTCTATATGCTCAATCAGCCTCTGAATATCTCTGTCAAAGCCCTGGATGTTGTTCCATCGGGTAGGTCTCCTGATTTTTAACCAGACTCATTGGAAATGCTGACTGAAGTAGCCCAACGATCTCTTACTGCATTCGATCGCAAGTGGAACGAGCGAAATGGAAACTGAGATGTGCCGGTAAGGGGATGTGTTCATTGTTGTCTAGTAACATAATCGGAATAGAGGAGTAGGGTCAACCACGCCTGGTGGAAATCTGGTATGTATGCATAGAATACATGAGCAATTCACAAAAGAAATTTGTATGCAAGAAAGGCCTTGGGAGCCATGAAATGAACATGAAGAAGAGTTTACATGACAACCATGTAATATACGTAGACGTCGTAGCCTATATCTCAGATATAGCTCACTTTGACGCCCATGCCGACCGTGGCCTTGACTTTCTGCCAAGCACCATCAGTCACACGTCGGACCCGATCGCGGACATCTTGTCGGCTCATTGCCATCAATATACCAATCAAAAAGAGCAGTGTGCGCACTAATGACATTGGGTTACCAGACACAGTCTGGACAATGTGACGGAAGAGATTGCGCAAAGCAGTGGCCACCGCCTGGGTTTGGCGTCCACGGGGTTCGGCCTTGTCCTGTTTCTTGACGTTTTTGGCGCCAGACGAGAGCGATGTTTTCGACTTCCCGTTCAGTGACCTGTCAGACCCCTTGCCTCTGCTCTTGGGTGAACCTTGCGCGCGACTCTTTTCAATCCCAAAGTCGGTCTCGCTGGTATTCCGTTTGTGACCATTAGACTGTGCCTTTGCAGCCGCGGCGGCTTCTTCGGCTTCGCGACGTTCCTCGTCTCGTTGCCGCTCCAGCTCTGCGTCTTTTGCGCGCTGGATTTCAACCGCGCGCATCTCGCCCCGCTCTTTTTCTTCCTTTAGTCCTTCGAGGGTTTGTAGGAAGAGCTCTTTGCGTTCTTCATCTAGGACTTCGCTCAGATTGATGAACTCGGTCGCATATTCCCACTCGTCATTGCGGGGGAGGACGTGCAGGGTAAAGAGCTCAATGATCTTGACTCGAGCAGTTAGATCCTTGGGCGTGTCTGCCCCGTTTGTCGCGCGTATGGGCTGATATTCATCGGATGCATCTTGTAGGCGGTCTGTGAGGTCGAGGTTGGGCTGGCCGTATGAGGAGAGATAAGTCTCGAGGCGCTGTTGATTCAGGGATTGTGAGGAAGTGTGGGTAAGGAGTAGTGTAGCACTGCAATGATTTTGTTAGTTTACCGACTTGGGCAAGAGAGATTGCGTGGGTTACCCACAGGTTGTAGACGACTTCGGCATCCACCGAACCCTCGCGGCCCTGATACCCGACGCCGACCACGGTCTCCCAGATTACACCGTCTCGGACCTGTGAAGCAATTGACTTCCATTCCTTCAGGCCGAATTGATTCTTCCCCTCCTCTGCGCCAAGATCAACTATCGCGCTGAGGAGAGTAATGTAGAGGTTCCACACCTTGATCCTCCACGTGCTCGCGGCAGTGGCGATCGGCGCGACCGGGGTTGTATTATCGGCATTATTTGTGTCGTCTTTGCTAACAGAGGGTGTGATAATCGGTTGGAGGGCCTCAAGGGCCTCCGGAAGTCGCCTTGTGAGGTAGAGCTGTGAGGCTTTCTTGTAGGTCTTGGAGCACAGCTTTGTGGGGGAGGACGGAGAGCGGGCTTGCGACTGGGACGACATTGATCCGTTGGCCATTGGAGTCAATAGATCAGAATGTATAGGCGTAATGGCAGTTTGAGGGGGAATTGTGGAAGAAAGTAAGGCACAGTCTGAAACGCTTCGGGGCCGATTGCGATCGGCTGTCGTTTTCCCTCGGCTCATTCTCCAAGTCCGGGGTCGGTCACGGGACTTGGCCTGTGAGATCTATACTCAGGGTCAACAGGGCATGTTTGGAACGATTGTTGAAGCTGTTCAAGACTACAAAGGGAAATAAGTACGTAGTATCACTGCCTGTGTATTTGCTGGGTTTGTTTGTCTCACTAGATCTTGTCTCATCTTCCGTCGAGATGCTATCAGATACTCGGTCCCCACCCAGACCATAGAGGTAGCATTTTGGCAACTCTAATGATCGTGCCTATATGCTGTACCTATGAGCTGACTCGAGAGGGTAGATTTACAGTATGGTTGTTTCTTGGACAGGTAGAGGCCGAAGCTGAGCTCCATCAAGCTGAAATTCTGCAGGTCTACTAGATAGTCCGAACTGCAGCATCCTCGGTACCATCGGATTGGTTGTAAGTGCCCAGGTGGTAAAGGCTTTCGCCTTTTCACTCGAGAGCCCAAGAGAGCAGCATCAGATCTCGGCCTCGGGACTGCCAACTGGACATCTTTGATGTAATGTGACGAGCCGAGTCTTCAAAGCAGCAACACAGAAGCAATTGATCCAGATACACTCAATTCTCAACATCACTTCACTTACTCTGCTAGTCTAATGACCTGAGTCTCTCTCTTACAACCGACTTCCTGACCGCGCCAAACAACCTCATCCCGACTTCCTCCCCTCACATCTACTTGAGTTCTTCTCTCACAAGCGCAAGAGAGAGCAATATCCACGGATTTGATCCTATCACGAGAGAAAGGACCAACAAGCAATCGGGCATGTGAGGGTTGATCCCTAGGACAAACCCGCCGATACCTTCCTTCCACTTGTTTCCATCTGACATCTCAATCATCTCGTGGACAAAATGGATATTGGGACAGCAAAGTTCCCAGCCTACCTCCCCTTCATTCTCAATGATATCTCTTCGAGCTGTTTCATAGCCATGGATTTTGAACTGTCCGGCCTTGCATTCCCGCCAAGTGAACGGCTCGAGACACCAACCGTGCAGGAGCGATACCTCGAAGCCAAGGTAGCTGCTGAGCGCTACCAAATCTTGCAAGTGGGATTGGCCATTTGCCATGAGAACAGCACGACTGGTATGCACCTGGCCCGCCGTCTTGGAGGGGACTCTCAAGCAAGCTAACAATCCGCAGCCACTTACACCCTCAAGCCCTACAACTTCAATATCAGTCCGATCACTGATCCTGGAACGAACGTGAACCGAGATTGGGTGTTTGGAAGCCGATGTATGCACTTCAATTATAAGGCTTTGGGGTCACAGCATACTAATAAAAGTACAGCAATGGAGTTCCTTCTCGCACAGGGCTTCAGCATTGACACAATGTGCAAAACTGGTATCCGGTACCTTTCCCGGGAAGAAGAGGCATCGGCCATCCGAATTGCCGTGGAAAAATCTCGTTCTCGGACAGCCATTCCTGATATCAAGATCCAAGAGGACGACATAGAGTGTTTGGAATTCTTACAATCATCACGGCTGACGATCAATGAGTGGTTAGCAGAGGGCGAGGTAAGCATCTCGTCTAACATTTGAATCAACCTGGACCAGGCAATATCACTGACACTCGCAGAACCGCCAAGAGTGGCTGAATATTCCACCACCGGCCAGCCTCCCATCTCCTCCCTGCGAAATTCCTCTGGGGCTGAGCAACACACAGAAGCGGCTTGTGCATCAACTCATCAGCATCGAATACCCAGGTCTGACGTCTCGGGGAGCACCGGACTTTGTCCAGATCCAGGATCGAGACCCTGAATCCGAGCGACGAGTCTTTGAAACGAAGTTGAAAACCAGAAAGCAACGTATTCGAGACAACATCGGGTTCCGATGGATTGCAGAAGCACTCGTTGGGGGCAACTTCGATGAGCTTGACCCGGAAGCCTTCAATCCCTTGCTGAAAAGAATCGAAAATCCGACGCTAGACGTACAGCAAATATCGGAGAGAATAAAAACCCAGCTCAAACGGAACAGACCTGTTCTGGTAGGGCACAACATGTTCTTCGACCTGCTCTTCTTCTACAGGTGTTTCATAGGCTCATTGCCAGACACCCTCGAGGAATTCAATGGCGCCATCCATGAGTTGTTTCCCGTGTTAGCCGACACCAAGTATATGGCCACCCACGATTGCGGCGTCATGGCACAACAGTCTGCTTTGGAGGATCTGAACAGAAATCTGGCACATCTGGAATATCCCAAGATAGGTACTTGATGTCGAACATCTGTGACGATGAGTGAGTATAACTAACCATATTCAAGAGATCGATACCCGCTTCACGAAGTATAGAACCCGCAGATGCGCCCACGAAGCAGGTTACGATAGCCTACTGACGGCCCTAGCCTTCATCAAATTGGCAGGGAATCTTCAGCGGAATCCAGCAATCTGCTCCTCCGTGGAGGAAATGCACTCGGAGAAATCTCGAAGCGTCTTTGCCATTGCCATGCAGCAATTGGATCGCCAGATATTGTCAGCCAAGAGTGAGTCCCACGATTTCCTTGAGCAGGGGCGCGATGTCATCCCAACCATTGATGAAGGTCAAATTGCGGTACCCGGCAGATCCTGGGAAGACAACGGGGACAGGCAAATCACAAGCTTGGCCAACCGAGGAAGATTGGTGCCGCGCCTGGGCACTATCTTTTGGGCCAACTACGGAAACAAACTGCGAGTGTTCGGCACGCAAGAAGGGATCATCCGAGTGGTTGATCGCCAGGTCAAGGAAGAGGAAGCCAAGGAGATCAAGGTCGGGATATTGATTGATATTGATTGATCTGGGAGGAAGACAAGGTAGACTGCAAATCAAGTTGGAATTTTCTGTTCATTGAAAGATATTGTATGTTAAGGCTATGGATGTTCGCGGCGACTATCTAACAGTACACCTTGATTTGAAGAAGGTACCGCTAGCGAAAAAAGGCCGCGAGCTCAATCTGAGCACCTTAAAATGATCAAGTGGTCGTAGAACAGTGGACACATTGATGATAAGAGATGCTTGGAGAAGAGAAGGAGGATTTGGACTTCCGCGAAATTTAAACCGTGTGGGCAGACACTAACCCGATCGGGCCTGGTGACAACGTGACCTGTGTTGGATCTTTTTCTCGGGGAGACATAGCGATGCCCGTACACTCCACTGCCATCCACTCAAGATGTCGTCAGGTTCAAACAGTGCAAGGCGCGTTGCCTCATTGCTGAGTACGTCCAATTGCCACTTTTCCCCGATGATTCCCGTTTCAATGCTGACTTGCGCGCAGGGCCATCAATAATCGACTCCGGCGTGTGCAGAAGCTGTCAAGAGACCATTGGCCGCCGCAGCTATGCCACAGCCACCCCAGCAGCAACCGAATCGACAACGACCCCTCCTGTCGTGACGCCCGCATACACCATCAACGCCGGTGTCGTTCTCTCCCGCCCTCCCCAGATCACCCGTGAACTCGAGCCGTTCGAGAAAGCCTTCTTCTTCTACCAGAAGCGTCTGAATGAACGTCTCGCCCTCCCTTTCACAAAATATTTCTACTTCAAGCGCGGAACGCCAGCGGACGAGGATTGGAAGAAGAAGATCCAGGAGCGCCGGACTGCCGCCCGTGATATCGGAAAGTACAACGCGTATGATAGCGATGCATGGAACGATGAGCTTCTGCTCGGTGCCGAGCAATCCGAGCCCGCCAACCAGGTCGAGGCTCTTGTTCAAGATGCTGAATCGACCGCCAGTGCGACTTCCCAAGATACCAGCAAAAAGGAGGATATCCCCCGCCCCTATCCCCGAATCACCGAGGCCGACCAGAAGAACGACCAGAAGAGCCTCAACCGTCTCCTATCCCGAACCCTCTATCTCCTTGTGCAATCCAAGGAAGGAAACTGGAAGTTCCCCACCTCCCCCGTGGAGACTGGAGAGACCCTCCGCTTGGTGAGTCTAGGGCCTTCAAGCGCATGATCGATGCCTTGTTACTAACGTTTATATCTATCAGGCTGCCGAGCGTACCCTCTCCGAATCCGCCGGTGTCAACATGAACACCTGGATGGTCGGCTACCACCCCGTTGGGTGGCACAAATTCAACGCGCCTCGCGCGAAGAAGGGAGAAACCG
Source organism: Penicillium olsonii (assembly GCA_911174995.1). Lineage (NCBI taxonomy): Eukaryota > Fungi > Ascomycota > Eurotiomycetes > Eurotiales > Aspergillaceae > Penicillium > Penicillium olsonii. The sequence goes on from CAJVNO010000044.1 coordinate 932,959, forward strand.
CCAAGCCCGACGCCAGTGGCAGCAAGGTCTTCTTCCTTAAGTCTCGCATCATGGCCGGCCAGGCCGATCTCTCCATCAACACGCAAAACTTGAAGGACTTCAAGTGGCTGGCCAAGGAGGAGCTCCCGCAGTACTTGAACACACAATACTACAGCAACATCAAGAACATGCTGGCCGACCGGTAAAGGAGCAGCGAGGTCGAGCTGGGTGAGGGGCGGAAGTCGGATGAAGGAGAGGCATCCTTGTCCTGATATAAAGCGTACTATTTGACGCACTGCATATACTTTTTGCGCATGCCATGTATAACTAGAATTTCTGCGGTTCAAATATCATTCAATGTTCGATTAAATAAATGCGCCCAACGCCTCGCCGTACCCATATACATTTTGCTTTCATAGCCTTTTATGCCATGTTGAACTTCTGTCCTTGCACAATAGGTTGGTCCTTGACTGCCTTGCCGGCCAGATTCTTGCCACACATTGCGCAGGCTGTCTTCTATTAGCATTCCCTCTAACAATTCCAGAGTGGAGAGAACAACTCACCATTCCTCTGATAAGCGCACCGCTGACAGAACTTCTTGCCCTGTTCAGTCTTCACCTTACAGTTGTCACAGGAAGAAGCATAAGCCGCATAAGGGTTCTTAGCCTTAGCGCTGAGAAGTTTACTCTGGCACAAAGTTAGCGATCGCGACCTCGGGAATCAATATCGATATTGACGGGATAATACCTTGCCGATTCCAGTAGCGCCGAGAGTCGCCTTCTTCGCTTTGTCGCCGGCGGTACCAGCTGGCGAACCGTAGTAGAGTTCATTCTTGCGCTTGACGGCGGGAGTAGCAAGCTCTGTGGATTTGAGCTTCTTCTGGCATTTTGAGCAGACCATGTTTGCTTGGGAGTTGGAGATGAGGCTTGGTTGGAAAATGGAGATGCTGATCTGCGCCACCGCCCGCCAAGACAAATACCCTTTTCTACGCGGCTGGATTCTTTACTTTCTTATGTATCTTTATCGACGTGAAAATTAGATTATGAAATTCACTTGCATAGTTCGTGGGTATCACATTAAAGGTGCGTGTAGCGGCATATTAGAGAACAAAGTTGCGTTGGCCCTCACATGGAAGGTGCTTAAACTTCATTCGACCCAACATATCTCGACCAGAATCAGACTTGACTTGAGAGTCTACTGTGGCGAAGCAGCGCGCTGGGCCGGCGGAGGGCTCGTCGCAGGGTTCGCCGCGTAGTCGTGGTATGGAGCAGTTCCGTTCGGCTGGTTGGGATACGGGGTCTGATACTGACCCGGGGGATATTGGCCAGGCGAAGGATAATTGCCGTTTGGAGGATATTGACCAGCCGGAGGATAATGGACGGGTGGGTACTGGCCAGAGGCATATTGGGTGTAAGGGTACCGAATAGGAGCATCGCTCTTCTCCGGGTCCTCGCCGAGCCTGCGCCATTTGGAGCAGCAAAGGAGGATTCCCACGAAGGTGACGACCCAGAAGATAAAGTTGACAACAGCTTGAGCGGTGTTGTGCCACTCGGGGACTGTGTTGCGTCTTTCGAGGTTATAGCGGATCCATACCACCATCCATGCGAGGTTCAAGGCGAACCATCCAACGGTAGCGCTGATCAATGCAAGCACAGGCATCTGGACTGAGATGAGCGTTATCATTCTGAGGTTGCGTTGAGCTCTTACCTTCGACACGAAGCGGTGGCTTCCAGCCTTGACAAACACGAAGATTGACCAGGCCAGGATCTCCAGAGAGAGAATCCAGTATAGGATATGGATCGCAGAACCGATATTAATCCAGTCCATCGCTGTGATGAATGTGCTATACGTCACAGATCCTACGGTATAGACAACATATACGGCCCAGGCGGCGAGTGAGAAAAGCAGGGTCAAGCTGAACAGGACCCAGTGGACAATGGTCACCGCAGCATATGGCTTGCCTGAGTCTGTGAGGCGGCCCAGTAGGCGGTGGATCAAGCCCCAGAAGATGTAAAAGAGCAGGCAGTTCCCCAGGAAAGAGAAAAATTGGCTCAACATGTAGGTGATGAGAAAGTACATCATTACTTCAGTGGTGGCCACGTATAGGGCTTCTATGACAACCACACATATCTGGGATCTAGCACATCATTCGGATCAGCAAAGCTCGAGATGCCTTCCTCACTCCTAGTGGATACTAGGCGGGGAAATCCTTACAGGGTGAAGCAAATCAGCGCAGAAATGATTCCTTTCAGCGGCAGACCGCGATTCCGGATAGTGCATGCCCAGACGAGGAATACGATGAAGGCGATGAGAGTGAGGATATCAAAGGCAAACATGGCATAATACAGGTCTTTGTAGTGGTTGCGATTGCTGCCATAGCCGTAGTAGCCATACTCCAGTGAAAGGAGGGTTGTCGAAGTCCATGCGCTGGAATAGTAGGAAGAGGAGTAGCCTGAGCCACGACGGGGCGCCATTTTTACGATTCCACTTCAGCGGGTGCGTGAGACGAAATGGCGAAAAGTATCGCCATCTGCTGAGCGGGTGTTCAAGACTTTATCTTTGGAGCCTAGGGCCATCACCAAATTTGATTGAGGTTCTAGGACCCTGTGATACGAGGCCAAGATGTTTAGTCGACGCGATGATTGGCGGGCGGAGCTATTTAGGGACAAGGAAGGCAAATTACGAGTCACTGGGCTTCTCATGGTTTTGGCCCCCTTTTTTTCCTGCACTTCGCCTATACGTAGACGCTAAAGCGGGGCGCAAAATAGGATTTTGGGAATCGAATGAAGATGCAACTTAGTCAAAGGCAGGTCATAAATCCAGGAAATGGAGTTAGGCAGAGTGCAGAGTGCCCGAAAGTGCCAACTCAGAAGCTAAGGGGAATGGAGCAGAGAGGCTAAGGGTCTTGGCAAGAAACAGCCACTCCATACTACTGTAGTTAGTACTGCAGGTGGTAGTCCTTGAGTACCAGGATCTCAAAGATGAAATTGAATCTCCAACTGTGGGGGACGATGGATTTAAGCAGTTTTAACTTACATCTCGGCAGCTCCGATCTGCCAGATCCATTGTGGCTCAGCCGGCGCCACTGTGGACTCGACTCTAAGCCGACCAGGGAAGATCCCAGAGCCCTTCAGCCCGATTCTGACTTCCCAATTCATGCATTGTTCCCTCGACTTCCTCGTGGCAATCTTCAAGGTTGGAAATATTAACCCGCTTCAGCTTCGGCATGGCCATGTTCAGCTGTTGACAAGTGTTGACCCAGACACTGCTCCAGTCTTCCAAATGTTGGCTGGGTTGGCACTAGTGACCTCCTACTCACGTTCGTCACATCGTGATCCCCATATGCATGACCCACTGCTTGCGAACTGGGCTGTCGCCGAAGCAATGCAAGCACGCTGAGGGGCGATCAAAGGAATCAACCACAAAGAATGCAGCTCTAGCGCCTCACTCGCTCCAGCACGTTGGTACTGGTCCCCAAGGCTGTGGTTTCGAAGATGTGCCCAGCGGGACCTGAGATGATCGTCTCCTGAAATCGATTAGGGCGACAACATGGAAATATATAAAGACAGATTCAATCTCATATTTCCACATTCGATTTCATTTTTTTTGTTTCCGGTGAATCCCCATTTCCAGGTCTGGAGCCCGCATTCGGCGCATCCGCATATCCCGTTTATCGACTGCATCATATCCCAACAATTCTTTTTTTTATGCTACTTCACGCTGCAGGCCCATTCGAGCTGCTGAATTTGCTTAAACTTTAGCACGAATGCTGTGAACCCTTCATTGCAGAGAGTATTAATTGCTGGGAGTCCATAACCCACCGCTGCTCTGTGGATTCAATTTTCTTTTCTTTTTCTGTTTCTTTTCTTTTCCTTTACTTTCCTCTGTTCTGTGATCCCCTGTTTCCTCTCGATAAACGTGGAGCTCACTACGAAATATGCCTCCGAATGGATCATCATTTGAGACCTTAAATCTTCCACCGACATTCGAGCTACCTCAATGTATGGAATATTTCACCCTCCGGGCCGGCCCAAACACAGACCTGTGGCGCAAACCACCAAATGGAGACACCTCCACAGCACCAATTGTCTTCACGTCACTCCGGCAACCATTTGTCGTAGCCGAGGTAACCGTCAGTGCAGACTGGGAGATGGAATGGGACCAAGGCGGACTAGTCATCTTCGCCGGTGCAGCACCGCAGTCCTTCTCCGACCTCGATGAGCCAGCCCGCTTCCGCGGCGCGCCTCGGTTCCCCTGCAAATGGGTCAAAGCCGGCATGGAGTTCTCGTCCGGCACGGTGAACGCCTCGTCCGTCAGCGCCACCGCCGACGGCGCCGACTGGTGTCTATCACCACTGGGATCGACGAATGTGGCCATCCAATCGCTGCGCATTAAACTCGAGCGGGTCGGCCACGCCCTGTGGATCTGGTACCAGGTCCCATCGGCTCTGCCCTATACCTCCACGCCCGGCGCGGTGGGGAGTACATGGAAGAAGCTGCGGGAGGTGACGTGGTTCTTTTATGGGGTGGAGGACAAGTTCGTGCATGTGGGTGTGTATGCGAGCCGGCCGACGAGTCTGTCGCGTGGGGGAACAATGTGGGATGCGATGCATGGTATGACGCTTGATAGCTCGCTGCCGACTGGTTCGGATGGGCTGGTGGTGGAGTTTGAGGATCTGGAAATCTTCTAGTCTGGTGTTTTCGTGTTTTTTGTCGAGTCCTGATACTGATACCTATTCCCCGTCCCGCGTTTCATCGAGCGATATGGCATGTCCGGAGTCGATTGTTTTGTGAATTTGGATCTGCGCTCTGCGAGCCTTGATATCTTTTAATACGGAATGTTTGTGTTCAGCTACATTTCGGGAATTCCTTGACGCGAGTATCTGGCACGTGCATCTGGTCATTCCGAATTTTATGACTGGTGTTCGCTCTATTAGTTGCAAATACGATATAAATCGTTGATTGTTTCTGGCGTTCGATATAACCAAAGATGGACCTCGGAATATTCTGCTTGTTTTCTACTTGCTGTCCCACTACCATTGACCCAGAGCGACAACTCAAACAATGATATGGTTGAATTCGCAACCCCTTACTCTATTGCTTCTGTATTCCCTTGGAGAAACCATCCTTTCATACGCGCGCGACATGATCAGAGTCATGGCATGGGCCTTGGACGCGCGTTGATAGCCTCTCTTGCCTCCCACATGGCTTACCACCAGTGGCCTCGAGGGTATTTGTCGCTCGAAGAACTTAATGAAGAGCGGCTTGAACATTTTGAGCTGGGATGATAGTATCCTACAAGAAGCCCTGAAGAGGTAACGTGCTTACGGATACCATGTTGCCGGTAAAGTTGATTTTGCGGCTATCTTATGCTCAGGTACGGGCCGTACGGCTTTACATGTTGCCGGTGATTTTGCGTGCGCCAAGGCAAATACCTAGGTACTGAGGCCTATAGGCTTTGACTGAATACGGGTTGAAACAATGGTCATTGTCATGTTACCCCCAAGATCTACACCCGTGACACAAGAAGTATAGTTACAAGCAGGTCTAAAGTTGCGTCAACGAAGCTCATACTCTAGTCCGCAGCTACGCTCATTCAAAACGCGGCTTGGGAGAGCTTCAGACCATTTCAGTCGAAGCTTCAGACATCGACTTACGGGAAGTACCTAGGTACCAAACATGGTCTGTTTCAAAGGATGTACTTGACTGCTGTATTACCGGGCATGCAAGCTTCTCCGTGAGGATAATGTCTTCCGGATACGTTCTAACACAATCCTTTGTTCTGTGCCTTTATGAACAACGACCCCTGTAATGAAACCTTTCGACAGCTCCGCACTGAAAAGTTTACCGAAACCGACCTCAGGACTTGAATCGCGCTTCGCATCAGCCTCCAGTCGGACATGTTCCGCGCAGAAGTTTGAGACAATTGCAGCCTTAAGCGATTGGCGCTCTAATGTTACTTCTCCGATTTCAAATATACTACACTACGGAGTGATTTATGGACCGTGCTTCCCAGGGTTGGCCCAAAGGGAAGGGCGGGACCACATCTGATCTCCCGCTTTGTTCCCGGATTTTCCACCACGAGCATCGAGACTATTTGCACTAATGTGTTGATCTTAAAACTTACGACCTGAGGTGAGAAGGTACAGTACAAATGTTGCCTCACGCCCGGTGCTCGAGCTCTATCTAAAACATCGTTAGTGGCGATTCTTCGGCATCTCCAGGGCTTTCAGTTTCAGGTTATTTCAGATCGTAGAACTTGTTTATGAGAGTAAACCTGGTGTTATGAGTGATTGAACCTGTGGCAAGCACTGATCCATTTCGAGAATACTTTAGTGTTCAGTCCTCGACCCGTAAACACATATAGATTGACTTGGATGTTAGTACGGAGTACTGGAACTCAACAGATCCAGCATGGTATCTTCTCATCCTTGGATGTGTGCGAATGACTGGTCTCTTGAATGGAGGGGTTCTCAATGCCAACACGAGGCTAGAAATCCCCTGAGCACGGAGTGGATACGGTGTACTCCGTACTTTAGTGTCGATTACGGGGCCCAGACCTTCACTGCACGATTGCAGAGGAACCTGCAGTTCGCCTCATCTTGCGGTCAGATTGCCCCACCTGCGGGAAGTCGTCAGATGCAGCAACGGGGTGCAGAGTCGAGTCCTCCTTACAGAGGGCCCCGAGGGTGTTCGCACGTTTCGAACCTTGGAAGGCTACTAGTAGACGGGATGCACGGACAAAAGCGTAAAGAGCGTACTTTGTGCTTCGTACTAAGCCCGCCAAACCAACTTGCGAACGTAAACCGTTGACCCTCTACCAATCAAGACGCGAGGGGGAAACTGACACTTCTTCCGCGTGGAGTCGAGAGCAGATTGGCAAACGGATTCGTGTCTCCGGAGCCAATCAGGGTCGCGACAATGGGGTCCTGGTGGGCAAGGTGGAAAAGGAGAAGAAAATGTCGCGAGGGGCCCGTTGCCCGTTAAAACCCATTAAGCTATTTCTGCAGCGCTTTAGCTCCATTCTTTACCCTTCTTTCTCACCTTTTCTTTGTCTCAATGATGGACCCTATCGCGGTGGATCCGGATTTGTACGCCCCTGGGTGTCATGCCTCTCCCGAGGATTGGCAGTCGTAAGTGACCTATCATTGTCACATGCATGAACTGACCCGGTGCCAGTGAAACCACCTCGATCGGCTCATCGTTATATCGTGGGTTGATGGAAAATGGGAGACGGTAGGAACAGTCTATCCCTTCCCGGAACCACCGGCTAATCTGTATACAGCTATCAGTCTCTGTCAAACAAAGAATACTGGTGCGTTGATTGGTCTGCATCTAGCACAGAGAACTAACTCAAATAGTATTCCCTCCGATGAGCTGCAATTTGAAACATATGAAGCTGGGTACGAGCAGCCAGATCCCACCCGAACCAGTGCTAACTGGGAACCCGTGCAGACATCTCGTAGATCTGATCTTAGAATCGGATCGAGAAAACCCACTGTTTCGCTCTCCGATCGGTGCCGATCGGGAAAGAGACCTGCAGGTGCTCGACATCGGCACCGGACAGGGCACCTGGGCCATGCAAGTCCAATCCCCTATCCAACCCGAGCCAGCCTCTAATAATCCCTAGCGATGTGGCCGATATGTTTCCAAATTCCACCGTACGGGGTGTGGACCTGTTCCCACCCCCGGTCACTTGGATGCCCCCCAATTGTGTCATTGAAGTCGACAACGTGCTTGAAGATTGGACTTGGCGCGAGCAGTTTGACCTGATCCACATGCGCAACATGCTCGGATCGTTTGACCCCAGTGAATGGGATCGTCTCTACCAGCAATGCTTTGAGTAAGTGGCCCTATCCATTCTCCGAACCATTCTCCGAACCAATCTCTGACCAAATAGTAAAATGGCGCCCGGGGGCTGGATTGAACAGCTTGAAGTTGGCCCCTTCATCAGGAGTGATGACGGATCCCTTCCTGCGGACTCTGCCATGTCCCAGTGGGGTCCGATGATGCAGTCCTGTGGTGATCAATCAGGTCGCTCATGCGACATCATCCTCACCATGTCAGATAGCATTCGGAAGGCCGGATTTGTCGACGTACGCGAGAGAACGTACAAATGGCCTCTGGGGCCATGGCCCAAGAACCAGAAACTGAAGGAGGCCGGTGTTGTCAACGTGCAACATTGGATGTCCGGAATGGAAGGATGGTGCATGTGGCTACTGACCAAATTTGGTGAGCCCGAGCCTTGGACGAAGGAACAAGTCCATGTTTACTGCGCGAAGCTTCGCAGCGAGCTGAAGAATCCTTACATCCACGCCTATCATACCTCGTAAGTTCAACGCTTTCATGAGATGTTCGCACGCTAATCTCGTTTACAGACGCAGGGTGTGGGCTCGCAAGCCAATGCCTGGGGAGACTCCCCCACGGTCATCGAAGTCCAGCTCTCAGTGATTGAGCATCTGCATTTGACCTTGAATGATCCCTGTATCATGTACATATGATGCCTTTAATGACCCTTGATTCGTCTATCGTGGTTTCTTCCCGTTATGTGTATTCTTTTGCGAAATTCAAGCGACCAGTCAACATCAACACACATACCCATATCTTCAATCCAGCTCTTATGCCCTGGCATCGCGACAAAAGGGCTTGTACTTATTCCATCAGGAGATACAAACATCCAAGGTGCCATTGCGGTGGGACAAAGTAATCCACGAAGGCAGAAAAGGGCCCTGTCCGCTCAAATTTGACTCCAGACATCGTTAAAGCATTACCCATTTGAAAGCGTAATCCAAACCGATCCTCTGAATTGGTAACAAGAGTGGAAGAAGCGGGATCTTTTATGTTGCTGTGAATAGTAAACAAAGATGGCGTAGTGTATCATGCACCGTGTTCATCGACAGTATCATGCTATATCCGATCGCTCCTTAGCCAGTTCAAAAGCCCGTAGAATATTAGGCGCCTGGTGTCCCATCGGATGTAATGGGAACTTGTATGGACCCCCAGAAGACTTCACAGAGAGTTGAACATTCTCCTCTGTTGCCCAATCAAATGCTTGATGCTCAGTTGCGTCGAGTTCGACAGGAACATGAGCATTTCCCACAGGATCTCCCATTCTGAGCTCATCTGAGCTCTCATGAACCTCAACAATGAAGGAGTATTTCGCAATTCTCATCCTACCCCCACTGCGACGTCGATGCTCCCAGCAGTCGACCGCAACTAGCCCAGCAACGTGCGAGACATGCAAGCCAGTCTCTTCTAGCGTTTCGCGCACCAGTGAGTCCAATATGGATTTGTCTGTTTCGGGCTCACATGCACCGCCGGGGCCCTCCCAGCATCCTGGCATAGAGTCTGATTCTGCACGCTGCAAGAGAAGGATACGTGGGGTGGGATCGGCGTGGGAGAAAATGTACGCGCCTACCCCAAACCCTTCGATCTCTGGCCTGGCAGCCATGAATTCGACGAGAGGGATGGCGAAGTAATTAAGATGCGGCGAGCTTGTGTACTCCATGATTTTGGGCGAGGATGGCCTGGGTACGAAGGCGTAGGATGTCAGAAATCTAGAGCTGTTCCCCGCCGAGGGACAAATACGAGGATCACTCAACGCTGCACTTCTGCCGTTTACTTCAACACAACCTGGAAAATTTTCATAAACATGAGTGGGTCATGAACTTTCATTTGTCTAGTATTTTGGCATTCCATATGGTATATTTCACAGGGCAAAATCCCAGTCGTCCGCCTCAGACAGGAGGCTGAGGAATGGTGTATGTGAAAAGCCGAGCTCTCTATATGACGGGATTTCTTTTTCCTTTTGCCTCCAACAGTCTTCTGGTCTATACTCTTAACCATCAAGGTATCACAGAAGAGTCGCCGAAAAGGATGTCATAACCAAGACGTGCAATACGATTGCAGGTGCGATGGAGTCATGTGCCTTAGTTGAAGACAACAGTCTTGTGGCCGTTCAGGATGACACGACGCTCAGTCACGTACTTCACGGCGGTGGCCAGAACGTTGCTCTCAACGTTGCTGCCGGCGTGAGTCAGCTCCTTGGGGCTCATACCGTGGTTAACGCGAACCACGTTCTGCTCAATGATGGGGCCTTCGTCCAGATCGCTGGTGACGAAGTGAGCGGTGGCACCGATGATCTTCACACCACGGTCATAGGCCTGGTGGTAAGGCTTGGCGCCCTTGAAGGAGGGCAGGAAGCTGTGGTGGATGTTGATGATGCGACCGGACATGGCGGAGCACAGGGTTGGGGATAGAACCTGCATGTACCGAGCCAGAACGATCAGATCGATGTTGTGCTGGCTGACCAATTCCAGGATCTGGGCTTCCTGCTGCGCCTTGGTATCCGCGGTGACGGGAAGGTGGTGGAAGGGAATGTTGTAGGTGGCCGCGAGGGTAGCGAAGTCGGGGTGGTTGGAGACAATCAGGGGGATCTCAATGCTGAGCTGACCGGTCGATTGGCGGAACAGAAGGTCGTTGAGGCAGTGGCCGATCTTTGAGACCATGATCATCACGCGGGGCTTCTTCACGCTGGGGTGGATCTCGAAGTCGAGGTTGAAGGACTCAGCGGTGGGGGCGAAAGCAGTGCGCAGCTTCTCGAGCTCAGGAGTCTCATCGCTTCCATTGGCTTGCGCAAAGTGAGTGCGCATGAAAAAGCGCTTGGAGGTGGCATCGCCATATTGCGACGAATCGATGATGTTGAGGTCGTTCTGGACGAGGAATGCAGTGACGGCGTGGACAATGCCGGGGCGATCGGGGCCCGAGAGGGTGAGGATGAAGCTGGCCATTTCTATCGGTGTTGAATCCGTATGATGAGCAAGGCGCAATTGCGCTCTTTCGCTTCGAGACAAAATGTGTGTCCCACTTACCGCTTTGGGTGATGAGTCATCGCGATCTTCGCGCAGATCCCGCGCCTTTATTGCCTATAGACTTTGCGATCTTTGATCTGACACCCTTTTGGATGCCCTTCGAGGCCCTTCGCCTGAACATTGCAATCCTGAGCGCATCAGAAGTGTGGAAATGGAGCACCCAAGGCTCAAGTCTGATCACGGGCGCTTCGAGCCCGGTTGACATGAGAATGCCAGTTAATCTTCTTCTGACCTCGGCACTAGGCCCCGGGGCCTCTATCCCCGCAATTTGACCAACTAGTCTTCCTGCCTGTGCTACGCTAATGCAACCCCTGTGCACCATACGCGCCAATGCGCAGCCAAGGCGCTGCGACTGAGCATGGATTCCATCTGCCTGCAGAACCCGGGCAGTGACCACTTCGTCACGGCAATGAAGCATTGACCGAATCGAGCTGTCCCAATGCGGAAGGGTGATGGGACTAGGCAGGATACTGTCTCCGACCTTGCTAGTGAGACCAGAGGCTGGGTCATTTAGCCGCTAGTTCTTGAGAGGTGCATCCGCCACGCTGCTCGGAAATTTGGTCTCGCAGGACGAGGCAAATTTTCTAAGCCACACCACACCAGGTCATCTCGGTACCACTGAACCCGAAAGCGTCTCACGAGGAGGCCATCGAATCTATCTTTTCGCCCCTTTACGGCGCTGGGCTCACGTCCTCCGTGACCTCGGAGTGTTGGCTTACTGACCTCCATTAGGAAACCAAAGCATCCATTCCATAACGGCCAAACGGACCGCAACGCCGTGATTCGGTTGTGAAGATGATCGCAACCATCTGTAGAGCTACTTTGGATTGATATAAAGGACCTCTCCCCCACCATGAATGAATCTTCACTCATCTCCCAAGCAATCCAAGTTTCAATCCAAAGGCAACGCTGGACACCATGGCATCAATTGCTTCTTTCAATATCTACAAGAGCGCGCTGCTCCTCGCCGCCTTCCTTGGGGTGACTCAGGCCCAGCAAGTTGGCACGAACACTGCTGAGGTGCATCCGTCCTTGACATGGCAAAAGTGCACCAGCGGGGGCAGTTGCACCTCGCAATCCGGCAAGGTTGTCATTGACTCCAACTGGCGTTGGGTCCACTCCACCAAAAGCAGCACCAATTGCTATACCGGTAACACCTGGGATGCTTCTCTGTGTCCTGACGACGTGACATGTGCCAGCAACTGCGCTCTTGAAGGCGCTGACTACCCGGGCACCTACGGTGTCACAGCCAGTGGTGGCTCGCTGCGTCTGAACTTTGTCACCCATGCATACCAGAAGAACATCGGTTCACGTCTCTACTTGATGCAGGATGATAGCAAGTACGAAATGTTCAAGCTGCTCAACCAGGAGTTCACCTTTGACGTCGATGTCTCGAAGCTACCCTGTGGTTTGAACGGTGCTCTCTACTTCGTCAACATGGACGCCGACGGTGGCATGGCCAAATACCCCGCCAACAAGGCCGGTGCCAAGTACGGTACTGGTTACTGCGACGCACAATGCCCGCGTGATTTGAAATTCATCAACGGCCAAGCTAACGTTGAAGGATGGGTCCCATCTTCCAACGACGTCAACGCCGGAACTGGCAACCACGGCTCTTGCTGCGCGGAGATGGATATCTGGGAGGCCAATTCCATTTCCACTGCGTTCACTCCACACCCCTGTGATGACCCAGCCCAGACCATGTGCACGGGAGACTCATGTGGCGGCACTTACAGCGATGACCGCTATGGCGGTACTTGTGATCCTGATGGATGTGACTTCAACCCGTACCGCCAGGGTAACCAGTCCTTCTACGGCGAGGGCAAGATTGTCGACACCAAGAGTCCATTCACTGTCGTCACTCAATTCATCACCAACGACGGTACCGCCACTGGCACTCTCTCCGAGATCAAGCGCTTCTACGTCCAGAATGGCAACGTCATCCCCAACTCGGTCTCCACCATCACTAATGTGCCCGGTAACTCCGTGACCGACAAGTTCTGCGACGCCCAGAAGGTCGCCTTCAACGACCCCGATGTGTTCAGCAAGCACGGTGGTATGGCCGGTATGGGCGCCGGTATGGCCGAAGGCATGGTTCTCGTGATGAGTCTCTGGGATGACCACGCTGCCAACATGCTCTGGCTGGACAGCACCTACCCCACCACTGCCAGCTCCACTACCCCCGGTGCTGCCCGTGGTAGCTGTGACATCTCCTCCGGCGACCCCATCGAAGTCGAGGCTAACCACCCCGACGCATATGTCGTTTACTCCAACATCAAGGTTGGCCCACTCGGCTCCACTTACAACTCTGCTGGCTCTGGCTCTGGCTCTGGCTCCGGAACTACCACTACTGCGGCTACGACCACCAAGGCCACAACCACCACCACCGCTGGTTCCGGGTCCACCACTGGCGCGGCTCAATTCGCCCAGTGTGGTGGATCTAGCTGGACCGGTCCTACCACGTGTGTCAGCCCATACACTTGCCAGAAGCAGAACGACTTCTACTCCCAGTGCCTGTAAGAGATAGGCCGCGGACGAAACTAGTGGCATGATTGTGGCATTCGAGAGGGGTGCCCAGGTGCCCAGGGGGAGATGAAATGAGATCTTGCGATTGGAGAGATTTGCACGCTCTTTGCTAGCATAGTTCAGTTCTTCCAAGGTTCCAAGATCCTGGAAATGCAAATTGGCTCCTTTAGTTTGAAATTCTTGAATAAATTGCTTGGTTTTTACTATCTTCTACTACTACCTACTTGTCCTTTGCTGCCCAGATGGATGTTCTATATCACGGCAGAGCTGGCTTTCTAGTTAATAGAGTGCTATCCTGTTATTAAACGTCTAGTCGCCATCCATGAATGATACTAGGTACATTCTCTACATTCTCCCCTCGGATAAGCACATCAGTCCTACCTAGGTAGGCACCAATAAACAGCTTTTTTGGACGTACTTTATTCCTCCCAAGCCATGCGACAGTACTCCGTATATTCAGATCGCATGACATCCAGCATATGCTTACAGGGGTAAAAAGAGAACCCTTATCAGAATTCCACCAATAGCCGCCATCGCCCCCTAACCCCTGCAGCAGGGTCAGCGCTAACGTGGAGCCGTGCAGGCGAACGCCTCCTGCATGTCAACCCTGGAAATGACCGGTAATTGCCCAGGTGGGCTTGGACTGAAGAAATTAAGCAGAAACTGCCGTGCGGAGAATCCTCCGACTAGCCAAGCCACACTACTTGGGTCATGTGTACCTTAAGCGCTTGTCATCTCCTATGGAATATTATATGCACACTGACGTAGACGGAGTATTGGTTCCCAGAGGGCAGTGCCATGATTCTGCTAGTTCCGAGGACTCTATTCTGGTACAGAGTATACATTTCAACCACGTCTAATTAACCACGGGACATCGGAAACATCATTCCAAGTCAAGAGTACTATAATCTACTTTCATGTAGAGAGCTTGTGACAAGGAAGAGTCATTCTAGGGCTCCAGAGCTCTACACAGAGTCTCTGAGGATGGGTGTGTTAGGTACTCTGTGCACTGCCTATAGTTCTTCTACTCGGGTCTGTTGCCTACATAGGTATCTTACTTACCACCTGGCAGAGGTCCGTGTTCTCTGCTACCTCATTTGTCAATTACAGTCAAAAATGGGTGCCTGGCATTGCCAATACAGTCCTTGATATTTTTTCTTGGCCTTCATTCTTACCAAAATGTCCCTTCGGACTATGAGTGAAATTGAGGATGGTCGAAAGCCACAGGGGATGTACGGCTACTTTCGGTTTAGTAGTTTCAATCTAATTGTTTCGGTGATTGATATCCCGCAGTGATCTTGAATAATATGACTCTTGGAACCTGTTCACCTCCGCATCACAATTTCCCCCGATTGTTAGCTCGCCGGCAATGCACCCCAAGGTCCGCAGTGCCTGAATAAGGTCTTCTTGCAGAAATACTCATCTCGGGTATAGCCGCCACCATCGATCAAAAATGCCGTGTCGAATGGGGCCATGTCACTAACTCGCACCCCTAGTTCATCATGGCTATATGCTCACTCCAATCCAAGAGGGCTATCCAAGTGCGGACGACGGTCCGAAAAGGCCGGATCGGAGCTGAATGATGACCTTGACATCCCAAGAACTACGACTGTGGTGCTTTTTGCGGCCTTTAGACCCATCCCAGACAGCAATTTAATCTCAAGTGATCTTGATGGCCAGAAGCATGAACCTTACTCGTAGCTGTAGACCATCGTACTCCATACACATGCACATGCAACTACACGTAGCGGAATTTTGTAAACCCCAAGTTCGTCCTGATCTAAAGGAGTGTGTCCTGATCCAAAAAGGGCATACGAGAATTGGTAATCTGAAGTGGAAAGGAAGAGGTCTTGAGTGCCAAGCACCATCCTATACAAGTGCACCTTCTCGCTGCTGAATCTTTCTTTCTCTAGCAGCCTGCCGAAGACAGATTCCTCCTCTTCACTCACAATGCGATTCCCTTGTTTGTTTGCCGTGACTAGTATCACGGGACTTGCGCTCGCGGCGCCAGGGCAGTCCATCTCCAAACGAGCAACACCTTTCCTCTGTGCGTGAACCCTTACTTGATATTTGACCAATCATCTAACACCCATCGGATAGGGTTTGGAGCAAATGAGGCCGGCGCAGAGTTCGGGAGTGGAAACATTCCTGGGCTGTTGAATAAGGATTACATCTGGCCATCAACTTCAGCAATTCAGACTCTGCGCGATGGTGGAATGAATTTGTTCCGTGTTGCCTTCTCAATGGAACGTTTGATTCCTGACACCATGACTTCCAAACCAGATGCGACGTATCTGGCAGATTTGAAAAGCGTACGTGAGATCAACTTCTGCAAAGAGGCCCTTGGGCCTACTAAACCCGGAAACTTACATTGATGAGTGTTAGACGGTCGACTTTATCACCTCCACTGGTGCATATGCTGTCATCGACCCTCACAATTTCGGACGATAGTAAGTCCCAACAGCAATAGCGATATGTCTGCATCTAGCTGACTCGATCCAGCTACGGGAACGTCATCACGTCTACCAGTGACTTTGCAGCATTTTGGAAGACTTTGGCTACAGAGTTTGCTTCGAACGACAAGGTCATCTTCGATACGAGTGAGCCTTTCTCCTTTCAGATTTAGATGATCATTCACTGACTGTACAGACAACGAGTACCACACCATGGACCAAACCTTGGTTCTTGACCTCAACCAAGCTGCCATCGACGCAATTAGGGCTGCCGGTGCCAAGTCCCAGTATATCTTCGTTGAAGGAAACTCATGGAGCGGAGCGTGGACCTGGACCACTGTCAATGACAACATGAAGGCATTGACCGACCCAGAAGACTTGATCGTCTACGAAATGCATCAATACCTGGACTCCGATGGCTCTGGTACATCCGAGACTTGTGTCAGCTCGACAATTGGTCAGGAGCGTGTGGTGGCTGCCACGAAATGGCTCAAGGATAATGGCAAAAAGGCATTCCTGGGCGAATTCGCTGGCGGCGCCAACTCTGTCTGCAAAACTGCTGTGACTGGCATGCTTGATTACCTGTCCGCCAACAGCGATGTCTGGCTAGGCGCAGCTTGGTGGTCTGCTGGACCATGGTGGGGAGACTACATGTACAGCCTTGAGTCGCCATCGGGCACCGGCTATACATACTACATGAGTCTTCTTCAGTCATACGTCCCCGGTTCCGGTGGCTCTACCCCGACAAGCATACCCACTACCACCGGGGCCACAGCCACTGCTACAACCACCAAGGCCACGACAACCACGACAGCCGCAAGCACTACAGGAGCTGCTCATTACGCACAGTGCGGTGGGTCTAGCTGGACTGGTTCCACCACATGCGCCAGCCCGTATACCTGCCAGAAGCAAAATGACTTCTATTCCCAATGTCTGTAAGATCTTGGAAGGGCAATTGGTCGGGGGATTCGAAGACGCTCTGTTGAGAAATATATGATATTTATTGACGCGATCTGAAATTCATCGTCACTCATTATTCAAAGTCAGGACACCGCACCATGTACATGATCATGATCGTAACCTTGGAAAGTAGATGTCGCATATTGTGAAATGCAGAGCCAGGGATGGCTGTTCCACAATTCCATAGCTCTTTTTGAACACTCGTAGAGAATTTGGGCTTCCACTATAAAGCAGCAGCAATCTCCTCCACACTCTTCATTTCACGGGCGTTGTTCTCGCCGACGTCCAGCGCAACCAAGAATCGGCTCACGCAGTTGTATCCGGCAATACCAGTTGTGAGCTCGACAATCTCACGGTCATCGTATCCAACCGTCTTCAGCTCGGCGAAAACATCATCTTGCACAGTGATGGTGCGAGTCATCTGGTCGGTGTAGCGAAGGACAGCCCGCTGCTGCGGAGTGAGTGGGCTCTTTTCCAATTCCGCGACATCGCCCTCCGCAGTTGATGGCAAGACGCGAGCGGCATGTAATTGCTCAGGCTTGACACCCCCCTTCAGTGCCAATGGCGCATGAGCATTCCACTCGTAGATCGCATTATTGAGGACGGCGACTCGGCAAACGGCCAACTCCATGACCCCGGAGTCAACCAAAGTGCGCGAGCGAATGGCGCCGATGAAGCTGTTCCAGCCATCTGCCACAGGTGGGCTGTGGAGCAGGGAAAGGTCCAGAGGAATCAAGGGACGGGGATTCCTGCGCTCGGCGATGCGGGCATAGATGTCGGCCGTGTCGGCGGGCGCATCGGCGGGTGGAGTGGAAGGGGCGTATGGCAGACGCATGGTGCGGGATTGAATGACAGGGAATGATTGAATTGGTTTCCAAGAGACTCGTCGCATCAAGTACATCTCCAATTGAAGAATACCCCACGTTTCGGCAGGTTCGCAACCGAGTCCGACATAGACGGGAAAGGACTTACCCGGGAAGAGGGTTTCTCCGGCAACTGACTGTTCGCACAGCTGTGATATACTGTAGCCGTATAGTATCACGAATGATATGCTTTCATGTAGTAATATTAGCAAAGGTCTGTAGTGCCATCAAGCGGTTTCAATAAACAGCTTTCTGAGCATCTGCCGATAGTTCATGTCAGATTTGGAGGTCTGGAGACGAAGTAAATATATGTGATTGATTTTATAGGAAAATATATGACACTTTGAAGCTTCAAGTTTTCTACTTGTTGGACGCAGGTTCATAGAAAATATCAACCTTGTAATATTCCTTATGCATTGAGCTTCATCTGGGGAAATGAAGCCGAAAACACAGTGCCCGGGCAATTGTATAGGGCGAAACGGCCGCAGGAGTAAAGCACAGCCGGTGCCGCCACCCGATGCCGACAGTCCCCCGCAATAATTTCTCGAGATCCAACTGCTACATATGCTCCGTTCTGCTTTCTCGCGGGCATCGGCCTTTAGACCTCAATCTCGATCATTCTCCCAATCCCCAATTGCAAATATGAAGCACCATTTGATGATCGGTACCTGGACTGCGCCCGGTCGCATCTATACAGTCCAATTCGACGATGAAGCTCTCACTCTCGAGCTGGTCAAGAAGACCGATATTCCGGAGGCGGAGCCAATCTCATGGATGACCTTCTCCCACGATAAGAAGGCCATTTATGGAGCCGCTATGAAGAAGTGGAACAGCTTCGCCGTGAACAGCCCAACTGAGATTGTTCACCAAGTGTCACACCCTGTGGCCGGCCACCGTATGTTTGGATACGTTCAATCTCGAAGAGATCAATGTGTGCTGATCAGACACTAGCATTGGCTCCTAGCAGCGAGACTAACACTCGCGCCATCTTTGTGCTGGCCGCCCACAAGCCGCCGTACAACGTCTATGGCAATCCTTTCTACAACCACGCCGGCTACGGCAACGTGTTCTCCGTGAAGTCCGACGGAGCTTTGGATAGCAACATCCAAAACTACGAATATGTCCCCAACACGGGTATCCACGGCATGGTGTTCGACCCGACCGAGACATACCTCTACTCCGCCGATCTCACGGCCAACAAGATTTGGACTCACCTCAAGGACCCCAAGACGGGCGAATTGTCCCTGGTGGACTGCCTCGAGGCTCCCGACGCCGGCGACCACCCTCGCTGGGTGGAGATGCACCCCAGCGGCAAGTACCTCTACGCGCTGATGGAGGCTGGCAACCGCCTGGCAGTCTACGTCATCGACGAGCGCACTCACAAGCCCGTGTTCACGCACATTACCTACCCTCTGCTGCCGTCCGGTGAGTTTCCCAGTTTCCAGTGACTAGCATGATCCAAGCTGACGTTTCCTAGGCCTTCCTCCCCGCAACAAGTACCGCGGCGACGTTACTTTCTGCACTCAGAGCGGCGAGTACCTGTTCGCTACTACTCGGTCGAACCACTTTGACGTGACCGGCTACATTACTGCCTTCAAGCTGGGCCCCCACGGCGAGATCGAGCGCCAGCTCTTCATTAACCCCACCTCCACCAGCGGTGGTCACTCGAACGCTGTGAGCCCCTGTGATTTCACTGACGAGTGGGTGGCAATTTGCGATGACCAGCTCGGCTTTGTCGAGATGTATCGCTGGCGCGACGAGAAGTTGGCCCGCGTGGCGCGTTGCGATATTCCGGAGCAAGGATTCGGAATGAACGCCATTTGGTACGATTAATGAGCCTCAGAAGCAGTATACGACCTTAAAATGCCAGATTAGAAATCAATGCACATACTAGTACATCAAGACTGTACTTCGTAACTCCACGCTACTCGCCGCAAGTCGGAAGGCAGATGAGCGGCAAAAACTGGGGAACATCGGCAGTCGAGTTCGGCAGCGTTTTGCTTTCACCCGCCGCAATTCCGGAGAAATGACATATAGGATGTTGGACCCTCAGACCTGTCTAAGAAGAATTCAATTGAGTCTCACGAGTTGATCCTCACTATTCGCCATGCCTACCCCCGGCCTCCTCTACGTCACTATGCAGCCTAAGGGCTCGCTGCCGGACACTCAATTCCACGACTGGTACAACACAGAACATGGACCGCTGCGTCTGCGTTTGCCATTCATCACCAATGGCTTCCGTTTCCGCGCGACCGACGGCGAGAAGCCTGAATATGTGGCCTTGTACGATATTACAGACATGGACGAGTTGACCCGCAAGACCTACCTCGACTTGCGCACCGACCTGATCAAGACCGAGCGGGAGAAGAAAACCATGGCGCAGATTGACGTGGGTCGTCTGTTGTACGATTTGGTTGATGAGCGCAGCAGCCCCGACTTCCGCCCGCTGGAGGACCAAGCCGACACAGATGCCGAGACTCAGGGTAGCGTTCTCATCGCCGTTCGAGTGGCTACCCACCCCGACCCCGCCAAGCAGGCTGACTTGGATAAATGGTACCGCGAAGAACACTTTGAGATGCTTTCTCGTGTGCCCGGCTGGCGTCGCAGCCGTCGTTTCGTCACTGCTGCCATTGATTCCGCTGCCCCGCAGGAGTCCCTGGCGCTGCACGAATATGCCCCCGTCAATGGCCTCGGAGGCGAGGCCCACAAGGCCGCTATGAACACCCCTTGGGGAGCTCGTCTCATGAGTGAGGTTGTTACATCAAAGAACCGCCGTGTGTATGAGTGGTACTACACCTTCGGTCCTGCTCCCCGCGAGCTCACCTCCCTCGCTGCCCCGGATGTTGCCGGCCCTTGGAGCTCCAACGACGGCCGCACTCGCACCTTCCCCTCAGCCTCTCGCCCTGCAGTCGAATCTTTTATTACCACCAAGGATGGCGTGGAAATTCCTTACAGATTGGAGGGTAGCACCGACCCCCACGCGCCTGTTGTTGTGCTGAGCAACTCCATCCTAGTCAACTGGAACATCTGGGATCGTTTCGTTGACGCCTTTTTCGCCCACAAGCAGAACCAGCGCTACCGCGTCGTGCGCTACCTGACTCGCGGACGCCGCTCTGCGAGTGGCGAGCAGCCGGTCAACATCGATGTGCTGGCCTCCGACCTTGCCACGCTGCTCGAGGCTCTGCGCGTCCCACCCAAGGCCGCCCGTCTGATCGGAGTCAGCCTGGGTGGTGTCACCGTCCTGAACACCTCTCTGCTCCACCCCGAGCGCGTGGGTGCCTTCATCGCATGTGACACCAACTCCTCCGCACCCGAATCCAACCGCAAAGCGTGGGGCGACCGTGTGGCCATTTGCGAAAAGGAAGGCTCGACTGATCCCGAAACCAACGAGCCCATCGTTGGAGAGGAGCTGGCCGAGGTGACCACCCGCCGCTGGTTCGTGCCGGAGTCGTACGAGACCCAGCCCGAGGTCCTTGCGCCTGTCAAGGAGGCAGTGCGCACCAACAGCTTGAAGGGTTTCGCCCACAGCGTGCAGGCGCTCTGTGCTTACGATATCCGCGAGCGTATGGCCAACGCCACCGTGCCTGGACTGTTCGTTGCCGGTGCCAACGATGGTGTTCTGCCACAGACTATGCAGAAGATGGCTGCGGACCTGCGCGGTGGAGCTGAGCTCAAGATCATTGATCGTGCTGGCCATCTTCCCATGGTTGAGCAGCCAGTGGCATTTGCGGAAGTTGTGACTGAGTTCTTGGGCAAGATCGATGCTTGATTGCATTCCTACGGCTTATGTGTAGATGCTTGATATCCTCATGAAAATATAGGGAAATGAATGATGAATATGTACCCGCTCTCACCGTGCTCAGCTGTGACTATTCTTGAAGTATTACCAGTAGCGCCACGATTCGTGATATCCAACGGTGTCCTCCTCGATTGTCCACCTGGGCATAGGTCAGAGTCGCAAGCTCGTGATTCCGTGCATGTGAATGAAGCAGTGAATGCGATTGATTCTGTCCATTTTTAAATTGCGATGTGATTTAGGAGGAAGGACTTGGTGAACGAGTTCGAGGCATGAGGATCGGAGTCGTGAGGGGAGGCCGTGAGGATGTCATGTGGGCAGACGCTGGCCAGTGGCCATATGAGCCCTATAAGAACGAGACATGAGTGGTCAGCATAGCAAAAGCTGCGACAAATCGTATTTATGAAATGTTCAGCAGTATGTATCAGTTGTATCGAAGACGAGTTATAGAGGGTCGCATATGAGAGCTGAAGGGGTTGGGTGGGCCAAAAAGACCAAAGACGCAGTCCCACTTGCGGGGAAACACATTGCACACTTCTCCCTCACTTCATTCCCATCTTTTTCACAAATTCTTCTTGCTTCTTATCTTCAATATGCCTGAGAGCAAGATCCCCCAGCCGGGTCCTGCCAAACTCAAGCGCAATGCAGGTCCTGACGAATGGCTGGAGGCAGCGAAGGACTGCAAGTATCTCTCAGAGCCACACATGAAGCAGCTGTGTGAGATCGTCAAGGAATATATGATGGAAGGTGAGCGATCACCGAGTGGCTGAGACTCGGAAGTCTCTCATCAGTCTGGCGTGTGCTTACTGTCCCTGCAGAGTCGAATATTCAACCCGTCTCCACTCCCGTCACCGTCTGTGGTGATATTCACGGTCAATTTTACGATCTCTTGGAGCTGTTTCGTGTTTCAGGTGGCATGCCGGATGGAACCGAGCTCGACTCCCCAAAGACCTCCCCCTCTGTGATTACCTCCACCGATATCGAACCCCCCTCCAGCATCTCAGACCCCAAAATTCGCAAGAAGCTTCGCGGCCCCAGCACGAACCCCAACGATGAGGATGAGGACGCAGAGTCAGCCGCCCGGAGCCGGTCAGGTAGCGGTACCTCCGAGGATCTCCAGATCAACCGCAATTTTGTCTTCCTTGGCGATTATGTGGACCGTGGATACTTCAGTTTGGAGACATTAACACTCTTGCTCTGTCTCAAGGCCAAGTGAGTCAAAGGAAGCAGAAGTCACTGGCTGGACATATCTAATTCTATTCTGTGCAGATACCCCGATCGCGTCACCTTGGTACGTGGTAACCACGAGTCACGTCAAATTACTCAAGTCTATGGGTTCTACGAGGAATGCTTCCAAAAGTATGGAAGCGCGTCGGTGTGGAAGGCATGCTGCCAGGTCTTCGATTTCATGACATTGGGGGCGATTATTGATGGCAAGGTGCTCTGTGTTCATGGTGGTCTGAGCCCCGAGATCCGCACACTGGACCAAGTCCGCGTGGTCGCCCGTGCACAGGAGATCCCTCACGAGGGAGCCTTCTGTGATCTTGTTTGGTCCGATCCTGATGATGTCGAGACATGGGCCGTCAGCCCTCGTGGCGCAGGTAAGAGAAGTCCAAAATCGTATAACATGTACCATGCTAACACGAACGACACAGGATGGCTATTCGGAGACCGGGTGGCTGATGAGTTCTGCCATGTCAACGACCTTTCCTTGATTGCCCGCGCCCACCAACTGGTCAACGAGGGCTACAAATACCATTTCAACAACCAAAATGTCGTCACCGTTTGGAGTGCGCCAAACTACTGCTACCGCTGCGGTAACCTGGCCTCCGTGTGTGAGATTGGCGACGACCTAAAGCCTACCTTTAAGCTGTTCAGCGCAGTCAGCGATGACCAACGACACGTTCCAACCTCGCGACCAGGCCGGAGCGAATACTTCTTGTAAGATGTGTTACGAGTTTTGCACCGGCGCTGGCGTTCGGTTGGGATTTGGGGTGGTAGGATGGACATTTTATAATGATTTAGACCGGAATTAATGATGCATACGCCTCGTATATGGGCATGAAAGTGCACCACAATCCTGCAACTGGTGTTTTGAAAATCTAGACTATAAACAGTGAGATGATACCAAGAAAGCCTCAAGGGTGACCTCTTCAAAAATGGTTTGATACAAGTAACGATATGCCGCATTAAGCTCATCATGATTTGCACCTGGGCAGTCACGCTGCGGAGGACAATTTACCCCGACTTTATTTCTCGTATCCCCCAACCCCATATTTTATGGTCTTGTCCGGAGTGCAAAATGGCAGATATACCGAGGCGCTGCCGCTGTCGGGACTGATTCCGGAACTCATCCCGGAGGCTTCGGGATTCACCCCGGATTCGCCTTAAAAATCCGGGGATAAGCAACCACATTGGGATCAACTTCGAAAAAATGGAGCAAGTCGACGTCTTGATTTGTGGCAGCGGATCAGCTGGTCTATGTGCAGCTACCTGGCTCGCCAAATACGGTGTGCGATGCAAGGTGCTGGAGCGAAGGGATGGCCCGATGAAGATGGGCCAGGCTGACGGTGTGCAATGTCGCACCGTGGAGATCTTCGAGAGTTTCGGTGTGGGAGAGGAGCTTCTTCGGGAGGCTTATCATGTTCTAGAAGTCAACTTTTGGGCTGAGGACAGCACTGGCATCAAACGCACTGGGCGAACGGCAGATACCCAGCCTGGTCTATCACACCAGCCTCACGTTATTCTCAACCAAGCTCGCATCAATGGACTTTTGCTTGATTTGATGAAAAAGATTAACGATCAGCAAATCGACTATGGATACAATGTAACCAACGTCGAGGTTGATAGCACCTCTGCCAGTGACCCCAACGCATACCCCGTCAAGGTCACAGCCGAGAAAGATGGCAAGACCGAAGTTTTTGCGGCCAAGTATGCTTTGGTATGTGACTCCCATTCCCCCCACCGACACTGATCTGACTTAAGGTGCAGGCTTGTGATGGTGCGCACAGTATCGTTCGCAAAGTGCTCGGCTACCGCATGATTGGAGACAGCAGTGATGCAGTTTGGGGTGTCATGGACATGGTACCTCGAACTGATTTCCCGGATATTCGCAAGAAGTCCACAATTCGTTCAAAAGCAGGAAATATTCTGATCATCCCTCGCGAAGGCGACAGCGACAATCTCACTCGTTTCTATATTGAACTTCCTGCCGGAACCAACCCGAAGGAAGTCACGCTTGAGAATCTCCAGGCCCAAGCAAAAAGAATCCTGAGTCCCTACAAGATCGACTTTGTGGAAACTGTCTGGTGGTCTGCATACGCAATCGGCCAGCGCCATGCCGATTTCTTCCACAAGGACCACCGTGTATTCCTCGCTGGTGATGCTTGCCACACCCACTCCCCTAAAGCTGGTCAGGGTATGAATGTCAGCTTGCAAGATGGATATAATATCGGATGGAAGCTTGGCGAGGTATTGACAGGGTTGGCAACTCCCTCACTTCTTGAGACCTATGTACTAGAACGCCAGAAGGTTGCCATTGATTTGATCAACTTCGACCGGTACTTCTCGAAGCTATTCTCATCCGGAGCCCAGACTTCTCCTGCTGAATTCCAGCAGGGCTTCATCCAAGCCGGCAAATATACTGCTGGGTTGACAGCGAAGTATGATCCATCATCTATCACTTCCGCGCTGGAATCCACGCAAATTGCCTCCAATGTTGATGTTGGTATGCGTTTGCCCAGTGCACAGGTTGTGCGATTCTGCGATTCGAAACCAGTACAACTTATGAAAGCCCTCAAATCCGATGGCAGATGGCGGGTTATGGCATTTGTCGGTAATCTTGCCACACCAGAAGCCCATTCAAAATTGGTCAAGGTAAGCTAAACCCTGACGTGAGAGAGGCCATTTCTCACACATCCTTTAGCTTGGTGAATATTTGGACGCCGCCAATGGCCCTATCCACAGCTTCACACCTCCCAATCAAAATTCTGACAGTCTGATCGAGACAATCGTGATCGGCCACGGAAACCGCCATGATGTGGAGTTAGAGGATATCCCCAAATGCTTCTATCCAATGTCCGACAAGAATCAAACCAGAGGTAAGGCCCCATGACCAGAATACTGAAGCTTTGTCTCTGACTTTTGACTCAGATCTCCACAAACTATACTACGATGATGACAGTTATAACATGGGCCATGGCCATGCCTATGAGCATCTGGGAATCGACCCAGCGCAAGGCGCGATAGTCATTGCTCGACCAGATCAATGTAAGAGAATCCCAGGCCTCCAAGATGTTCTCCACTAACCTATCGGGAATGTTAGATGTCTCGGCTGTGGTGGGCTTAACAGAATATCAGGAAATCGGCAAGTTCTTTGCCGGCTTCCTCAAGCACCAAGCGTAGGTTTGGAATAGCATACACCGAAAAATGTCCTATTAACTGAAGATTCTCAGTGGCGCAAGTTTTGAGTATGAAGTATCTAGCCCTGTAGTTAGCAGACTGTGAAAGGGCAAGGAACAGTCAAAAGGTCTCGGATATTTGAAATGATTATACGTATGCCTAAGTGTGCCTTGCATTTGCATGAAATAGAAAAGACCTATGGAGAGTTGTGTATAGATGCAAACCAAGGGATCAATACGAACATGAAGTCATCCATCAAATGCAGTGAAGCAAAAGGCCCGAGACTTAGCCGGATCGGATATTCCGGAGAAAGCGTATCCCCCACTGCAGCCCCTCTATGCTGCCAAGTTCCCCTCGCATTTATTCTCTCTTCGTCACAGACATGGAGACTCTATCGTCGCCACCGACGCTCACTCATCTCTTCACCTTGCGTTGTGCGGTAGACGCGCCGATGGAAGTTGGCCATGGTCCGTATGGTCGACGGCGCTGTGTTCCAATCAAGTCTGGATCTGTGGAAGGGAAATTTATCAACGGCGAGGTAGTGCCAGGGGGTGCAGACTTCATGTAAGTGGCATATTGAAGGACTTGCGGGCAAGGCTCTAACGAAGTAGGCTTGTTGAGGAAGACCAGACAACGCATGTGAACACCAACTATATGATAAAGAGCGATGATGGTGCTTTTCTTTATATACGGTGACTATGGATCGAACAAAAGCAGGGAGTCTATGCTAAATGAATTCCAGCACCGAAGGGACACGGGCAGGCCCCCCGGAAGTTCTGCAGGCATTGATGGAGGGAGGCCCTGTTGATCCCAGTCAGTATTGGTTTCACCTCCACGTGAAGATTGAAACAGGACACGAGAAGTATAAGTGGATGAACAATCGAGTCATCGTCGGGCGAGCTACTAGAGCGAAAGGCGAGGTGGCCTACGACGCATACTTTCTAGAAAATAGCCCATAGCCATAGCTAGAACAGTTAGGAAGCCAACACGCAAGACAACATATGAAAGACATAATACATTAAAGTGTTCTATAAGAATTGAAGTAGATATACAGAAGCCCAAGGCTTAATTCAGAAGGCATTGATACGCTGAAGGAGTAAATCCGCCAGATTCACATATCGACCCTGGCTCACGTCTTGCTGAGCCAGGATCTCTTCAGCGAGATCATGCGCCCAGACAAACTCGGAGTGGAAATCACGAAGCTCCCACAGTCTTTGTCGGAGCCATGCTTGATGCGTGATATCTCCGGTTTCAATGACCGCCATGAGCAAGGGCCAATGTAACCTCCTGAGAAGCTTTGGGTCGGATATGAATTGCTTTTGTGATATGTCAATGATTGCCGCAGTGGCTTGTTTGTCAAGAGCGGCGGGAGGGGCGTTGACGCAGAGAAGTCGGCGATAAAGTAGAACTTGCGCATAGAATGTGCAAACGCCCATGTAGATCGTATTTAACGTGCGTCTAGCAGAGACACTTCCCGCGAATCTCGCCGTAATAAAGAGATCGGAAAATTTCTGGTCAAATTAGTTTGATCCTCTTGATCGTATTTGTGAGCACTAACCTCCCGAATGGCCATAATCTCCCGCAAAAGGGACTCCTTGGGCGCAGCGGTACCAGCCGCTGATTCCACAAGGACTTTCCAAGTTTTGTGACGCAAGCAGAACCCAGCATGTAACAGTTCTAAGGCGCGGTAGTTCTCGATGTCATCCAAAACCTCTTCGTCGGGGTACTGCTCCCCCCAGAAGCAGCGGCCCCAAAGGCGAGCACAGCGATAAAGATGGTCCGGGTGTAATGCAGGGTTTCCCGATTGTACGACCCAGTCGTTGAGTGACTCTGTGAGCCCCGTAGGTCGGCAGCTGGCATCGATATATCTGAATCCAATGAGTATTTTCGACCCTAGAGATCGGAGGAATGACTCACAGAATCCATAGTAAGAATTGTTCAGGTATGAATGAGACTCTGGCCACGGTGGAATTCTCGTTGGACGGAGTTTGTATTTCTGGAGCCAAGAACATTTCGTTCATATCCTTGATTCGAAAAAGTCGGGGATGTGTTTCCAAAAGTGATCGCACTCCCTGAAGATGAAGTTGAAGCTAATGTTTGTCAAGTCAGCTCATGAATCCAAAGCATAGAATATCATCGTCTTACATGACGCACTGAGTGTCCAAATTGCCATTCCCAGGCGATCATCAAAAACACTGTCGCGAAGACTGTCTCTACCTCATCTAGTGACACTTGGCGCGGAGTCTCTAGTAGTTGCCTGAATTCCTTAACCGCCAAGCCGTAGTGGTATCGACCATGATCGTCTGCTGTTGGTCGTCCCGGGGAGCGCGTTACCAGTCCATTGCGGTGCATGTCGCAGGCTGCGATGGCTAATATCATTCGCATGATTACCTTATTGGACGCGGCGGGGCCTTCGTAAAGGTGACTGGTGATTCGAGTCAATTGGTCAGCGGGTGACATCTTCCAAGAGGGAACCAAAGCTATCGCTGCCACCGACAACAAACTCACCAAAAGCTACTCCATTTCCAGCCCTTCATATAGTAATGAACAAGAGATGAAGAAGGGAAGTACTGAAAGTATTGGCGATCAAGGGAATTGAGCGTCATTGAGTTGGCGCAAGCGAGGCTGTCCATGTTTAACGACGGGTATAGAGAGGGAATGGGCGCTGGAGGGTAGAAGGTTGGTATATGTGCCGAATCCAACGGCATGACATCCCCCGCCCATGAAATTGGCGACAGGCTTGGAAGAAAGACATCTGGCTGAAAATCGACGAGGTCCTCGACTTTTGGCAGTGGGCAGATCGGATACTCGGAAGCGATTGGAGCGGGCTCTAGATTGCGAATTTGAGTACTGCGCCCTCTTTTGACGGGAACACCCCATTCACAGTTGAGGCGCAACGCGGAGCAGCGTCTGCAGACTGGTTTTTCTTCGCCGCATTTGACCTTCCGGCGGCGGCATGTACTACAGCCTGAGAAACGATTAGCCGGCAGTTGTGGGAAAGAACGGAGAGGGCTGCAATACCGCTCTTGGACCGGGGGCCATTGCGTCCGGATTGCATGGACATCACCAATTCCCCCACCGCAGGAACTAGGAAAGATCAGGCATAGGAGAATTGGAAGATGTGCGGGTCGTGGAAAAGGTCACCTGCGCAACTGCCGAAGCCGATAAGCCGATAACGCGGGGAAGAGCGCTGACTAAATCTTCATGACGTCCACGTTCTCTACACTTCTGCTTCACTTGATCTTCAGGTCGTGGATTCGAATTCAGTCGGTTCTGACAAGAGGAATAAATACATCATTGACAGCCGTCTCCATAATGCATTCTACACTGCATCTCGGGCTATACTCGGAGCAGACAACGCTAAACCTTATAGCACCTAAGCTTCTTGATCCTTTATTGAGATGTGGGACTAGAGACTGGAATTCGGTACAATGAAGATCACTTCAATATGACATTTCGTTGGGTTTATTCCCGTGCCCCTTGTTGGCACGTCTGTCGGAGTCTAGTCACACTAGCCACCTGGGCATGCAATACTTGACCGAGCAACTAGTCAACCCGCGCGATCTCGTCGTGCCATTGAGCCCGTGCCGTGTCGTACAAGCTGTCTTCTGTGACCATATCCCATCCAATCAAAGCCAACGATTTGCCAACAATCACTGCCTCCGTATGAGCCTCGTCCGTTCCAGCTGCAGCGGCGAATGTGGGATGGTGAGGGAAGGATGTCTCCGGTGCGGGTATGCCGAACATTGTGTGAAGCGTAGGAGTCTCGTAACTGACGTTTCCTGTCGCTCAAGTTAGCTTTATCTAATATATACACCCATGGTCCCACAGGGTGTGGTGTATTGGGCGAAGGGATGGAAGACGGGAAGCTACCACATACCTATATCAGATGACCCCGTCAAGACCTTGTCATGGCGCTTCAGCACATCACGCTTGTATCCTCCCATATGAGTTTGATACCGCTCACACAGGGTGTCGTTCAGTCGAACGTCTGTGTAAAGCTCATCCCTTAAACGAAATCCGTCAGCGAAAAACCAATGCACTAGCGGCATGGGAACCATACTCCTCAATCTTGACCTGACAGCCAGTTGCCAATGCGCCTGCCTCAATGCAGTTGCGTACCTTTCCAACTAAAGTGTTAAGTCCCTTGAGGGTAGGACTCCGAACTTGCCAAAAAGCTTTCGTGTATGCAGGGATCACGTTGGCCACCTTCGGTGTGTCCAAGAAAGCACAATGAATCCTCTGATCCGGAAGCAATTGTTGCCTCAGCACTGCCACATTATTATAGGAGGAGATCAACGCGTCCAAGGCGTTTATTCCCTCCCACGGGTTACCGCCTGCATGGGCATTGCGACCCGTAAATTCGCCTGTGCCGGAATTTTATTAGTAAATGTAAACCTGGGGAATATCAATCTTGAGGTCGAAGCTCTTACAGTGAATGTTCTTTCTGGCGTTCATAAGCGTTCCAGCAATTCCGCAGCACTCCTGCCCAGGATACAGTTTTTCGGGTCCGGGGTGACTGGTATATGGTCAGTCACCTCGGTCAGAGAAATGAAAGTATGTGAACTTACGCCATAAGTGAGATATCAACACCCTTGTAGGCCCCGGCTTCAATAAGTTTCGCTTTGCCACCTCCATTCTCTTCCGCCGGCGTACCCAACAACTGTGTTCGCCCTTGGATGCCGAATTTCTTCAAGGCAAGTGATAGAGCAACAAATGCAGCAACACTGCTAGTTGATATCAGGTTATGGCCACAGGCATGTCCAATATCAGGCAAAGCATCATATTCCGCGTTGAAGTTGATCAACCGGCCGCCGGATCCACTCAACACCTCAAACGATGTATCGAGGCCGTAGGCATGACGCGTGACCGTGAAACCCTGTTTCTCGATGAAGTTGCAGATTGTGTCGTGAGCACGGTGCTCCTGGTACGCCAGTTCGGGGTTTGACCAGATCTAAGATGTCAGTCACCGTGTTGGTCTTCAAGATCTTCCAGACTGGAACTGAGCATACCTGGTGATTTAACTCTCGTAGCTCCTTATGCAATGCTTCTAAGGTAGCATCTATATAAGCTTTAACTTCCGTAGGATGGACTTTTGTGACGGTCATATTGGCACAGAATTAGTCTTAGGGTTTCGTTCTTCGTTGACTTCGTCTGCTGCAGGGGAGTCGTAATTGCAAGAACTTGGAAGCCACCCGAGTTGTATTTAAATCCTGATATCATGCCAAGTCGGGGCAGAAATATGACCAAGTAGCATCGGGGTGGCGTTTGCCGACGATATGGTGAACTCTGTATCTTTGACCTATGGTTGCTGTCACGATTTGGAGGCGAGATACAACTCCGCTCTACAGTATGACAAAACACATATTTTTCAAGCCTGCAACTTTGCAAAAGTTTACTTCCAAGTTTGATTCATTTCCTTTATCTCATACGTCTTTTAGATAACTAAGATATTTGTTTTTGCGATCTCAATCGAGCTTCATCACCACTGCAACAAAATCTCGGTCGTAAGTTCAGATTCAAGTAGGACATTGGCCTCAGTCGCAAAGATTGTCGCATCTCGTGTAATACGTACCATGTAGATACATTGGAGACAACAGGACGGAAATAGCGGTTGCAATCCCGCGATACTGAGTTGGCCTATCGTGCTGGACCCCTCGGCAATCTGCACAGACATGTGGAATCTGGGGTAAGGGGCATTGCGCTGATCCATAATTTCGGAAACTGCTCCGGAGCTAAGAATCTGTTTGAAATTCATATCCGTAGAAAGCACCGCAAAGCTACTAGTAGATCCGAGAACGTTGGCAACTCCACTGTGTCCTCTCTTCAACCTTGGGAACTCTTAACTCGAACCTTCTTGAATATCTTTCTTTTCATTCTATCAATGATTACTCTTGCTATCAGATGTCGCAGATTCTGCGGGGTATGATAGGGAAAGTGGGTTGCCGACGAGGGTGATTGCCGACGCATTATACCTGTCAGTTGATTCGCCAAACAGCCGATGTATAGATGCCAATCTTTTGATCCTCGCAAAGTCTAAGCAAACACCAACAGCAGGCGATAACTCGAGCGTATGGTAAATATTTCGGCATCTAGAAGTGAGCACCGTCGCCTTTCATTGCCGCTGATATCGCCCGTGTCCTGGGCAGTGGCCATCGCTCGAACTCCCCGCCTTTGTTGTTAGTAGAAACCCCATCTAAACAACGTAATAATGACTTTTCAGACACAAAGACTATCAAGTCTATTACCCTATCAGATGCTCACTTGTACTCATCAGCGCCACTGCGCCCTGGTGTTATGCCTTGGCCTCAACGTCTGGAAAGACATATAGACCCCTGGCGTTCCCATAGTGTGATAGACATCTATTAATTCCAATCTTTTTGGAACATTGAGCAATCACCTTTTGATTACACCTGTCCTAATATCCCTTTCATTGCTCATTTCGGTTGTCGTCAACATGGAAAAGCAACGAATCTCAGGGGAGGCCCAGCCCGACCTTGACAAACTGAAGGTCGACGATACCATCATGCGTGATGTTGATTTCGGTGAAGTGCTTCAGGTGGAAACCACACCGGAGATGGATAAGAAAGTCCTAAAGAAATTGGACTTGTTTCTCATCCCTCTCATGGGAGGTTGCTACATGCTGCAATATATCGACAAGTTGGCAATTAGCCAAGCGACTCTTTTCAACCTGCGACAAGACCTAGTTCGTTTTCTCTTCTCTCTCACATTGCATTGGGTATGAACTGACATCTGCTAGAACCTCAAGGGAAATGAATATAACTGGGCGTCGGCGATCTTTTACTTCGGATATTTTGCGTGGAGTTGGTATGCAGATATTCCCTCTGAACCGAAGTCTTCCACTGACAAAAATCCTCTATCAAGGCCTAGCTCCTATCTAGTCGGTATTCTTTCGCCCAAGATTCAAGCATTACTTTATCTCTTCTAACTTCGTTTCCAGTGAAGCTTCCCCTGGGGAAATACCTTGGTGTGGCAGCTTTCGTATGGGGAGGCTGCCTGATGGTCCATGCTGCGTGCATCAACTGGGGAGGTCTTATGGCAGCTAGATTCTTCCTTGGAGTTGGAGGTAATATATCCCCCGAAGATCACATCGTGTATAAGAAAGCTGATCTAATTCATTAAACAGAAGCATCTATAGCACCCGGCTTTGCGTTGATCACTGGCATGTTTTACACGAGAGAGGAACAGCCTGCTCGACAGGCGGCTTGGTTCTGCGGCAACTCAATCGCCGTTCTTCTTGGTGTTAGTATAGTCTCAGACCATCAACACAATTGTTCTGGTCTTCTGACAAATGCAAATAGGGACTGATCGCATACGGCATCGGAAACATTCACGTAGCAGCCATTTCTCAATGGCAACTGCTCTTCCTCATCCTCGGGGCCATCACATCCGCGTATGGGATTCTCCTATTCCTCACTCTCCCTGATTCGCCTGCGAAAGCCATCTTCCTCAAGCCCACCGAGCGAGCCGTGGCTGTGCAACGAACTTTGAAAAACAAGACCGGAGTCATGGATCAAGGAAAGTTCAAATGGAACCAGGTTTGGATGGCCGTCAAGGATCCTCAGATGTGGTTTTTGGTTCTATATACACTTTGCGTGAACTTCTGCAATGGTGGTCTGACCAGCTTCTCTGCTATCATTATTGCAGGCTTTGGATTCCCCCATCTGGAAGCTCTTCTGATTCAGATGCCCATGGGTGGTGCTCAGCTTGTCTTTCTCCTGCTCACCTCTGGTGTCGCCTCGTTCGTTCCCAAGACACGGATTCTCATGATGATATTCAATACTGCAGTTTCTATGGTGGGCATGCTCTTGATTTGGAAGCTTGATGACGATAATCGGGCCGGCAAGATGGCTGGGCTTTGTCTTGGGGGTGTCTTCGCCGCCAACATTCCGTTGTCACTCAGTCTGATTAGTTCGAATGTTGCTGGGTTTACAAAGAAGAGTACAGTCAGTGCCGTGATGTTTGCTGCATACTGTGTTGGCAACATTGTTGGTCCCCAATTCTTTATTCCCTCCGAGGAACCTTCATATCAGGTACGTGTTCTGTCCAACCTTGAACTCATCAGCGCTGGCCGGCTAATAACAGTCGACAGACCGGAATCAAAGCCTCCATGTCGGGCTTGGCTTTTGGCATTTTCTTTTTGATCTGCCTTCTTGTCTTTTATCTGTATGAGAATCGTCGCCGCGATCGGCTCTATGGATCTCCAAGAGAAATGACTGTGACCGAGGAGCTACAGGACGAGATATCCAACAAGACTGACCATGAGATCGAAAGCTTCCGATACATGGTTTAGGATGAATTAGTTTCATTATATAGTGACGTCCGAACAAGCTTTCTTTCATGTGCTCTTTGTCCGATATTTCTTGTATCTCGTTCCATGGCATACCAACAAGTATTTGGCGAAGAAATCTTCGGCAAAGTCATCAAATGGCTCGTAAGTAGCGCCAAGTTGATATGCCGCTGCAATACCGGAGATGCAGGCAATTTCGTGCATGTTCTGAAGCAAATGTGAGTATGGTATATCAGATTCAGAGCGGATAAACTCACCACCATAGTCCAGCTTCCGGCATAAAGGGTTCGATTAGTACCATTGATGAACATCATTCCCGGAACAACCCGGAGATAATGCTGCCAGCGATGTCCAAATTGGTGCCACCATTTTCGGCTGCAATACAAGTTAATAAACAATGCCCAGTTGAAAAGGAGCAACTTCGGTTCATGACTTACGCTATGATCTTGGAAGGATCAATATCATTCCATGTCCATAAATCCTTTTCCTGGTCGTTCTGGAATTCCATTGTCAGCGCAAGAATCTCCCCCAGTACTGAGCAACCATACCAGGAAGATTGTTTGGAACACATGCTGGTCCTCCGGCAGTGGGGGCTGGTCTTTGCCCAAGTTTTCACGGAATTGATGTTGGTAATGGGTGCAGTTGAATCCCATTTCAATCTTCCCGGGATCCGACTGGTAAGAGCGCGTAAAGTACATCGGTCGGAATCCCTGCCATCCATCTTCTTGACTCCGAGGCTGCTGCTCGGCAAATGAGATTTGGTCTTTCCGGGTCTGAGAGGTGGGTTTCGCTGCCAGCTCCGGTTCGTACTGCATTTCAAATATTTTCTTGAAGTACGCGGAATCGGAGTGAGTGATTGTGATGTCGTTGTAGAACTTGACGCCTCCTAGCACATATTTCTCGCGCCAGGTAGCGTGACGATCGAGAAGCCGTTTGGCCTCATCGGCTGGACAGCACATCACCAGGTCGTCGAACTCTTCGATCGAGGGGTCCCCCTTGGCTTGTTCTCCATCATAATCTTGCAACTGTAACACAACCCCTTTCTTGTCGCGCTTGACAATGGATGGATGACAGTTCAGTCGGATTTCCACACCTTTTGCCCGCAGATCTTCCGTCCAGTCCCGATAGAAGTTACTCAAGTTCGGGAAGGTATACATGGTAGGAAGATTTGGCAGAAGTGTGTCCGGGTCATACTCCCACAGCTTCATCTGTGGGTCATCAAACAATCGTTCCAGCAGAACACTGGACACATTAGGGGTTTGATTCCCGGTGCCCAGGAACAATGCCAACAGTGGCAGCACCATTTTGTTGCTGAAATCGCTACTAAAGCGGAATAGCCGTAGAATGATTTTGACAGGCATGATGCCCAGGATGGGCATTAGATATTTGATGCATGATAGAACTCGCGATAGCTTCTTGATCTCCGCCGAGTGCTCGTCGACCAATTGACTGGGGAAGACGTTGGTCCAAAAATCCTTCCCCTTGCCGAACGCGACTTGCAGTTTGACCTGTTGAGGTTCATACCCGTAGTGACGGAAGAATTGGAATGTATGGCGGAAAATCTGCGAGCCACCTTGGACACCATCATTCAGCCAGTCTGCGCCGTGTTTCTCCGCGTCCAAGTTGATGGAGGTGGCTTGGCCCCCTGTGTAACTCTGCGTGTCGATTAGGGTGACGGCGAAGTCTCGCTGCTTAGCCAGCGTGGAGGCGCATGACATGCCTGCGGCACCCGCGCCTATGATGGCGATCTTCTTGGCCATTGTGAAATCGCATTTACGGTTGAGTACTAGTTCGACGAAGGTGTATATAGCAGCAAATAGCCCTGGGCGTTCCTTGGAATGTCTTGATGTCACGGTTCTGGTGATGTCAGAACGATCTCTTCGATACATGCCGCAGATCCTGCGATGAGCCAATCAGGCCGATCGGAAAGAGTCCATCTTGCAAGCACATTGCACATTGTATGTGATCCAAGGCAATAGTTCGACAATAGCGGGCCAGACCCCGAAATTGCACATCCTGCGGGTCACTACGGATCGGCGAGGATTTGTCAAGGAAGTGAATAGTGTGTGGCCATTGAAGACTGGATTGATTGGCTGTACCTTTTTGGACAGGTCATATTCTTCGGGCCGGGACTTTGCAGGATTGACTCCGTTGTGGTGAGGTAGCAGTACGGACTGGTTGTATAGGACATCGTCTGAAACGTGAAGATCGAAACTGTCATGTCTGATCTATCGACTGCAAATTAAATCCACGACTCACACAAAAACAAAGGCGACCAAGAATCCACCTGCGAGGACGTTAAGGAGCAGAGCTATTGAAGCTGCACGAAATACCCAAAAGGAACGGAGAGAAAAAGAAAAAAAGGAAAAAGGAAAAAACGAGGGAAAAAAACGAGGTTGTTTAGGGGCACGTTATCACCTCCACTTTCCACCTTCTCTCTTCCTCCTCTCTATACTCACATTCTCTCCCTTGCTTCTCTCATCATGAGCGGTGGAGTGTATCCGATGGATCATGTACAATATGGTGAGTTACACCTTTCTCTTATGGCGCGACTCGCGACTGGCATCTTGCGGTCGGTTCTGCCCATGGCCAGTGTGCGAATCGCGAAGCTCCGGATCGGAAGCGCCCAACGAGTTTCCCCTAGGCGTTATCTCCAAGGCAGAACTGGAACCGTCACATACCAACCGCAATTTCGATCGCAATCTCGAGATCTCGATCGCTGACTTTATCGCGCCGATGTCTCTCCGGCTCGGCCCACGGCCCCGGAGTGCACGGTGCAAGCCATCGCAGAGGAACCCCAAACCCCTTCATCCAGGGGCTTTGGCTCCGAAATCTTCAAAATCTTTGGAGGCAGTGGCAGTGCCCAAAATGCACAGAAAAAAGTGACCCGAGGTGAGTGCTTTTCCGTCGCAGATCGACCACGACTGACCTCTCCAGATGGCCAGCAACCCAAACGCCGAGGTCCTAAACCGGACAGCAAGCCTGCCTTGACCAGGCGACAAGAACTGAATCGCCAGGCACAGCGGTAGGATGACCACTCCGATGGTATGGGCGGGGCTGACTCCGGTAGAACGCATCGCGAGCGCAAGGAACAATACATCCGATCGATGGAAACCGAGGTCTCACGGTTACGAGAAGCATACACGACGGAAATCACAGACGCCAATATGACGATTCAGCAACAAAAGGGTATTATTCACGCAGCTCGGGAGGAGAACGAGATCCTCAAGGAAATTCTGGCAGCGCACGGGGTACAATACGAAGCCGAATTGGAGCGACGACGGGCGGAGCGCCCGCCCGTACACTTCGATGCCAGCCCCGTCGCACCCAGCAGCACAGCATCACAATCAGTGCCTCGTACAACCTCGATCAGCAATCATGACACAACCCCGGCGACCACCATCTCCGACCTGAGCCCGCGTGCGAACGGAATGGATCACTCGGAGATCTCCCCTTCGATGGGATATGGGGGCCAACAAGTCTACCAAACCAGTCCGGGCGAGCACTCGATGAGCATGGATCATTCATCATGCACGCCGGTAGATGCCATGCCTCCCATGCCGCCCATGCCCATGCCCGGTCCGCGCGGCGTGTTCGAGACAGATCCACAGCTGCAAGTCGACTTCATTTTGACGTGAGTTCTATTTCGACCAGTGTATCACGCCTCCACCATACTGACACGCCTCTAGACTAGAAGGACCTTGTCGCGAACACACAGATTACCTGTGTCGACGATCCGTCACCGAAGCCGACGACGAAGACATGCCATTCTCCGGCCATGCCCTGATGGCAACTTGCCCGCCACCCAGCTATATCGAGAAAACGACCCACGAACAACCATATCCACACCAGGCCCCAGACCTGCCCCACGCCAACCTGAGCACGCTCCTCAATCTCAGTCGACAGCTGGTGACAGAGGGCCAAATCACCCCCATTATGGCACTGCAGCACCTCAAGAACCAGAAGCAATACGCGAGTCTCCGTCGCGAGGACATCAAGGTTATCATCGACACCCTCAACACAAAGGTTCGCTGCTACGGCTTCGGCGCTGTGGTAGAGGACTTCGAGTTGATGGATTGCTTGAGCAGCGTGCTTGGTACCAGGGTGGAACTTGGCATGTCAGGCACAGCCGACGACTCGATGTACGGCTAGCTGAAATGCAACGGGGGATCATTATGATCTGATCCCCGGGTGCGTCGTTTGTTCTTTTCTAGCGTTTAGTCTGGTTGTATATACGTGTAGCTGGTTGCTCCAGGTGGCTTTTGGCTCAACTTATCTTTGCTTTCTTCTCTCCCTTTGCTCTCTTGGATCGAAGACTATCAATTTTATCAACTTTGCTATCTGAACCTTGGAATTCACCCGTCCGTTGTTTCCATAGACCTCGGGAGCATGAGAACTGGCTTGGAGTTCACAATTGGTCACTACTCTATATATCTGTCTACGTGGGCTTTTCAGTAATGCCCCGAGGTCGACATTGAATTTTGGTCTAGCAACCTCGGAAGACATCCATGGAATTTAGTTCCGAGCGCTGACAATTTCCAGACCTTTGGATATATACATTCCACCTGGTCAAGGTGTCTGCTACCTACATACGTACATAGGTAGGTACCAGCCACCCATGGAAGGACCCTGGGATACGTGAAAGCTTCCAAGTTCTATGGTGTCACCCTGAAGAGGCCATGAAAACCTTGGAATATTGGAACTACTAGGTACTTCCAAGGTTTCAGGGGTTGTCCATGGATATCTGATAGAGGCAGACCATGATCAGTCAAGACATACCAATGTATAGTAGATTGAATGAAATAAAAAAGATTATGATCAAATCTATAAAGAGTATAAAGCATCAAATTTTAGGTAGAGTACGTATGCACATTTGGGACATAAGTCATCAGTTTACTCCTCAGCGTCGGACTTCTCATCGGAAGGCTCCTCAATCTCAGCCTCCTCATCCTCCTCGAAAGTAGTAGCAGGAACGCTGTACAGACGGAGAACGGACTTGTTGGGGTCCTTAATGAGAACGTACTTCTTGACCTTGTCAGCAGGCTCCTCGGAGTCGAGAGTGCGAATGCGGTCAACGATAGTACGGACGATACCCCAACCGTTGCCGAGGTTCAAGTTCATCTGGCTAGCGAACTCGCGGGGCTTGTAGCCCGCAACGCCGAGAACGACGTGGCCAGCAGCAGAGCGGGGGTTGACACGGGAGACGAATCCGAGCTTCATGCCGTCGGCCTTGGCGAGGATGGCCTGGGTGGTCCAGCGGGCGAGCTTGGCAGAGTTGTTCTTCATCTCGGTGGCGAGGACGGCACCACGCTGGGAGTTGAGCTTGCTGCGCCAGTCGAGGGCACCGCCGGAGCCTTGGGCCTTGGGGTCGAACTCGTTCAGGGCCTTGATGATCAGCTGCTGGTCTTCACCACCGGTGGGACCACCCTTCATGACGGCGTCGACCTCGGTACGGACGACCATGGAGACGGGCTCCTCGTCGCGCTCGAGGGAGATGTCGAAGCGGCGGTACTTGTAACCCTTGGAGGCGAGGGGCTCGGTCTCCTCGGTCTCGTCGTAGAAGGGGTTGGGCTTGGAGAAGGAGACCTTGGACTTGTCGGACTCGGTCAGGGTCTGCAGAGCGAAGTTGTGGTTGATGATGGTGGCCTCCATGGCGAGGGCGTTGGGGGTGTTGAGCTGGTCCTGCTTGCCGGTGGTCTCGGTGGCCTCGAGGGGAGCGTCAATGGCGTTCTCGTTGACGGAGACCATGTCGAAGGAGGCACCGTCGCGCTTGTCGAAGTAGATCTTGTCGCCCTGGTGGACAATGACAATGTCCCAGGAGTAGACGCTGCGGGTGGCGCACATCAGCATGGAGAGGATATCGGAAGTAGCGAAAACGGTGGCG
Source organism: Penicillium olsonii (assembly GCA_911174995.1). Classification (NCBI taxonomy): domain Eukaryota; kingdom Fungi; phylum Ascomycota; class Eurotiomycetes; order Eurotiales; family Aspergillaceae; genus Penicillium; species Penicillium olsonii. The sequence continues at coordinate 973,002 of CAJVNO010000044.1, forward strand.
GCGTTCTTCTCGGAGAGCTCGTTGATAACGGGGTCCTGGGAGGTGGTGACGTTGTACGCGGCGCGGTCGAGGGCCTGGATTCTGCGCTCGGCGTTCTTGACGGGAGCCTTGTCGTAGGACTTGTCGTAGTAGTGGAGGAAACCGTAGGTCTCGAGGTCCTCACCCTCGGGGGCATCGAGGTTCAGCTTAGACAGACGGCTGAAGTCAACCTCCTCAAGCATGGTCCAGTCAGGACGGATGTTGACAGAGGGCTCACGGATGCGCTGGGGCTTGTCGTAGTCTCTCCAGCCGAAACGACGGCCACCACGCTGGCCACCACGTCCACCGCGGGTGTCGTAGTTGTAGCCAGACTTGTTCTGATCACGGCCACCAGGGCCGGCACGCTGGAAGCCACCGCGACCACCACGCTGGTTGACAGCACCGCGCTGGCCACCACGGCCACGGAAAACGGTGCCACCGCCACGGCCGAAGGCGCGCTTTTGGGTGCGGGTGTTGTCGACGACGGAGAAAGAGGATTCGTCCTCGGCGGTTGCGACAGTGAACAGGTTGGAGGAGCCGGCGCCGTACACCTGCTGGTCTAATTGGCAATGTTAGCGACGATGCTTGAAAAGCGGTGGAGGGGCAGGGAAGAAAAAAAAAGCCCAACACATACCTCTGAAGCCACGGTTGTACTGAGGACGCTGGTTCTGGCGCTCCTTGGACTCGGCAGTCCAGTCGGCCATGCGGCCCAACTTATCGCCCTTGGAGAAGGGAGCGTAAGGCACACCAGACAGCATGCTGTCAGCGGTGGTGGAGGGGCCCCAGGTGTCCTCCGCTGGGAGGGCGGCCACCAGGTCTGCGAGAGAAGTGGAAGGCATTATGATGATCTAAGGGCAATTTGCGCTGGGCAACTGCTCAAAAATCAAAAATGTAGAGGGGTTGGTTGATCGATAACCCCGTGGAATGTGGTGTGGATTAATTGAGGGAAGTTTTTTGTGTCGCGAGCCTGTGGCGGTGCGTAACAAAGCGCACCGCCACACCGCCACAGCCAGACCAGGCGCCATCAAAACTGCTCTTCGTCTTGCTCCATTGCTGTCAAACACCTAACCATTTATTCTTTTGGCAGAAGCTAACTGCTGCAGACGGCAGAAACACACAGGCTGCCATGACCGACGCTCATCTTCATTCTCCAACAAAATGTCTTATCTCCACCAGGTTTCTCAGCACTGCATTCGGCTGGGAATTATTGTGAGCTATTGAAGTTTAGGAAAATACATGTGATTATCAGCAACTGGAGATGCAAGTGGCTCTATGCTGCTATCGAGCAGATCCCCAGGGCCTTCCAATTCAATCACATAATTCCAACATCCAACGTTATCAAGATCAGAAGCCCGTGGATGAGAATCAGGGGAAGCCAAGGCCCATCCCTTGATTACATGGAACAGATGCAGTCGATCCCGATTAACTAACGCCTAGATCGAAGGCTACCAAGACCGTGGGACGGTACGGAGGAGGCTATTCTTGTCTGTCGGTTCGGCGCTGTGCAATCATCGGTGCGAGGCTTATCTCGATTCTCGGGAAAGACATCGGTTCCACTCCTGCAGTGCACAATAATGTGACCAGTGACAAATCTTTGCATTACCAGCACCCGAGACCTGATAAGAGGTGCGCTTTACTGTTGGCGCATACTCAATTGAGTTTGGCTTGATCACTGGGGCGCATTACCCCGTACCTTGCGGCCGACCTGCCTTTCAACAGTACTCGGTCAAAAGCCATTGAATGGATCATCCGGATATCAGCTCCACAGCGAAGATGCCTCTCATTAGGGAATAGAAGAAGCTGGACTGGGAACCGCCCCAGGCGCTAATTGACTCAAATGAGCAAGCTGAGCGAACCGGCCCCTGTAGCCCCGTGGATGATATTGGAAAATTGTGGACCAAACCAGATCGACAGCCAAGACAGCTCGCCTGGAGCCCAGCTGGACCTTCATCCAACAGGAATTTTCGGTATGATCAACCTGGCGATCCACTTGATGCCCCCAGCATCGAGAACCACTGTTCCTGCATGGCTGTTCCTTGGCCAGAGTCGAAACCCTCCTGGGAGACATAATGCTATCTAGAGTTTTGTAGATCATATGGTCCAATGCCATGGAAAGCAATGTACTCAGCAGCTCCATGGGTGATAGCTCACAAACGGGTTTCACTGACATTCGATATTGACGATAAGAGGATACAGCGGTTTTGCGTATTGCCCAGAAGGCATCGGTGCCCCAGGTATCTCATAATGAAAGCTATTTAAATGCAATGATATCCCAGGACTTGAGCTTCATCCATTAGAACAATCCTCATCAATCCATCAATCCATTCCCATCTTCACCACTATCCATACAAAATCGACAAGATGAGATTCTTTGCTCTCTCTGTTCTTTCCCTCGTCGGTGCCGGCATGGTCTCTGCTCTACCAAGCGAGAACTTCTCCGTCAAGCGCGGAGAGTCTACCGAAGACAAGGTCAACGCTGCCGCTGCCGCTCTGGCCGGCAAGAAGCTCGAGCATGAATCCGAGACCTCGAAGTGTGTTGGCCCTCTGCTGTGCTGTGGCTCTCTGACCACCCCTCTCGACCCTGTCGTCGATCCTCTCCTGTTGGCCCTCGGCGTTGATGCCGCCAGCATCGTTGGATCCGTCGGTCTTCTCTGTATGTTCACTTCCATGTTTTACCTGTGGGGATTAGAAGATCGCTAACTCTTTGACAGGCCACGGATACGATTCCAAGTGTGACTCTGAGCCCCAGTGCTGCACAGAGGCCAACCTCTTGGTAAGTGGCGTATCTTACCTACCTTTTATGCAAAATACTGACCGATATCTAGGGTGGCACCGTGGCTCTTGGTTGCGCAGCTCTCAAGAAATGAGTCAGGTTCATCAGAGCCTTTCAGTGGTATGCTTGGGTGACCAGACTGGATCTGTCCATTTGGCCCAAGGTTGTGCGCCAAAGTTGATCTGTCTATCAAGTGACGTTCTTTCTTAATTTATATAATAGCAATGTAATAATTTTGATCAAGCCAGCTGCCGGCTCCAACTTGGAAGGCTGGGCCTCGGTTCCGAGGTCTCTCCAACCGTGAAGTCTGAAATCACAATGTCTAAATCTTCCAAGGTTGCATGGGCATATACTCAAATCTCCTAGTAGACGGATGTGCTCCTACATTGAGAAACAGTCTTGGAAGATTCCAAGTTTGGGAAATCTAAACCAGTACGAAACGCTTAGCTATAAGATAGTTCGAGCTAGAGCCTTGGACTCCCTCGGCTCAAAATATTGCAGAGTCTTGATAATCTGGCCCAGAGGGAATCGCTTAGACAAGTAGAACCGCTCTCCGTAAATATATTGTTACCTTTGAGGCCTGAGGCTCCGTGTTGATGGTATGGCCAAGAGAATTTGGCTTTGAGAGTCACCTCAGAAGGTTGACCTTTATGGTTGAGCTCTGGTTCTGATTTGAAGATTTCGAGAAAGGTAGCACCGTTATGAAGGAACAAGCTTGATCACGCGCCCGATAACTCGTAGAAGCGGTGGCTTGATGCATTATTTCAGAGCCAAAACTCGATGGATTCCATTCGAAGTTGTTTTGTTGAAGAAGAAAAGAGGAGGAATGTAGGCCCGAAAGAGAGCTGGGGTTGGTTGTGTCAACCATCCTCCCTTGACGATAGTCTGCAGAGGATAATCCGTATGTTAGTGTGAGAGTGAAATACAGCATCGCTTAATCTAATAAGGGATGAGGCAGAGTTTGAGAAAGAGAGTACCCGGAGAAGGAACTTGGACAAAGCTCCACCCGAGACACCTTCATTGTGCTTGAAAGCCAAATCACATATCACCTATATCATCTGGGCAATCATTCACACTCTCCCAAGGCCGTGTAGCACTTCATTCTTCGCGTGATTCAGGCGTTTTCGACAGCAGACCGCAGGTATTGACGTCGAACGGAATTGGACTAAGCAAGGATTCGAGGAAATTGTGGCAGGTAATCATTCGATTGAATATGTCTTTGTGTGCTGTGTCACTGTTTTTCGGGTCGATAGGGCTGGGTTGCGACCACGAGGTGAGAGCGCATTTCGTGATTGTGCTGGATTTGGGACTCGCTTGGGTCTTATTTCTTCGTACGACCGATGAATCCTGTCTGGGTGTGCCAAAGCTTGAAAGCTTTCTGCTTTCACTCAATATGAACCTCAACGTCGAGAGAAGAGAGATAGACGGAGTAGCGCCCGCCAAAATGCCATTCGAAAGTGGATCGGCTCCACTCCCCCGCAATCCCCGGATTTTGCGGGTCCCGTCGACTCCACCATTGTGTTTCCTTTGACATCAACTAACACAGCCTTGTACTAGTACTAGTACTCTTGATAAATGAAGAAGAGGGTCATATCAGGCAGACTATATGGGTCTTCCTAGCGAGCTCTCAGGGGAACCATCCAGTAGCGATCATCCCACCTCTGTGTGCTACAAGGTACACGGACGCGGGTAGCATGTACCTGTGTACACACCTTCATACCCAAGTTCTAATACCAGAGTCTACTCGTGTGCCACGTACTTTTGGCCCATCTGTGACGCCAAACCCAACCAATGGCAGACACAAGGTCAACCCAGACCACCTCGTTAAGAATCAGCCTGTACTAGTGCGCCCATGATCGACTGGACTACCTCCACTATCAGTCCCAGGACATATCATGTCAATATAGCAGTTTCTTGCACTCTTGTAGTAGGTTCGTGTGGGCTCAGGGGCTCGAAAGGATATAGTTCTTGATCCATGGAACAGAGAATCTTCCTCGCTCATCACTGTGACATGATGGGTTTAGTCCAGACCAAGGCCATAAGGTCCCCCCTGAAACCTCTGGTAATGCCACATCGCAACCACTGGCTTGCCACCGTACAGGGATTGTCATGTCACTTCTCAGTCTTCACTGACTCCCAACCCCGCATTCTGTCATCTGATGTTTCCCTATATAACTCCTTCAGTGCTCATACTGATGTGTAACTCAAGAAACTCTCCCCTCCAACTTTGACTCTACCTTCATTCTTCATCAACTTGAATCTTTCCATCAACTTCTCATCTTACCAAGACTCAAGATGTCGGCACCTATGGGCCCTATCCTTCAGCAGATCTCAACCCTCCCTGCCCGCTCAAGGCAGGGCCTGAGTAACTTGCGTCAGCGACTCTTCCAGCAAGGTATGTGGCTCTTTCATATCTCCCGACCGTCTCATTTCTCTCCACTTAGTGGTGTGGTATCACTAACTCCCTCAAAGGAGAGAGACAGGGCAAGGAAGCCAACCTCCTTCGAACCTCCCTCAATGTTCACCGTCCAGTGTGGGTGACTGCTGGCGGTGGCATGTACACCAGCATGGCCGCTGTCTACCTTACATTGCGATACATGAAGCGTGTTGCGCGGTAGAACGACTCTATTCATCGTCCGTACGCCTCGATCCTTGTGATACTCTTTCACTTGGACCTCATCTTGGTCCCTTTTATACTGGCTGCGCTGGGTTTGCACATTTGAGGGGCTATGCATGATGCTTGGCTATCCTATGGCTGCGCCATTCTTTCTTTTGTTCGATCGCCTTTTATATTTCATCGCCAGGAAGTGGCAAGCTGGAGTTGGAGTTTTGTTTTCCAATTAGGGCTACTGTACCCATATCATCAATACAACTACAAGAAATGCTCTCCATCCCTGATGCCTGTATATCTCTATATTTACCTAGTAAGATGTGTATTTCTGGTGAATTCGCCTATGTGTCCTTGAGAGCGATGGAGGGCTGCCTGTGGGTTGGTCAGAATGACATCGTTGGGCCGGCTGTGCCGCATGGACACCCGTACATGGGTGAAATGTGAGTGAACACGCTCATCATGATCAATTGTCTGGACTGCTGGGCAGCCGCCTAGGGCTGTAACCCTACATCAGGCAGGAGAGGCCATGCTAGACCAGCAGCTCATATTCAGAAAATATAATCAGAAAAGATCATCCTGCGATACGCCCATTGACCAAAGAGGATGCGTAATAAAGGGCAAAGGGTACAGCATGTGTCATGATACAAGTATATTTCAAACGAGATGTATGAGGACTTAATTTAGTATGCTGACCCCAGCTCACAAGCCCTAGAATAATGTACAGGTACAAATAAACAAAGCACCCAAAGTAGAAATGTCAGAAGTGACAGATCCGCTCGGCTGAAGAATTCCTTCTCCACCAAAGAAACAAGGAGCCAGATCAGCCCCGTACCCGTTGTATACCCCCCGACCAGTAACCACACTGGCCTATCATACCTCCCTTCTTACTCAGTAGTCGTCACTGTACTTTATGCGACCTGTAACATAAGTCTCATTGATCAAAGGTGCATGTACTAGCCCGTTAGAGGGCTTGGCAACCCCGCATTTGTGTTTCGTGTGGGCGGTTTCCCTTTCGGGTGGCCTGATGAATGCCTCAATCGTGTATCTTTGTGTGCTGGAGGGCGGCGGCATAAGGCGAGTATCTGCTCACTTTGGCGTTTTCTTGAATCTTTGATGCAACTGTCTGACCACAGTTACTCTTCACTCTGAAGGAAATATCCTGATGCGCCCCTGTGTGGCTCGGGCCTCATATGCGATGGCTAGATCTGATTGGATTCGCGAAAATCCAATTAAAAGAAAGCGCGTCGGTTGCAGTACCTGTGACGGCCAATTTATGATTGATGAATGTTGCCTACCTGAATTTCAACAATCCAATCCATCGATTGATCGGTCCCCTTCGGGGAGTTGAATATCGAAGTTCGCGCTCTTGCCGACACCTAAATCAATTCGATACCTAGTGGCTCGATGTTTCTGGTCTCATATTCCCAGTACTGGATACTAAGGCATACTTTTGCAATTGGTAGATTGTCTCATCCCGAGATGACATGTATCATAAGAGGGAAGTCTCACATAGCGAGTCCCGTTGCGGGTGCATTCAAATCCCCGGACCCGTTAGGGAATGCCCAGGGGAACCCTTGTGAGCCCTTGGTAACCCCTAGGAGCACACAGATCCCGCATCTCAAACAAGCTTTCCTGTACAGGGTCCCCCGACCGGGCCTGCTTAATGCATGAAGATACTAAGCTTACTGGGAGAAATCGCATCTTTGACATGAATCCAGGGCAGAAACTTTATGAAACAGAAAAAGGTAAGATTCAAATGTTTCAATTTAGACAACCCTTGTGCTGGTCTAGTCCATGTCCTCAACTTCAATAAGTTCGTTCATCGTGGCATCCAAAAATTCTCTCTGCTCCGCCAGGAACTTTTTCATATTGCGGATATTAAACGGACGCTTGGTATCAACTCTCTTCTGCTCCTCCTTCAACTTCAAGCGAATGCGCTCCTCCAACAGCTCCAGTCGATATTCCGTGAATCCATGATAGAGCTCAGACCAGTTACTGATTGCTCTGGATCCGGTCAACACAATCTCATCGCGGATGGATGGATCCCGTGGTCGGAAAGGAGTCACCATACTAATTCGTTCAGAGCCCCCAAGAGCCTTCAAAGCCTGGTGCTCGATGTAACGTCCTTGCATGATCACACCAGTGCCCTGTTGACGAAATTAGTATCTTGAATCCAGCCTTTCGATCCAACACCTACCATTGCAGGCCCCCTGATCTTCTTGATCTCACCAGAAGGGGTCCTGATCGCGGTCTCTCCCCCTATCATGTTGGTGCAATCAGAGAGCATAGTGACGCAGACGAACGGAAAGCTGTCGTAGTGCCATGCAAAGGCCGACGTATCAAGCTTGCCTTCGGTAGACACACTTCCCGAAGACTCCTCGCTCACTGAGATATTGATGTTGGCAATCTCATAATCCCACGCTACCACCAGATCGATACCAGCTACTTCAGACACTCGGGCAAGAAGCTCCGGTGAGCTCCATGCGTCACAGGTGAATGGGGCGCGTCTATTTCAGGCTGTCAGTATGGGAGAATAGAGCAAGTGATGAACCAGAGGAATACGTACTCTCGCCCCATTCCTCTCACCATGTTTTTGGCAAAGCTCGAGGAGTATTGGCAATCGCACAAGACCGGCTCACTGAAAATCTCGGCTCGAATCTGCTGGATGGCGGCAGGTGTGAACAATGAGAATGGTTCCGAGGCCGCGACTGGCGAGATACCATGACCCTCAAGACCGATATCTCTCATCGTGGTGATACCAGTCGGCGGGTGAAAGTTCAAGTGCTTCTTGGGATCGAAGAGCTCCTTCTCAGGCACTCTAGCACCATCGATGAGAGACTGAGGCAGTTTATGACTCGGACGAGTAGCCTTCTTTGTTGTTGGGCCTACCACTGTGGGTGGCATAGGGCGCAATTCAGCGATTGAAGGCATTTCTCACGTCTTTTGGGAAAGTGGCAGTGGGTAAAGAGATGACCTGGACTCGCAGCCTAGTTTGAGGTGCTCGGGAGGGTGATGATGCCTCAGATTGAAGGTCTTGGTCGCTTTTATGTCATGATCTGGCGGCCGCTTTCGTCTTCCAGATCATCCTGGTATCACCCGAAGTTCCGGGGGAGCAACAGCTCTGTGAGATCCCTTCGCATCGTAAACTAGCGCATAAGGCGGAAATAGCTCATGAAAATTTTTCTGAGTTGAGGTAGCACTTCCTACCTAGGTAGGGTTGACCACATCATGTCTTGAGCCAGATCCCGAATCTCCGATCGTGGGGTCTCCAAGGGTGGTGGTTCGGGATCTCGGGTAGCCTTCAAAGCCCCGGCCCCTGGGCTTCTCCCCCCCCCCCCCAAACGGCTAATGCGCTGGACGCTGAAAATGTTTGAACCTTGTGAAAATAAAGCGTCTATATGTCTAGTCACTGTTCATATCTGGCTATTCTTCTGCACTGTTTCCTCTGTGAATTTTTCTAAGAGTGGCGACTGGTTAGATTCGTTGGTTTTTCCAAACAACAGAATATTATCGCCGATTGTTGAATAACTTCATAGATACCTCTACAAGTTTACTCCTAGTCCGTGTATACGTCGCTGCTTGTAATAGATCTTGGAAAGTATTAAGTTGAGCAGATGACCTCGGGAGTCATGACCGAATTGTTACCTCGATGGACCAGTTGCAAAATTTGTCATTGTCATTTTACCGAGCTATATTGTTGAAAACTAGATACTACAACCTTGGAAGCATCTTTCACAGATTCAGCTCCTCTTCGCCGAGGGCAGGACCCCTGGTCATCCATGTTGGTGGTGGGTCCCAAATATCATGAGGAACATCCTGAGCCCCTATTTGATCAACAATAGAGAGAAACTCATTTGATGATATCCCGATGGCTTCTAAGCAATCTATTCCTTGTAATAGGGGCTCTTGTGTCAATTCAAATGTACTGGAATCATCCCCCGGTCCTAAGGGCCAATTCAATGCCGTCGAATCCATGCGTGACAATGATGTCCCCTGTCTGTCGTCATCGATATTTGGACTAGCATGCTCAAACGGTCCGTCCAAGGACCTCAGACCCTTCATTCCTTGCTTCTCGGTTCTGTTGGAGAATTCTTGTAGCAGGTATTGTATGTGCATCAAGTCAGCTCTTCGCGCCTCCGCGACTTTGTTCCCTCCACTGACAAGCTGCTCGAAGATCTTCTGGGCTGTTTTTGCGTGGGGGTGCTCTGCTGGCTCGGAATGAAACAGAGCATACGCTATCGTGAGGTGGAGGGCGGCGGAGAATGCAAACTCGAGATCGAAAGGGAGAAAGGTCTCTAAGGTCTTGGTCAGCTTGTGAGTCCACATCAATACCTAAGTACCGCTCAGTGGGATATATTCATACCAAGAATGATATTCTCATCAGACAGGATCTCCAAGGACTTGAGAGCAGATTTGATTCCGATGGAAACAAGATTTTTCGGAAATAGAAGGAAGCTGTCCCATTCTTCTTCTGGTCTATCCAGATTCTCCATCCTTTCCTTTAATACAGAAAGAAGAAGAGGCCTCGTTGCGATAATGACACACTGTGATCAAAATGGTCAGCCCTGAAGTTGTTCCACGATGTTGACATCTAGCCATCATACCCGACCCATGCAGTGAGAAACGCACCTGATGGTAAAGTAAAATTATATGCCTCATCACATGTGGCATAGTGTCGTTAGTAGCCTGGAAACCCGCTGGGAATATACTCTCAATCTCTTCGGCAAGTGCGGCCATTGCTTGCAGGATCTCGCTGGTCAGATCCAGGAAGCGTCCGAGTTGGGTTTTCTCGGTCTTGAATATCCCTTTCAATATGGGTTAATCATTACGCCGGTGTTTATGTAGGGTACATCCGAACAGAAAGCAGTACTCACGGCTCAATATAGATGACATCATTTGTGATAATCTGACCTGCAGACTGAGAGTAATATTCTGAGTTTCTGCACTTGTTACATCGACCAGGGCAGATATATCGAAATCTTGAACAGTCATAGGGAGGCCAAGTGCGGATGAAATCTGGCGGTCTATGATGTACAGGGTCCACCAAATGTTTCGACATCGAGTAACCGTCACAATCCCTAGCTCATCCTCCGGTAGCTGAGTGTGAAGTCCCTCCAGCTGCGCCAGTCGAATGGCCTGGCCTATCTGCTCGTTTGGATCTAGTCAGTCAAAGCACCATTTACTTTTGGTCAATGCATCGGTCTTAAGTCTCTTACATGTGAGTGCGCCCCCTCTCTGTGGTCGATTGCATAAAGATACAAGGAGATGAGTGCCAACGTCTCGATGACATCCAGACTGTCTTTCCCAGTAAATGTCTGAGCTGGCATAATAGACATGGCGCGTACGAATATTTTAGATCCGGGCGGGCTGTCATCCGTTCTAGTTCTCGAAGAGAAAGCCTTCCCAAAAGCAAGAATCAAGAGCAGTCTAATCAGCCACATTCGAGAATGCGCCATCTCGCCAATCGCACGACGTTCATAGAAATGCTGTATTTGAGTACTGAAGTCCTCGTTGAAAAGGCGGTAGATCTGGCCTAGATAGAACTGGACAGTATTCAAAGCATGGAGAGCCTGGTCAACTGAAGGCAGAGGAATACTGCTCAGATATTCAGGGGCGTCTTTGTCGTTGCCCCAGTCCAAGGGATAAATGTCGCCATCCAGGTTGAAATGTAGACTTGTTTGGCTTCCGAGCTCGAGTTTTTGGCTCATCATAACAGCAAGTCTTGCAACAAATGACCAGGGAGACGTTGGTGCCAACCAAACTATATCGAGTCAGCTTGGAATGGAGAACAGGACGTGCTATACTTACGCCAGTTCCTTTTAGCTGTTCCAGCATCTTTAATTACGACTGAAGGTAGCGTGAATGGGCTCGCCCAAATGCTGAGCATCGATTCCCGTGCTGTAGATGTGCCTCTTGGTGTAGCCTGGTCGGGCTCGAAGGCGGGTGCCTCATCTGAATGACATGGGGTGTGAGGTGTCTGCTCACTCTCCTCTGATGCTTTTCCTCGTGCCTGATTTTGAAGATCACGGAGGTACCTATTGAGTTTTAGATACTGGTGTACTATGATATAGAGTTTCAACGGCGCACATACCTTTCGGAAACAAGTATCTTTGTGGTTGGGTCGGAGAGATAGCAGGCAGTACCGCGCCGGTGACAATTCCAGCAAGGGCTTTGGCCATTGCATTTAATTTTGCTCCGGCGACATGCGACACACCTGAGTCCATAGTCAGTAAGTCTTGGTATATTCCCCAGCTCTGATAAATCATCTCACGCTGTCGCGGTTCGTTTTGAAGTGCGGTTCTGTCGCTGCATTTATGTTGTTTGCAGAATAGACTCGAGCATCAGCGCAGCTTTCTTCCAGGCAGCTTTCTTTATCAAAAGGCTCTTCCAAGTTGCAGATTCAACCAAAGAGGTTGTTCTCTCCCGAGAAGTTTCCCGAGCTGCGAACAATGCCAAAGTCAACTCCAGCCTCTCCTTCCTAGTATTGAGCAAGGATAAACGACCGAGGTGGCTTTGATGCGGGGTGCGACAGACCCAATCTGCACCCAAACAGGAATAGCAACCCCCGCCCGCGGCGACGAACCCGACGAACCCGAGCCCGCATCGAATGCCCATAGAGCGATGGCGCCGATGATTTTTCCCTTTTTTGACAACGGAGTGGTAACATCCATGGTTCCAAGTTTGGATTTATTCTAATTAATCCCTAGAGCCGAATGTCACGTCGAGCTGGAAAGGTTTGACTAGTCCCATAAACATGTATGCGGTGTCCGAGGTCGGTCTAGGATCTCCAGGGCTGTGACAAAATATTACCACTCAATCGACCTTGGTGGAATGGATCAAATGCCCATTGGAATTGGCATTGGTAGCAATTCATGTGCAAATATATCACGAGATGGCGGATCGCGTGAATGCATTTGGTTATTGAATAGCAGAAATTTCCAATGTCGAAGTCTCCATTTCACTAGTTTGACTCGATCCAGTCTTGATGGGGAACAGCAGTTTGATCGTTGATCGATTCAGGACTCTATGCTGCGCCGATGAAGTCCTCGAAGATCAACCATCCGTCCCATTTCTCTCCAGAACCCAACCGGTTGCTCTTCCTCGGCTTCTTCGTATGCTGCAACCAACTCTGCCTCCCATGTTAAATCCAACTCATTGGGTTGCAACCACTTGGTCCCCTTGAGTACCTTCCAAGCAGTGAACACAATCGGTGCTAGGATTATCATGGTATAATTGAGGAAAAAGGTTGAAGTGCTCCAAGGCGCAAAGCTTTCGTACCCAAAGCAGCCAGCCATGACCACCATCCAGGCGAGTGAAATATAGCCACAATAAGGCTGGAACCACCCCACATATGGCAGCCTCGAACGATCGAAGCCCTGGGCCTTGCATGCATGATAGAACTTGAGGTATGTAGTGGTGATGACGATATAGTCGATGAGGATATTAGCAGTCGTCAAGCTAATCAACCATTCGAGTACTTTCATCGAGCTGCCGGACAGTTGGAGGAACGACAAACATGCGAAGGCCATCACAACGATAAAGCTATAGATAGGCACGCCCTTGCGGGTGGTCTTAGCGAATATCTTTGGAGCATGACCCCCAACTGCCAGGCCATGCAATGCACGAGTAGCGGCATAAGTGTAGGTGTTTCCAGCAGAGAAGACAGAAGTAATCATAAGAGCAGTGACGATGTGAGGCAGAACATCGATTCCAAGATTCTGCATAGCAATCACATATGGAGATGATGCAGCAGAAGACTGCCCATTCGCGATCGCGTTCGCAAGGGTGATATCGTTGTGAGCGACAATCACACCGACACAGAGTGCACCGCCGACGAAGAACACACCAAATCGCCAGTAGACGGTTTTGAAGGCGTTCTTGATGTAAATGCGAGGGTGCTTTGCCTCCGCAGCAACCATGGATATGTATTCGGGGCCAACCACCGTGAAAACTGCAATCCATAAAGCACCCAGGAACCCTTCAAAGCGACCGAGAGCTCCTTCGGTGGAAAATTCAGCAAAAGGACCCGGGGTTCTCCAATGCCTGAATCCATATGCGTCACCACTTGGATTGCCACCAACCATTGTAATGAATGTGAAGACAAACAAGATCAAAATCAAGATGACCTTTCCTCCACTGAGCCAAAACTCAGCTTCGCCATATGTACCAACGGCAAGCAAATTGATGAGTCTGTGAAATGGAAACGCATGTTAGCTGATATCCAAGTAATTTGTTTCTAGCTCTGTAAAGGGACCTCACGAGTAGACCACCATGCATGCCAGGATCACAGCGATAACGGGAATGTCGTTTTGCCAAAATTCCAGGAGAAGGTTGACGGCGCAGATCTCGAAAGGTACAGTGAGGGCCATGTAGATGAAGAAGTTCCACCCAGTCATAAAGCCCCAAGCTTCATCCACCCACTGACCAGCCAGTCTGATAAAGCCACCGCTCACTGGCATGTACGTAGTCATCTCAGCCAGGCAGTTGTTGAGCATGCCTACCATGACGGCTTGAATAGCGAAGGCAATCAATAGACTAGCTGGTCCCCCTTTGTGGAGCCCGGTACCAATGGCAATGAATAGGCCGGTGCCAATAGAGCCGCCAATGGCAACAAGCTGGATATGGCGATTTCCAAGCCGACGGCGCAACCCTCCAATTCTCTCCGAGGAATGGCCCACGTAGAACTCATCGTTCTTGGGAGAAAAATTGTCGTTCTCATTTTTCTCGGGCTGTTCTGATGTGGTGCCTTTTTCTTTGGAGAATTGAGCAAGGGCGGGCATTTTGAAAGCTTTGAGACTAGGGGTGGTCATGCAGCTTCAATGATGGGTCAGAATGTGGACGCAAGCTTGACCGGATAGTTGAACTCAGTCAACCACCCTGGCAACGAGGAAGAAACTCGGTATTTATTCACATCTCTTGGCTTCCCCGCGATCTTTGGTTGTGGGTCTAGGAGACCATTCCTCCAGTAAACGCCGTGTTATTATTCTCCATGAACTACATCGTATGCGCAAGATGTCATAGGCCATGAATGCCCAGGTGCCCCGCTTGACTGATCAGAGATAAATGCATCGCACTTCCCGAAGAAAGCGACATTAAGGGTGGACCGGCCGGTTTCCCCTTCCGAGGTCACAAAGAATAGCCGCGTCGGCATACTCGGGTTGACAGTGAAGCGCTCCAATCGACGGGATCTATACGCGAACTCCCCGGTGAACAAATCCGATGTATTCTTGGGTATCCAGTGACATTTGCTGTAAGTTGAGGATAAATAGGTCGAAGAGACCAGATCTGGCCACTCATTTCATTCGAGATTTCGACCTGCACCGATCACAACTTTTATCACAGCCGACTTGATCTGAGCACGCGAATTTGGAAAAGCGAACATGGCAGCCCTTGACTTGAACAAGATTGCGACTACCCTTCGCACGGCACGCGATGAGCGGAAACCCATCGACGCGCCAACAAAGACTTGGGCCTCTCTTGACGCCGAGGGAGGGTTTCAAGTTCAAAAACTCAACTCCGACTTCGCTGTCAAAAACGGGGATCGCCTTGTTGGTTACAAGCTTGGTAACATTGCCAAAGTCATGCAAGTTGCCTTTGGACTCGACCATCCAGACTACGGCTTTCTTCATGCAAGCACTTTCTCCTATGAAGGTTCTCCGCTTCACCTCGATCAGTTCATCAAGCCATATGTGGAGCTCGAACCGGCTTTCGTTCTGCGGAGCCCTCTCAAAGGGCCCAATGTAACCGTTGCAGACGTCATTAGTGCTGTCGATTATGTCGTACCTGCTATTGAGATAATTGACTCCCGTGTGAAGAATTGGGCCATAGATCTGCCTGACACATTGGCCGACAATGGTTCGAACGGCGGTGTGATTCTAGGTGGAACGCCAAAGAGGGTTTATGATCTCAATCTCAGCAACACTAGAGGTGTCTTGCGCTTCAATGGCGAGGAGGTTATGACTGGAAATACTCGGAATGTTCTTGGGAACCCGCTTGCTGGAGTAGCCTGGTTGGCTAATCGATTGGCTGAGTATGGTATTGAATTTCAGCCTGGTCAAATCATCTTGCCAGGTAGTTGTTTGGAAGCCGTCCCGATGGAGCGGAGTGGGCGGTGGTCTTGCGAGTTTGAAGGCTGGGGTGCTATTGAATTCGATGTTGTTTGAGAGCTGGGGGTCCCCGAAATGACATCGGATGCCATTCCAAACGCATAGAAATGACAATCATGGTCCTTCAGAGTCTAGCTCAAATATCTCTCAATAAGCATCAGAGCTCATAGCGTGGCATGGTGCAAAGGAAACAAACCTGGGGATAGGGAGATGCTGAAGATGCAAGGGGTCAGAAGTGGAGAAGCGCTGTGTAAATTGTTGCCTGGGTGCCTTGGTGCCTTGGGGCCTTGGAGTGGGTCAGGCCCCGCCCAGGTGGAGAGGCTCGTCCATCCATCTCACACCTGGGCAACAGCCCTGGAGCCAGGCTGGAATCAACCAGGTCAATGAGGATGACATGGTGCAAAGCTCTATGGAATCACTGAATAATTTGAAGTCCTTATACGGTCGATACCCGGTAAAATCCTGGGTTCCCACGCTCACACTCGTGACATTGTCTCTAGATGACATCAATCTATGAAAGTGAATGTTTACATACATGACTTCTCAAAGGCAGAGTACTGGGGGCACCTCGAGGCCCCATGGTTTTCAATTACTTGGCGGAGTTGAATGACTGGCTAACCGCCTCTCGAAGTCCAATCATGTCTGTCATCACGCTGTTCATGAGGAATCCCTTAGCGGCCCACCCCTTTGCATCTCTGCCACTGTCACAGTAGATACCCGCCGTTATTCCTGCATCACTTGCCGCTTCTTGGACTGACTGAATCGCGAGCTCAAGTGTTTCATCCATTTCCCCCCCAACGATTGGGTGACCGATGCTCACGCCAAGGTCGAAAGGGCCCACGAATAAGACGTCAATGCCCGGCACCATTGCAATCTCCTTCACATTTTCAAGAGCGAGTTGCGTTTCAATTTGGACAGCAATAACAAGCGAGTCGTTTGCTTGTTCCAGGTATTCTCTTCCAGAGAGCTCCTTCACATAACCACTATGAGCGTGTTGCTCAACGAACTTTTCCACCGCGAGTAGAGGCTCAAACCCTCTCGTTCCCATGGGTGGAAACTTGGAAGCTCTTACCACATTTCTCGCATCTTGCACAGTTTCCAAGACAGGTACTAGAATGCCATGCGCACCAGAGTCTAGTGCACGCTTGATCATCCAGTCTTGCCCATCAACAACACGAACAACGGGTGAGACTCCGCATGCCGCTGCTGCTGCCACAATCTCGTGCATGGAGTCATCTGATATGTTTCCATGCTCCAGGTCGACGAGCAACCAATCCATGTTGGTTGATGCACGACAGATCACTCGGGTGAGATTTGTTCCCGGAAGCATCTGCCATCCCCCATAGGCAGGGGAGCTCGCTTTGAGGGATTTTTGAAGACGATTGGCTGCTTGCATCTTCAAGTACAGGCTTTCCTGAAGAAGCAGGGGGATAGGTCTCGGGGGTGTCAGGTTGGTATGAATCAAATTGGACGATGTTGTGAAGTAGATATGAATCGAAACCCGTTCTTGCTTTTCAGGAAACCTTCCTCCGTGCTTTTCTCGACATTTAAGTCATCTAAGTACAAATACCGTCAGCATATCTGGTCCGGGGTCATGCATCTCCTTAACACCCGAGGAAGCCGACTTGGCATGCATCGGCTCAGTTGCTGTAAAGCTGCCTCGGCTTGCATATAAACCTTTATCCGCTGTATCTCGGATAATTCGGGCTGTTGTGCGCTTGAATTTATGTAGTTTCATGTCAGGTCATTGTCTTCACAGGTTCCAACCTTGTTCCAACCTTGGAACCTACCTAGGAAGTGAACACCCGGTCAGGTGACCATGTTCCCCCCCCCCGGGGGCCCCGGAGCCAGATCCATAGCTCGCTCTCTCTCTCTCTCTCTTTCTCTCTCTCTCTCTCTCTTTCTCTCTCTCTCTCTCTCTCTGCTTTTCCCTTCATAATCTAACTGGGTGGGAATCCATCAATTCTCTGTGACTTCTTCCTTCCATTAGGAGCTGCCTCATTGAATTGGCACATTTTCAAGGTCCCAACCTTGGAAGGTTGCCTCTCTGGCTCCGCACCTGGGCAGGTGACTCCCATTAAGCCCCACATCCCGAGAAGCTACCCGCAGAGCCTCACTTCCAGTCTCACGTCGAGGGCAATTCCGACGGAGTATTGTCAACAACCTGATCTCAATATTGAACATCCTCGCCGCTCTAGCCTACACCATAGAGTGTTGCTTTGGTGCCACCTCCATCACTGGGCCCCGTACCCACCACCTTGGCCATCCGAGACATCCTCAACAGCTTGGTCCCCGTCTTCATTCAAATCTGAGTATTCGAGCCCAAAGTGCATTTTGTCAATCAATGTGCCCAAAAGATCTCTATCTCCACCTATTCTGTACACCGAGTTCTCCCACGTCCTAGTTCCCACAGCGCAACCTCCGAGTCCACCAAGTCAGTACACATCAATCAACATGGCAGAGACTTTCAACTACAAACAATTTATCGCTCGGTGCGAGATTATCCTGTCCGGTAACACCCCGGATATTGAATACTTTAAGGATATCCCGAAGCTACGCGGTCCAGCCAACTGGTTTCAATGGAAGAATCGTTTCTCCAATGCCCTGTCTTCATGCGGCATCGTCTACGTCGAAATTCTGAATAACAGCATCCAGACCCCACCTTCCTACAAAAAGCAGCTAGTTACAGATGAGTATGCACGGGAAGAATATTACAAACGTCAACATCGTCGCTTTCCGGATTCGATTTCCATGGTGAAGGAGCCAACACTCTCGGAAGTCAAGAATTTCAAACAGGAATTGGGAAATAAACAGCAGGCGGCAAAAGAAGTCGCTGACAAAGCACTCGACTACTACTCCCAAATGGCATGTCGTGTGTTGTGCTTCCTGTATGCCTGTGTCGATTCCAACTGCGCTTACTTGATCGATTTCAAGCGGCATCCATACGATGCTTATGAGGCACTAGAGAATACGTATGGGACTCCTTCGCGTTTTGAAATCGTCAAGAAACTGAGGGCTTTGACAAGTCTATCTTACGCCGGCTCCGATGTATACGAGTATCATCGTCAATTCACAGCTCGCAAGATGGAATATGAAGAAGCAAAGGGCGAACTCGTTGATTTCGACATGGAACGGACGTTGTTTCTCGCATCATTGGAGGAACCCTACCGCTGCACTCTGATCGATCGTGCATTTGAGTCTACAAACGCTATGGCCATGTACAGGGAGTTCTTCCTAGTTTTCCAGCCAGTCCATCAATGCGGAAATTTGACATAATCTTCCATCTCAAAATGAACAACCACATGTCTTCAATGATATCTCTTCTAGTTTTGCATTGCTTTTGAACAACCCAACTAGAGCCCTGAGTTATTTTACTTCCGTTGTTCCCCCTTATGAATGACCTATTGCAGTTGTTGATTGACTGAACCTAGCCCTGAATCTCCAGTCCCATTCTCCTTCAATGCCACCTTTTTCAACATCGTGTTGATTGCTACAATGAATTCGAAGCCCGGGTGGCAATATTGGAAGCAGGTGGACCGCATTTGTCAAATTCTGAAAGAATTGGGATGTCCTGTCACAGAATGAATATTTCACCATAGGACGCTACTGTTGACAAAAGATTCTTCAATAAGCAATCGTGAAAAGATCCCTCACTATATTATAGGAGAAAAGTCGCCCTTATTTACTCAATCAACTCTTCTAGCATAGACTCAATGAAGTCTTTCTGTTCAGCCAAAAATGTTCTCATGCCTTCAAGATCAAATTCACGCTTGGCGATGTCCCGATATTGCTCCTTCCTGAGACGATCGCGAACTCTGTCCTCGAGGACCTCGAGCCTGTATCTGGTGTACTGTGTGTACAGCTCCGACAAATTGCTGATAGGGCGAACGCCAGTAAGAACGCTCTCGTCTCTGACGTGTGGACACTTGGCTCGGAAGGAAGTGACCATGCTAATTCGTTCGCGACCTCCATAGGCCTTGAGAGCTTGGTGCTCGATGTACCTTCCCTGCATCACGACGGCAGTCCCCTAGGAAAACGACTCAGCAAAAATTCACGAAGAAGAGAGAGTAAGGATAAGAAGATACCATTGCAGGTCCGCGCACTTTCATGATTTCTCCAGACGCGGTTTTCAGTGCAGTCTCGCCCCCTGTCATGCCGACACAATCAGAGAGCATTGTTACGCATACAAAGGGGTAGCTGTCTCGGTGCCATGCAAATGCAGGAAGCTTATCCTCGTCTGGCTTGGGGGCATTGAAGATCGGCACACTTTGGTCGTTCACCGATATGTTGATCGCCGCTATCTCATAGTCCATAGCGGGTATCAACTCGATCCCGGCCACCTCAGAAACTTTAGCAAGCACTGCAGAACTTTTCCACGCATCACAGGTAAACGGAGCACGCCTATCTCTGACAGTCAGTGTCCTAAAACTCATTGACAAAGGCCTTGTAAAACTTACGCTGATCCCATTCCCCGGATGGTACTTTTCACGAACGCAGACATGTACTGGCAGTTTTCCAGCACATCCTTACTGAAGATTTCGGCTCTCATCTGCTTGATGGCCTCCTCCGTGAAGAGCTGGAATGGCGCAGTCACTGCATTGGCCGAAATTCCTTGACCTTCAAGGCCAATTTCCTTCATGGTGTAAATCTTGCTCGGGGGTTGGTAGCTCATGTGTCTTGCAGCATCAAAGGTTTGCTTGGTTTCGACCTTTGCACCATCAATGAGAAATTGAGGGACTGGTTCGGTTGGACGAGTTGCTCGCTGCGCAGTAAGACCGGTGTGATGCACCTTTGGCGCTGCCCGAGGGCTCATAACTTGGGTGGCTGACATTCTGTTGTGAAAATAATGAGGTTATAGATGAGGTTGTCGGGCTGTTATGAGCTGGTTTGAATCTCAAATTCAAGGTCTGTGTGTTGTTTATATAAGTTTCTCCAATGGCCGAGCATGGGCATTCCAAGTCCACGGGTTGATTGAGACCTGTACAGGTACAAGACCACGCTCGAGTGAAATCATCCACAATCCTCGGGGGCGGAACAGGCACCTCGGACTGAGCTCCCGACCGGTCGGTTATTGAGGAGTCTGGTGCTTTGTTTTTCGATAATTGTGCCTGTTCAATATGGCCGGCCTCGACATTGAGCTTCTTCGGGTTCCTCGGGTTCTCGGTCCAACTTCCCTGCGGGTTGGTATTGGCTTCGGTGTAGGGGCGAAGGCTCCCTGTCTCTATTGAGAAAAAAATTCCCGATACAGGTAGTCCAAAGGATTGTTTCTTGACACATAGTAAGCTTCCACGCAATGGTCTTCAGGTTGTCGTCGCCGGATGGCCATCTCGGGTGCCGCTTCCGAGGGCGCAAGAACAAACGGACGTGACATGCAACAAACAGGCTGGTTTTTGCTTGATCTGAAAGCCTTCGCCTAATTCTCTTTTCTTCCACATTCTCAATCGTCTTCCAAAAAGGGTCCAATGTGATTTCAAAAGCGAACCCAACGGTGCGCATTGCCGACGCGTATGGGTTCTCTACCCACTGCGGGGTGCGGGGGAACCTACTTTCAGTTCCTGTGCCATTCGCATCTTTTCCCTGTGAAGCTTTTGTCCGGGTTTCAGAGATGCAGAGCAACACTCGCAAGACAAGAAGAACGGCAAATGCGTAAGAGTGGAGCTACCCTGGGTTGGAAGTAGCACTGACAATTCAGTTGCATCGCCTGTCGCCATAGCAAAATAAAATGCTCGGGCAAAGACCCCTGTAACAATTGCCAGCGAAGAGAGATAATATGCGAGTTCACGGAGGGGATCAATCGGGTGGTAGTATCGGAAAGGTTGGTCATTATGATTTTTTTGCTGAGCAACTCCCAGAAGTGTTCCAGGGCTGAAGTCACGCTGCAGGTACCTCAGACAGTTGGAGGCGCAGGCGCGAGTCCGGCGATCCCACTCTCGATTCGAAAGCTCGCCTAGTCCTTTACCTCAGATTCACTCAGGCGAGCAATATGCCAACACCGGAGCATTCGTGGCAGCGGCTGTCAAAATTCCCGAATTCCCGAATATACCCAGCGCAGGACCCGAGCCTGCGGCATCGATGAATGACACGGCTAGTATTTGGACAAGCCCCTTCAGTTTACCCTCGACAACAATCAAAAATACACAACAAAACAGCCGAAGCTGGAGTGAGTTTTGAGCCTGTCTTTTGAGTCTTCGAGGCTGAGAACACTTTTAGTTTGGCTTGCGCCCTCGTCCATGTGGTCCTTCACGACAAGGTTATCGATTCTGATGTCTGAGACTCTCCACTCGAAATATCCAGATACTGCCCCGACTCTAGTGGAAAAGGAAATATACCCACTCAGGTGGGACTGTTGTGGGACCAAAGACCGTCCCGATATAAGTGGGCTGCCATCTCTCGACTACGCACTCTATCTTTTCGATACAGTAAAATTTCACCTCGGTCAATCTTTTCGGTTCTTCGAGGAAGAAATATTTCTCCAAAATGTCCATGAGTTCTATCATGGGGATCCACTGAGCATGGCGAGCGAGCAGCGACTCTGGTTTATACAGTACCTGCTAGTCCTCTCATTTGGCTCCGCATTTCTTGCTCGGACAAAAAGCGAAGATCCACCGGGCTCGTACTTCTTTGTTCGGGCCATGTCTCTAATGCCTGATCATTCTTCCTTATGGAAAGACAGCCTGATGGCCATCGAAGTACTTGCCATGGTTGCATTGTATCTCTACTCTATTGATCAAAGAGAATCAGCATATATTTATGTGGGTATTCCACCATTTCTCACGAGTCCACTCTTCTTACTCATGCCTTTTTTGTAGCTTGGTCAAGCGATGCGGATAGCGCAGTATGAAGGACTCCATACACAGCTTTCAGAAGAGCAACTTGGCACTGCGGTCGTTTCCCGGTGTCGCAATCTCTGGTGGACTCTTTATATTATGGACCGCCAATTTTCCTACTCTGTGGGGCTTCCTATGTCTATACAAGACAGAGACATCACCACCCCTATTGAGCCTTGCACCACCTCGCATCGTGATGTAGCTCTCAGTCTTCAGGTCAAGTTATCACACCTGTTGTCATCCATCCTTACAAGTGAGCTCTTCCTTCGCATATTGATTACCTAGAGGTAACCTTTTGATTCTCTATCTAGCCGTTTATAAGACAGAGAGAACTCAGGTTGATGTCTTCCTGGATACAACGAGATTGATCCTGCAAAGACTGGCTGGACACGCCCAAGAGATTGAAGGAATCATACATGCAACATTCTTCAACTCAGTAGACTCTATGCCTCGGGGCACGCGCCACATCACTTTACTATACCATCAGGTTCGTGCTCATAGTCCCGTTTGTACTTAATCATTCCTCAAAAGACATCTTGTCACAGTGTGTCATTGTTGCTACACGCCCTCTCCTCCTTTCGGCTCTCATAGAGCGTCTCCTCAAACTCAACGGCAACAGTTGGGGTGTTGGTGGTACTCTGGATCTCACAAAAACTTTGATAACCACGGGAATCAAGTCCGCCTCGAAAACCCTCCAGATTTTATCCCAGAGTGACAGCCTTCTTGGTATGTGGAAATTCTTCGATCTTGACGGGGGGCACCTAATGAGACAGCAATACAGAAGTCTTTCTGCTTTACAATCTCGAATTTACTTATGCAGCGGCCATTCATCTTGCAATGGCAAATGCTTTGTTTCCAGAGGCTCTTGATGGCCAATCTTCTGTGAACGAAGCCCATCCCATCTTGAACCATATGATTGATAATGGTAACAAGATAGCCAAGGTTCGGAAAGACGAACTGCTTTATGTCGAGAATTTATTCTTGGAGGTCGCAGCTCGAGCAGAGTCAAATGGCCTTGAACCTCTTTCCTTATCTACTGCCGCTCATGAGACGGACAGACCTACTCACCACATGAGATCAGGCATGGGAACAGAAAAGCACATGAGTCCAACGTCCGTTGATGGTTTGCTGTCGGGTGATAATTCCGGCACTGATTATTCGCAATCAGCATTCACCACAGATTCTCCAATGCCGAGTAATGAGCTGCTTGATGACATCGGAATCTCTTCGGCCGAGTTTCTCGCAATTGTGGATCAGATAGGAAACCCTGAGGCTTCTTATTCCATTCTTGATTTAAGGAATGGACATGAAACAGCGTGAGGCTCGCAGGTTCGCACACAGAGCTGTCTGCATCGTGCAGGGGAAACGGTACACTGGGCTTTTAGGAAGTCGGATATCCAATAAGTACTTTCTGATACTCTGCATAAACTGCATAAAACACACAATTCAGCGCGGAGGCTTCTGGAATTTCGCCAGACCATCACAAAGTCACAACAATGGTATCTCGACTCAATCTTGCTACCAAACGCTCTTGTCAAATGTAAGCAGCGTTCCAACGTGTAACATTTCCTTGCAGAGCTATCGAAGGGGTGTAAGGTCTACTTCTACTTCGTCACCTGACACTTTTTATGCAGTAGCCTTCCGGGGTAGACACCCCCCCCCCCCTTTTTTTTTCTTTTTTTCCCCCTACATCGCCATGCAGGGACCACGTATTACAGTGTATGTGGCAAACTGTTGTCAGCAGCTCAATTTGAAATACTGATTCACCCTCAGTATAGTTTGGTCACGTAGCTAGGCTCAGTTGGCATTCATGTTTAAGACTCGCCCTGGCTAGGCGGCACGGGATCACCCGCTTGTCCCGGGGCCGTAGGGGGCCACAGGCCGGAACCCCCGGGGATCCAGATGGGAGTTCAAAACATGTGCTTATGCAGTCCGTATATAAATGATAGCAGCTTTTTCCGAGGGCAATTGATCTTTTCAATATTTTGAAGTATCCATATCAGTGTGTTATGGATCTCATCAAGTGCGAATATCTAAGGAACCTTGGAAGCAAATACACGATCTGACCGTGCCAAGCTCCATCTTTTCCTCGAAACAAGCTTTCCAGAAGTCCTCGCCTTTTTGATTTCGATTGTATTGTAGTGGGGAAAATCATGTACCACTAGTGTCTCGGCTCTTGAGGTGAAGGGCCAAGGTCATGGAATTTCCGAATTTGATAGTTCATATTCTGCGTGTCTCTGTTAATATAATGTGACATCCACGAATAAGTTCATTGTAAATCAATGGTTTCATCAATCTCTCACACTATGCCATAGGTCTTCTCGGCTCTAGAAATGCATCGTGCGGGGTCACCGAGTCACGCAGCCCTACCGTCTTCGTTTCTAATTTAGGCCACCGCGCACGCTCCCCGCCCGAGCTTACATTGTTTTCCATTCCTCTATATTGCCCCTTGCATCCCTGTAAGGCTTACCTTGCTTGAAACAGCAGAAATCGGGCGAAATTCATCATCTGATCACTGAAGACTTTCATCTTGAAAGGTTTAACATCATATTCATGTATTCTTGCTGTGTCAACTCCACCAAACGACACATCTTGTTCGAATGTAGGCTTTCTTCCAAGTTCCTTGTATCCTAAGTCCTTGAAGGAGGCCATACTCTAGCTCATCTAGCGTCATGCTGCTAGATACCAAGTGGGGAATCCAGGCCCACATATTGGGGACCGTTGTAGTATGTCCACACGTCATCCACTTAGCCGAACAAATAGGAGAAATCGTATTGCTAGCTCTTGATTGATGCGTTTCGGATCTCTTGGCTAAAGAAGCTTAGCTTATTCTTAGCACTTCCGCGATATTTCTGACCAACTTCCAAGGTTGTTTCCCATCATAGGGCTGTCATTTAGAACTGAGCAACCTGTTCACGATGCATGCTCATTTTGAAGAGTCCTCGTATGTTCCCCTTCCAATCTCACTGAATCAGCTGCATCTGAGTTGCCCAAAGTAGTTAGTCGAAATCTTACGTACAGTTTGCTGCTGAGAAATTCACCCCTGCGGGGCGTTTTCCTTGCTTGTCCAGAGTGGGTCTTGTATGTTTGATCGCTATGCGCATCCTTGACCTATAATGAATGCATAGGACAAAAGTTGCGTTATAAACAGGCTGTCACTGGGGCTGCGGCCCCGGGGGTGTTAGCCCGTGCCCAGGATGAGCTTCTGCTTCAAAGCATCCGCGGACCTGACGAACTGTGTACCTTGCTTCAACATGAATCTGATCCGTCAGTCTAGTTTGTCACACCGCAGCATGCGTACAGTAGAAACATGCAATAGAACAGAAGATATTGTTGAAGCCTAAACTCACTGTAGAGACCGAAATGGGCAATGAGTTCATTTCGGACAATGCCAAACGGTAGTGCAACTCCGCTTGTGCCGGTGAGGGGTGTCAGGAGAACAAAGCCTCCCTAATCCTCATTCATCATTTGCTCCGGTAGACTCCCCTTTGCTCTTCTCTCCACTTTTTGTGAGCTTCTCGGCAGGGCGTAGGTCTTTATTGTGGCGTTACAGGGCTGATTCCACTACCCTTGCCTCTTTTGGCTTCGCCATGAGGGGAAGCATAGAATCTACTCGGCAAACTCCTCGGGGAAGTGATATCGGATGAGGGGAAATGAATGACATATTTCCGGATTCAAATCAAGAGGTCCCAGTGGGTCAAGGCTCGTGGACACATATAAATAGGGCACCGGCACAGCACTGCAAACCCAGATCGCATCAAGCTCATAACAATTTCTTGATTTCACTCTTCGAGCTTTTCAGCATGAAGCTCCAAATACTCACGACCCTCATTCCGGCCTTGGTGCCTTTGATCCATGCTGCGCCTGCTCGTAGGGACACAGAGAACCCAGGACTTCGAGGCAGCGAATCACTCCTCGGATATTCGTCATCCAACAAGGGCGGTGGCAGCTCTCCACCCGATATCAAATATACACTGCTTCCAGGGCAGAAGGAAGATCCCAAAATCGGGTCATATCTCGATTTTGAGAAAGCCGACAATCCCCAGCCGATCCGTGGTTCCACAGGTTCCGATGACCCCGGCCCGAGTACGTTTGCATCATTGCCCTCGGGTGTTGCCTCTGTGCTGACGATGCAGGGAACTATAACTATGATAGGATCAACAGTGATAAGCTTGCGCCACCGGGGACTGATCATGGTCAGACGATTAATGCGCAATGGCCGATGGGTAAGTTCGATTATCTCGTAGGTGAATCACAGTATTAACGTTGTCGCAGGGTTGAGTCATAATAGGTAATTATTTTCCACAGGTCAGATCGATGACGAGGCTGATGTGATTGAAGGCTTGGGCAGGATGGAGCTGGTTGGGCTCGCCAAGAAAACGTGAATGTGATGCCGGATGCGACGCTGATGGCGGGCGTGGATATGCGCCTGGAGCCAGCCGGGTATCGCGAGCTTCATTGGCATGTTGCGGCCGAGTGGTCTCTTGTGCTGAATGGATCTTGTAGAATTCAGGTATGTCCGTGTGCGATGATCTAGCTGAAACATACTGACAATCCAAGGCCGTGAATGAGAATGGAGAGACATTCATCGATGACGTGGTTGCGGGAGATGTGTGGTTTTTCCCACCGTGAGTGTTGTGGCCTTTGGCTATCTGAGAGAAAACTGATCGTTGCTAGTGGCATTCCTCATTCCATTCAAGCTCTCGATGATGGAGTTGAGTTCCTGCTTGTGTTCGATGATGGTGACTTCAGCGAGGACAACACATTCCTGGCCAGCGAAGTCTTCCTTCACACTCCCGTGAGTATTATGAGCTATACAGGCATCATCTGGTATCTTCAGCTAACATCCTGAGTAGAAGGAGGTCCTGTCAAAGAATTTCGGGTTAGATGTGTCAGCCTTTGATAAAATCCCTGAAGACGAGCTGTATATCTTCAAGGGTACACCGGCACCCGCGGACATCGAGAAGCAAAACGTGAAGACCTCAGCTGGACTTGTGCCACGGACTGAGAGCTACTCCTACCACTTCTCCGAGCAACCCGCCCACGAAGTGGCGGGTGGCTCAGTCAAAATCGTCGACCCGCTCACTTTCCCCATTGCCTCCAACTTCTCTGCAGCTGTCGTGACTGTTCACCCAGGTGGTATGCGTGAGGTTCACTGGCATCCCACGAGTGACGAGTGGACATTTTTCATTTCGGGTCAGGGCCGCGCGACCTTGTTCACCGCACCAAATGCCGCAACCACCTTCGATTACCGCGGAGGTGATGTAGGCTATTTCCCGAAGTCAAACAGCCACTATATTGAGAACACTGGCGATGAAGATTTGGTCTTTGTCGAGGTGCTCCAAGCTCCCTCATTCACAGGTAGGTTCTTTTCTCCTGAGATACCAAGCATCTTACTGACACGCTGCAGATATGTCTCTTGGTCAATGGATCGGGTCTACTCCCAAGCAAATTATCGCAGACACATTGAACCTGAGTAACGATACTCTCAGCAAGCTGAAGCCAGAGAAGCAGTATGTGGTTGCTGGTAAAAGTACTTAAACGTACAAGTGCCAAATAATAATTTCCTGTGGGCTTCTGCGCGATGTTGATAATAGAGCGACATAAATGGACATATATCATAAGCTATCATTTCGATCATCGTGTCATTTGGATCAATGAGAATCATAATTGAGGCAACTCAATGTCGGTTCCCCGTGGCTCATCTTTAATCGCAATCTCGTAAGGTGGCGGCAAGTCATCGCCCGAGTCTTCGCTGTCGACGGTGATATCCGAATCATCATCAAAGGCTCGTGGCCGGGCCTTGCTGTCCAATTCAACCGCATTCTGAAATGGAACAACCGGCGCCGAATCTAGTTCGGGGACAGCAGCAGGGGTAGATGTATCTTGAGTGTAGGATACATCCTTTTTCGACTAATTGCCATGGTCAGCAGATATACCATATCGTCAGAACTCAGTGACTCACAATTTCTTTTGAACAAATATTTTTCTTAATCTGGATGGGTTCCATGTCCCCAGTCTTCCCTACCAATACACCTTTCTTCCAAATGCCGTACTTGAGAACCATGCCAGTGAAGCTGCATCGTGAAATAACGCACTCTGCCACGTCGCAATCGACGAGGCAACTTCTCTGAATTTGACTCTGTGACACAACTGTCTTGGTTATAGCGCTTCGCTCGAGCGAGCTCTTCTCTTGAAGCACACTTTGCTTCAGGTCAGATCGGTGGACAGAGCTTGCACTTTGAATGGTGCTTTCCTTGATATCGCTGCGCTCAGCAAGGATGACATTATGCAACTGAGAATTCTTGGCCCTGGTTCGGGAGGCATTACCCACGTTCGACACAACACAGTTGGTGAGTCTGCAACGTCTCAAGTTAGAGTTGTTTGTGGTACACTTTTCCAATGAGCATCGGGAGATGGTATTCCCGACTCCGTCAATGGCAACGGAGCTAGATGAGGCCCCGGTGTTGTTCATGATAATCGTGCCAGAAATTTGATCAGATAAAGTTGCAATGCAAGGGTGAAGGGATGAGGCAGCAGCGTTGAGGGCTGAGTGCTCAGGGGTGCTGACGTGGGGGCGATTGGCACAGCCCCCCGTGGCGTATTTGGGACCCCAAATCAAACGGGCATCAACCTTAAAAAGGTGACCACGAATTTAGTCCGAACGACCGAAACCCATATCATAACTCATTAGAAATCATACACGGGTGGAATCCTGACAGGAGGCATTATTCTATGGACATGAATCTCGAACAGCTGGTATATACATGGAAACAGAAAATAGTAACACATCAAGACATAGCACCAGAATATGCGAGGGTGTTATATCTCTTCAAAATCGACACCTCGAGGGGCACGACAGATATGACGTGCATGGTCTGGCATGGTCTTCCAAATGACATCTTTGACCTCCTGGCCAACTTGATCAATGGCATCCATGGCCCAAAGAACATCAAGATGTTCATATTCCTCGATGATCTTTGAATGAACCAGACGTGCATGGGGTTCACGACCGCTATGGAAGCGATCTACCAGCCTGCGACCATCGACAAGGGCATCGGACCCACCGATCCAGAATGCGAATGGGGGTGTTCCTGGACCATACCAGGGACTAGGAGCCGAGCTACCCAAAAAAGCGTCGCCTGGGTCATCCCCGTGTTCGGTGACAGTGTCATCGGGCAAATTGTCATTCGGGGTAAGCTCGCGCCGCAACTCGTCTTCCGTTGACAAGATGCATTTGTGTTTAGCGAAGCTATCGCTGCCGAGCCACCAGCGCATGGCTTCGGCGCTGACGTATACCGGGGCGAATTGAAACATGCGGTGGCGCAGATCACGTTCCCACCGAGTATCAGACCAGTCAAATAAAAATGAGAATACCCAATACGCTAGGGTTCCATATATCCTGGGTGGAAGTAGACGACGGGCGGTCATCATGACAGGGATGAAAGAGTGAATGCCAAAGACGAGTCGGAACACAGCCGGCGATAGAATGCTCATGAATCGGAAGTACGGCCGATGTACAAGGGGCCCGGCATATACAGCAGGTGCAAGGGCGCAGAAAACTGAAATGTGCTCAGCCAGTTCGGGGCGCTGTTCTTTGGCTAGAGCGACAAAGGTCTGTGTGGTGCCCTGGGAATGGCATACAAGACCCAGCTTCTCAAACCCAGTCTCATAGAGAACACGCGAAGTGAGGGCCGCAAGGTCCAGCGTCCCTAAATGACGAATGTCCCAAGACCACATACGTGGGTCATCTGGCGACAAAGTGGTATGCTCGGGATTTGAGCCACAGCGGTTGTTACCTAGCCAAACATCATAGCCAGCCTTGCAAAGGTAGAATGCCAGACTGTCTTCGTCGTTGGTGCAGAATGCGCCAGCGCTTTGAAGCAACCCGTGGACTAGGAGGACGGGATACCGCCTCGGAGCCTCTTGGCTCCTCGGATTTTGCATTTTCGGCCTGGTGAATACCTGGGGTCCACGTTCACGCCTTGCTTCAGGCGAAAGCGCAGTGTACTCTTGAGGATTGAACACGTGCCACAGGGTAATGATGAAGCCATCCTCTGTTTGCACGCGGAATGTCTCGACGTCAAGGCCAACCCGACGGGCATAGTATGCGACATCACAAACAATGGGATCTTTGCCGCCTTCCAACGACGGACACTCCTCCAAACCCTGTTCCTCGTCGGTGTCCCTTTTCTGCTGACGTAGATGCCACCTGCGATCGGCTTCGGCGCGCGCTTTCCTTCTTACAAGCTCTTCTTCGTAGAACGCGCGCTGTGTATCTGGGTTGTGACCGGTCATCCGTAGCCGAGCGTCCGTGATTGCGACTGCGGCCGTGCGCACGAGGGCCCCGACAAATATGGCCGTCAAAAAGCACAGCGACAGGACGAAAGACACACCGATAAACATGTAGTCTTGTATCCGGCGGGTGGCAGAGGGAGGGCCGTAGGAAGGCATGGGTGGGAAGAGCGGGTGTTCGGCCGTCAAGAAGCTCAGATCAGGCGTGTATTCCTTCTCCGCGACTGACGCCCGACCCCCTCCGGCATAGTTTCGGTCATGGAGAGTGTCGCAGTCGCCTATCTCCATGTCTGTGCAGCCCTTTCCCTCGGGGTGTACTGTGGAAGACTCAAAGTGTCCGACTTTGCCGGCATGGGGGGAACGGTCATTTTTCTCCGCACGTGCCTTCGACACGAGGGGTCGGAGAGGTATGGTGGTGATTGACATGGTCGTGAATCTCAATCGTCAACCGGAGTCCAAATGGGTCATTTTGAAGCCTTTTGCCGAGGATCAAGCAATGGTGTATGAAGACCAGGGATGATCGGATTAATCAAGCAACTGCTGTGTTACCCCGGTGCACGCCAAGCCCGATCGGAGTTTCGATCACGTGAGTCAGGGACACAGTGGGTCAACTGGACCAATAGGAGAGGGTCTCTTTCCAGAACTATAAATATCACTCAAGTCGGCTCGATGCTCTCCTGTCCTTGCTCCAGATTTCAGGGCTGATCACGATTAGCGAGGCATTGGCATAATTTCTTTGTTTCCGTAACTCTAAACAACCTTATTCTGTGGGGTATGTCTGCGATTATGGTAGTCAACCTATTACATCTTCGTTGCAAGTTGAAGACAGGTCTTGCAACTACAGCATTTACTCAATCGTTTCAAAACCAACAGTCGCTCGTGGGGAGAAAGAATTTTCTAAATCTATTTTTCCCAGATCCCATGTGTTTTGGATCTTGGCGCGGTGTGGGGTATCAAATATGCTAAACTTCAGTCCTTTCACTCCCAGCGGCCGCCATTACCTCTCTTTCGTCGAGAGTCAGTTCACTTTTCGCCTCGCGAATTCTCACAAATAATGCAACAATGATGAGACCCAGAATCGCCAGTCCAGTTTCGTACCAAAAGACCGCTTTATAACTCCGGCGAGTCCCCAAGTCCACGGTCTGAGTTTGGACGATATCTGCGAACCCGAGCATAACTGCGATTCCCATATGCAGCGTACAGTTGATCAAGGCGCCTGCAAGACCTTGTCTTGCTTTTGGAAGATTGGTGGTGATGAAAACATTGGCAAGGTTGAAACTGATGTCGATGCCAATTGTGCCGCAGATCATCGATGGGAAGACGTACGCCCAGTAATTCCCCCCGACGGGGATCACAGCAAACAGAAGCCCCGATCCCACATATCCCAAACATGATATCATCATCAAGATAGTTCCGGGCACTTTGTGGAATATCATGCCACCCCCAACCGAAAGAATCAGGCCGCCTACTCCCATGGGTGCAGTCCATGCCACGATTTGCATTGGAGAAGCTCCCATGATGTCAGACATGCTGGAAGAAGTCGTTAGCCATGGAACATCAAAGAGGGAGCAGAAAGCCATTCACTTACTATAACACAGCGTACAACAAAAATATACCCAGCGTTCCGTACAAAAGGAGCAACGATATGACCAACGGCAGCATATATCTCACTTTGAAGATATCGCCAGGAAGGAGTGGATTCTTGACAACCCATCCTTCGACATAAACCATGAAGCCAAGGATGATCAATCCAAGGACAAGGAAAAGAGGAATGTACGGCGTTTTCCAACCTTGTGGCGCGTGGGCGCTGTCGGCAATGGCAAAGACGATAAGTACCGCCGCCGGAACAGAGAGGCATGCACCTGGCCAGTCCATTGTGACACCAGATTTCCGTTTCTCTGCATAGTCTCGCGGGATGGAAAACAGCGCGAGAGCTGCAGTGATGGCCGAGAAGATTGCGCCGAAGAAGAAATACCATCTCCAAGTGAGATATTCACCGGCCAGACCAGAAAAGAAAATGCCAACAAAGAACCCCAGTGCGGCGCAGGCACCGTAAATACTGAACACGATGTTCTTTCGGGGGCCTGGTCTGTAAGTGCTGCCGAGAATCATGATTCCGGAGGGAAGAAAGGCGGCCAGAGCAAAGCCTTGCAGCGCTCGAAAAATGACCAACATCAACCATGTCTGAGAGATGCCACACAGGATTGACGATATTGTCAGCCATATAGCTCCTGCGTTGTAGATTGCATAACCCCCAAACATATCCGTCAACCGGCCGAAGATGAGGAGTGTCGACGTGACTACCAACGACAGTGCGGTTGATGGCCAAATTGCCGAGGCTTCGGGAAGATTGAGCTCTTTCACAAGAGTCGGAAGTAGCACATTCGAGCCTGAGATGTAGTATTCCTGTAGAAAAGTTAGACTCCCCGCCACTGAAGCTATTCGTTGCAAGTGAGGATGACTTACAGCCAGAATCTGAGACATGAAGATTGATAGGCAAAAGGAAATCTCTGACCATGCTCCCTTGAAGCATTTTGGTCTCTCTCGTCCCAGTCGTTCTAGGTCGGCAAGCTCCTGGTCTATTCTGGCTTGCTCCAAGTCGTGTGGCAAACCCCCATCTTTGGGAGCGAGCGTCTCTGGTGCGCCCATTGGGCTGTATCAGATATTTTTCAATATCGACGAATATAAGCTTCACAGTAGATTTCGATTTCTTGAGAGAACTAGAAGATGATTTATATTCAAAGGATGCAGTAGTAGCCACATTTCTAAGCTATGACGCCCCCGTAGCCAGAGGGGCAAGGACCCAGTGAAGCCCCGTTGTAGCATTAGTTGAAGAATAGTGCCCATTTTCGGACAAGACATACGGGATATTATGGAGAAAACGGCCGTGATTTGTTGAAGAACTGGATATGGCACCTTTCTCCCGAAAAAAAAAAGTCCAATGCCAAGGCTTCGACTTTGAACTTCCATTTTCGGAAGTTGTCGGGAGTGGGGCCCTCAAAGTTCGGCCTCGTGGATATCCGGACATCTTTCATTCGAGATGGCCAGTCGAGAACGGAGCACACAATCTAAGGTCCACCTAGAGGCTTCCAGAAACGATATAATGAAGTACCAACACTCTCAACCTCTCCGTGGACTGATTATCCTGCATTAGCCACCACTTCCAAGTTTGTACGGTGTACATGCTCGGGGTAGGTTGGAATTTCCAAGACCTCCATGAGCTTATATCAGAGCGTTCTATCTCATGAATGTTGCGCGAGTCAACTGATGCAGACATGATACGCTTGCATCTTCCTATTCTCTTCCAAGGTTCATAAAAAGATTGGAGACAGTTGGTGGCATTAAACCACCATCACGAAGGGTATCACCAGGATTGCATAATGGGCCAGATTTGGATAAGGTGGATGCTTGTTGCGAAGATTCATCAGGGATCAGGGCCTCCAGGGTCGACTTGGTAGCCCTGGAGCTCCGAAGACCTCTCCCTCTGCTTTGCTTTTGCATTTGCTTTCCGACATTTCCTTCTTTCTTGATTTCATTTTCTCGCTCGCGGTCATGTCGCCCCATCTACATACAGCCTTTTTGCTGATCTATCAATTTGACTGATTTACTGCTTTCATGCTTCGTGATCACCGTCAAATTCATTATTCTCATATAATGGCATTACATTGCGTCGGTCCTTGACGCCCTCAGTGGTCTTTTTCTAATTCACGCTAGACATGCGACGGGCCTCCAGGTCAAGCGCAATCTATTTCTCTGTGAGATCCCATTGGTGGCGGTTTCGATTCTGAAGATCACGGCAGGCGATAACAAAGAACGCAAGATGAAATGCGCTAGGGAAAATAGTTAGCGGATTTGGTGATTACGCAGTTCCAACAAACAAACCCTGTGAGACCCATCACTGCTGCACTTCCGATTCCCAGAGCATCCATGTGGGTATCATTGAGGCCAAATGACTCGTTTTTGGTAGAGTCTTTTAGGCCCAGGATCGTGGAAATAGCGGTGGGGGTCATGTAGAAGACGTTGTTGAGCCCAATTGTTGCCAGGAGACTGATGATCGCATAAATAGCTGTCATAGCCGATAAGGCTAAGTCAAAAATGATCGACAGAACAGGATGAACCTCCATCCTTATCTCGAGGAAGATTATATGGACCAATGACCAGCCCACTGCAGCCATGGTCTAAAGAAAAAATCAGAAATGGGGGCTCTATGGAGAT
Organism: Penicillium olsonii; assembly: GCA_911174995.1. Lineage (NCBI taxonomy): Eukaryota > Fungi > Ascomycota > Eurotiomycetes > Eurotiales > Aspergillaceae > Penicillium > Penicillium olsonii. The sequence goes on from CAJVNO010000044.1 coordinate 1,007,847, forward strand.
TTGCGGGGATCTCGCACCAGTCCTAATCCGAGATAGTCACTCGCGAAGTAAGAGCAAATCATTGCGATGGTGCCAATTGCAAAACATGTTATGCGAAGAAGCAGTCTCTCGCCTCCAACTTGAGAAGAAAATGGGCCGGTCATCTTGCCAGAGATCAAAATCCAATATTCCCAAAGTCAGATTATAGATGGAATCGAGTTGGAATTTCGATTCAAATACTGTACTGGTCAGGCAGTGCTGCATCAAAAGAAGTATAAATCTCAGCGTGAAGCAGATGCGAGAATCCGCTAAAGTATCAAGCAAATCAAAACTGTTGAAAATTCCGGGCTTATGGACAATAACTTGTTTTTGGTATAGCTTTTCAGCCTTGGGTTATCGATGAGATCACTGTGGGCACCGTGCGAGCTACTCTGGGGCTTAGACGGTGCCCGAATCGCTTAAAAAAGAACCAGGGGCCGTGGCTGCCCGGTGCCAAGGTCTTACCGCATATACGATGCAATGCCAACGGCTTCAGTTTCGCATGCGCAATGTTTGATTCCAAGTCAAATCTCCATGCACTTTTTGCAAGTTCATACAGTTTATGACATATTGAGATAACCTGCCCACGGACGAAGGCTATCGGTCCTGCATGGATTTTCGACTCCGCTCAGTCTCCACTCATCCCGTCATAAGCCTTGCTTAATCTAAACAAGCTCTTAGAATAGCAACCAAAACATCAAGCTGGCATAAGAAATATACCAGTACTAGGTATGCAAATACTGTAGAATACTACTACCTAGTATTATATCGGTCTTCGGCTGGAAAATTCATGTCTAGGTGTCCACGGGTGTTATATATCGAGGCACCGACACCGGTATCTGTCTGTCTTTGTCATCTCGGCTTGTCCCCTTCGGTTGAGCTCAATCAATCCATTCACTGTCTGATTTTCGCCCCAGCGTGGCCCTAACAGTACGAGGGCCCATCTCAACGTACGGCGTGGTTTATACTACCTTACTAGGTAGGTAGTAGTGGCTAAAAATGCCTGAGGCACGGAGTGCACCTGGGCAACCGAGAAGGCGGGCCCACTCCGGGCCCCGGGGGCTTGTTTGTACGGAGTAGTCCACTGCTGCTTTGGCAACCTTACTACCTAGTAGGTAGATAGAACATGGATTCTTGCAAGTGCCCAGTGGTGCTCAGTGTTTGATACCTTATCTCAATGCTCTGGTTATTTCCAACCTTGAACCTTGGAAGGATCCATTGAGTCCACCTGAAGTACATGTAGTATTTTCCGAGGTCTTTTAATATATAAACAGGCCATGTCAGTTCCTACCTAGTAGGCTCTTCCAAGGTTGACACCCACCGGGGTGTTACCAGCAATGCTCCTAATGCATTCAATATCCCGGCTTACAGGCGGTAACAGCCCTAGAGACCACCGCGGGTAAAGTGCATCTACTAAGTACATCATGGATTGTTACCGACAAGACGATTTTCCTTCCAACTTGGATGCCTTTCACAGATAAAAAGGCAAGAGAAGCAAAAAATGATGACCGACGCAGGGATCGAACCTGCAATCTCTTGATTCGTAGTCAAGCGCCTTGCCATTGGGCCAGCCGGCCTGATAAGTGGATCATTTCTGAAACCACTCGGCTCGGAAGCATGAGGCCGTTAGGCCACATGAGCTTCTGATGAAAGAACCGGCCTTTTTTGCCTACATGTTCCAGCAACAAAGAAGTGGCTTCGAGGCATCGCACTCTTCGCCGAATCAGTCTAGTTGAACGACTAGTTCCCAATACAAGTCACATAACTTGCCACACAAGGGATTTCCATATCTGGTTTTACTGCCGTATATTCTCATATCATCAAATTTCATATTCAGGCATCTCCAACGCAAGAGCTCGTTTGACTCGGTGTCACATGCTATCCACGCATTCTGCACAACTTGACAGACATACAGACTGCAGTATCTGCTCAGGCCCTGCGAAAGCCCGTAAGAGTCAAGAAGGGCGTGGAACATTAAAACCTTGATGAGATCCACAAATCGCCAAAACTCTAGGAAATGTTTGTACACCGAGGGACTATCCATGGATGGAGACGTCCACTGCAACCAAACCTCATATATATATCTGGCGAGTTTTGTACGAGTACGCCCAAAGCCGATCCACAAGGACCCCATATTGCCTGCAAGCGAGGCCAGAACTTAAAGTAGATGGAAAGGAGATGGGGCAGGCTCTCCCAAGATCCAATGAGCAAGCTTCTTATTATAAGCAACGTGGGAATAGAGGCATCAATCGGAGACTTCGGTGACACGTCGGCAAATGTCCGATTGCTCAGTGAGCTAGTCGTGGGGCATGGATTTGGGGGCCAGCCTGAGTCTACGCGACAATTGAGACCAGCGTCTATTAACTTTCGGACTAACGTTATCTAGCAGGGGTGTGTACATGTTCCCAGGACTGTAGCTTTACCAGGGTGTGAGGAAAGGGTCATCCCTGGCGTGGCGCTGGAATTGCCGAGAGGAGTGGCGGTAGAATTGAGGATTTCAGGTTTTGTGCGGTCCTCGAGGGCTCTAACAGCGAGGTTATTTAAGCGGTTGGCGAGAAGCGGTTAGTAAAGTGAGGACCTTAGGAGTTAGGAGTATAAGTGGATATGGCGTCGGGAAATAAATGATACTACTCACATAGCACCTACAGTAGTGTAGCTGCAGTACTTGTAGCTTGTTCCACAGAGCTAGACAGGGTTTGCAGTTGCCTTGGGTTGTCATTGGTGCATGCGACGCATGTCGACTTCCAAGGTTGACAAATTCGTGAAGTGAATGTAAGATTAAGCATTGTACTAGTATTTCGTGGTTTATAGGCCTGTGTATATTTAGCAGATCGGAATGGGACGTGCTCAATTTATATTTCAGATTCAAAACAAGACCTGGACATCAGCTGGAGTATAAACCGAAGGCCCAAGCCCATGGAAGTCCCAATGGGAGGATTCCCCTTAGTGGACCGATGCCCCAGAGTGGAGATCATCCGTGAGGTACGATGTCGGCCTTTCGAAAACTCTGCCACTGTAGTACTAATGCGAAGTACTGGTACTTCCTTTGGAATTTCGTTGGCGATTTCCCTTGAATTTCCTGTGAGACTGAAGCAAATAAAAGAATAAAAACAAGCGACTCGTGAGAAAGAAATAAGACGAGTAAAAAGAAAGTCTCGCCACTGCGGACCATATCGGAGGGGCTTCCGCCTGGCCGTTTCGAGGTCCACTGCGTCAGCGGGTTCACCTCTCTCCGGCGCTATCGATCCCATTTTTTGTCCTCTACATAAACCCCTCCTTCCTGTCAAAACTTGCGCACTCTCATTCGCACCAGCTCCAGGCTTCATACCTGCAGCTCAATCCCTGACTTTCCTAGAGCCTCTGCGCCATCGAGCGCGATCCCGACGCAATCATGGGTCTCTCAAAGACGAACAGGATCTTGATCCTGCTGGTCATTGACACCGCGTTCTTCCTTCTCGAACTGATCACTGGTTCGTGCGCATCTACTCCATTGCATGCGACCAATTCCTGACTGTTGCTATCCAGGTTACGCCGTTCACTCCCTCGCCCTTGTTGCCGACTCCTTCCACATGGTACGCCCACCCAGCCAACGCGAAAGAATCAAAACCTAACCCATAATCAACAGTTGAACGATGTTCTATCTCTCTGTGTAGGATTGTGGGCCGTCAAGGTCGCAAACCGCGAAACCACGTCCAACACATACACATATGGCGTAAGTGCATTTGAAACAAAGGGCGAAGAATTGTCTGACCGTGGGATCCTCTATCATAGTGGCAACGAGCCGAAACTCTTGGAGCCTTGGTCAATGGCGTCTTCCTCGTCGCCTTGTGCATGTCGATTTTCCTAGAGGCGACTCAGCGATTGGTGGAGCCGCAGGAAGTGCAAAACCCCCGTTTCGTCTGCATTGTTGGCTGCTTCGGACTGGCCTCCAACCTAATTGGCCTGGTTCTCTTCCACGACCACTCCCACGGACATGGCGGGGGCCATGACCACGGCCACGACCACGATCACGACGAGGAGCACGCCATCGAGGGAGGATACAGTGATCACGACCACGATCATGACCACGACCACGACCACAGCCACAGCCCCGTCGCGGTACCGGAATCCGAGGCTACACTCGTCCAATCTACCACAGAGCCTGGCTCTCCCATGTCGCGCAAACGCCGCGACACCCAAACCCGTAGCTCCAGGGGCTACAGCGCTCCCAACGGACGTGGCTTCGTCAGTGCCGAGGACATTCCAGTGCTTCCAGAGCGACTCAGACAAGGAATTATTGCGGCCAGTCAATATCGCAGCGAGCAATCATCGGATTCGGAGGGTCGCGAGGATGACGATATCCCGTCTGAACGATCGGGCCTGCTTCGCCACCGGGACCATGCTACAAATTACACCGACGAGGGCGTGCCGGCCAGAGTTCACGACCACCGGGACGAGGACGTTCACAAATCGCACAATCACGCGCAACCTAAGTCAAAGGATCAGAAGAAGGGCCACAGCCACGACCTCAACATGCGTGGTGTCTTCCTCCACGTCATGGGCGATGCGCTTGGAAACATTGGTGTCATCGTTTCAGCTCTCATCATCTGGTTGACCGACTACGAATGGCGCTACTATGTTGACCCCGGTATCTCCCTCGTGATCACCTTGATTATTCTTGCTTCCGCTATTCCCTTGTGCAAGGCCGCATCGCGCATCCTGCTCCAGGCCGTGCCCCCCGGAATGAGCATCGACCACATCAAGGAAGATATCGAGCGACTTCCCGGTGTTATCGGATCTCACCATCTGCATGTTTGGCAATTGAGTGACACCAAGATCGTGGCATCAATTCACCTCCAGGTCGACACCGAGATCAAGGGCGAAGGCTCGGAGCGATACATGCGTCTCGCCAGACAGGTGCGACGTTGTCTCCATGCCTATGGCATCCATTCCTCCACCATTCAACCCGAATTTGCGCCTGAGAGTGACGTCGAAGACAATGCCCAGGCCGGCTCTTCCCGTGGCACTGAGGATCTCCCCAGTCGTGCTCCCAGTGTCCGGGACGGTGACTCTCAAGCCTGCCTCCTTGAGTGTGACGAAAACTGCGCTCGCGGAGGCCAGTGTTGCCCCAAAAAGTGAATTTGATTCTTTCATGCGGTAACTGGCCACGAATTTATCTTCATTCGGTCCTTACTCATGTCCCCTAAAATATCATTACCCCAATTGGTTTTCCCTACTCAGATACCCCTTCATCCCTCTCTCATTACCCCCGAGAGGCTCACTCTCCATCCTTGACTGCCCGTCCATATTACCTGCTACCCTAGAGTTCCCTTGGTGATATCATGTTCTTCGAACACAGAATGATACACAGCGTGACATGCCATAATTTTCTGCCCTAGGCTTGATACGCGTTGGATTGTGTCGCGTGGCATTCTGCATGCATCCCTACTTATTCCTAATAAATGCAATTTGCGGATTTTCCATATATCAAAATACTGTACGGAATACATTGATCGAGTTCCAAAGATGAAGTTCACAAATGGCCGCATGTACCAGATATTCCCTAGCGGGTGGGAGGGATGTCCTATTTGGGATACGGCCACTTTGATGAGAGCCCTGGAGATATTTCAAAGGTTGGCGGCTCTAAGGTTGTATAGGGAATGCATTAACTAGGCACCAGTTGACCAGGGGTTATCCATGTCATCCCATCCTTGGCACCATTTCTAGAGTTATTTTAAATGTAAGAACCTTTTGGTATGTCACTCTGTTTCTCTTCCCATTTGTTCACATCAAGTATATTTGGAAACAACATATCCCATACTATATCACCTCGCCTACCTTCATGTCTATACTGGGCAGGATAACGCCAATACAAAGCGTCTTTTCGGCCATGGGGGATCGTGCCTTGATCATCGGGAAGATTCACGAAACCGTGAGAAACTTCCTAAATAAACGTGACTCTTCGACACCAACTACTCCACTACGAATCACTGGCGACACGCCTAATAGCATTCTTGATCATTCCGACTTCTTGAAATCAATCCATACGATTGTCCAGGAGGTTCAAAATTCCATTTCAACATGTCTTCCGGACGCTGAAACTCGCTGGGTTGCTGTGAGCAAGTTTGAAGGACGCCACTCCTTCTTCGTACTGGACATCAACAATGTTGAGTACGATTATGAGTCTGCTCATATGTGTCTTGCCAAAATCCCTGTTTATGTTCTTCGATTATCCAGAGCACCCAAAATTTTCAGATACCAGCCGCAGGATCAAAAGCTGGCCGTCAAACTTGCAGAAATGCACAATTTGCATGGAAGAGATCCCCTACCTTTGTTCGATGACCATACTCGACCTCGTGTATACGACTCTCCTCGTGATCTACAGTCCTGATAACTTTGATTCGTTCTCTCTTCCGATCTTAATATCGAGATACTGTGTTTGGAGGATGCCTATTTGCTTCAAAAAAGCTGCAAGAGGAGAATGCTCAAATGGAAAAGGAAAGGTCTTGAGTGCTAAGATTTATCCAGTATAGATGTTTCGTGCTGTAGTTCTGCGTGGATGCTATCTTTAAACTCCACGTGACCCGACCCACCGACACATCTCGACCCGAAGCTTAAACAGTGATCCCCCTGTTCCCAAGATGTCACCTTTCACAGCTCCAATCCCCTCATTCCTTTGATCTCAGTTGGCTACCTCCACGTAGCATGACCTGCCACTCCTTTTGCTGAATTCTCCCCTTTTGTTTGGGGTCAAGCCACCCTGTCATCTTGACCCTCGGTCAAGTTGAGCTAAACATGACATTCGCCTACCCGCGCAACACAGGCGCATCCTTGCCATCCTCGCTCCCTTTATACAACCCGAAGCGCCCACAGTCCCCGACCATTCTGAATCGGGTCGCCGAATATATACCTCCAGTGGCCAAGCAATGGCTTTCTCCGAGCACCGCCTATCGGAGGTGGAGAGCCAACGGGGCGGGGTTTAAGGTCACGGCCAAGGATGTTGTCAAGAATGTCTTCACAATTCCAAATGCAATTATTCTACTTTGGATGTTTTCAATTCGGTGGGGAGAGCGCACGGTTTTTGAGGATCACATAAACCGGTGCCTATGGGATAGTTGGGAAGACTGGGTGAGCATTCAGTGGCGCGTTGTCACAACCGATCCGATTCTGGTAAAAATATACTGACGATTGACCCGCATACTAGCCCAAAGATGCAACTCCGCACCACATTGCCTTTATTGCCGACCCCCAGCTCGTTGATCCCCACACCTACCCCGGCCGACCATGGCCTCTGTCGACATTAACAATGCGATATACCGACCAATATATGCGCCGATCCTTCTCCTTGATCCAGGACCACCTTGAGCCAGACTCGGTGCTGTTTCTTGGCGACCTTTTCGATGGTGGGAGAGAATGGGCAACCGCGACAAGTAGCAGTCCCGAAGCTCGCTGGAAGGGATACAAAGACCGGTACTGGAAAAAGGAATTCGGACGGTTCGTCAAAATTTTTCTCGACCCATGGGAAAAAGCCAATAGACCTAGCGTCGATGGACGGGGCCGGAGATTGCTTGCCAACTTACCTGGGAATCACGACCTCGGGTTCGGAAATGGAGTCCAGGAGCCTGTCCGGGACCGATTCGAGAGCTTCTTTGGAAAGACGAACCAGGTCAATGTGATAGGCAATCACACTTTCGTCTCAGTCGACTCCGTTTCCTTAAGCGCGATGGATCAGCCTGATCCGCTGACAGGCAGTTCACCAACATCGAGTGACGCAAACCATGCGATTCGCCCGATCTGGAAAGAAGCAGATGATTTTCTGGACAAGATGGCTATCCACAAGGCTAAGGCGGAGACCGATGAGCTGCGGATGCTCAGAAATCAGAGCGAGGGGCATCTCTTTAATTATCGTGTTGTCGATGCCGTTGAGGCGACACTTCACCATAGGCAGGAGCAAGTGAGCGCCGGCTTCCCGACTATCCTGCTCACCCACGTTCCTCTCTACCGGAAGGCAGGAACTCCCTGCGGCCCTCTACGTGAGCACTACCCGCCTTCCTCGCCCGAAGAGGATTTACAAGAGGATGAGCGAAATGCCATCAGTATATCCGCTGGGTATCAATATCAGAATGTCTTGACGCAAACCGTCTCGACCGAAGTTATTTCCAAAGCCGGACCCAATGTTGTGCAGGTCTACTCCGGCGATGACCATGATTATTGCGAAGTCTCACACCGGGAGTTCAACGGCTCACCAAATGAAATCACCGTGAAGAGTATATCCTGGGCGATGGGAGTCCGCCGCCCCGGATTTGTTCTTACAAGTCTATGGCATCCAATCGACCCCAAGACGGGCCGCGCGCTTCACGAAGGGACCCCTACCATCCAAAACCACCTCTGTCTTCTCCCAGACCAGCTGGGAATCTTCATACATTACCTCACTATCCTCGGTCTCAGCGTTCTCATCCTTGCCCTCCGCTCCATCTACCACGCCATTTACTCGCCTGAGCCTTCCACAGATAGTATTCTTCCCCTCGCTGAATACGGACGCCCCTCCCACCAATCCCATACCTCGGGTGCGTCTAGTTCTACCATGCCCTCGGGTGGCTTGGCTAGCCGTGGTGGCATCCCAGCGTCCACTCGCTACCCCGGCACAAACTATCCCCAGGACCCATATCGCGTAGACGATGAGATGGACTCATTCCCCAAAGGCAAAAGGGAATGGCGTCCGGCATCGGCGCAATCGCGATCTCGATTTTCACTCATCACGGGAGACTTGTACTCGTCCATTCTATACGTGGCCAAAGTGGTGCTGGTCGTGTACTTCATCCTCATCTGGCGCTGGTAGCTAGTCCGAGTGGGTCTGGTCATGTCTCGGTTTTTCCCTTTTTGCTTTTTTTTTCTCCAGCGAGGATAGACGATAAACAAACAATTCATCGGACCGAGCCGAGTCGGCCTAATTACAAAGAATCGCATTGATCATCTGATGTCCACGGATCTATTCTCAGCCTCAAAAAACAAGACTTGTTGCTAGCTCCCGAGCTGCGCCACTTTTTTTTTCTCTGCCAGCTGACCGGGATATTTTTATTCCCCGAGATCCCGACCCCGGTCGTGACCCCCCGGATTTGACATTGTCTCCGATGATATCCCGGCAGGACAATTATCGGGAAAGCCTCGGGTTGATGGCCCAATCCGATCGACGGGAAAATACCGCACCCTGTTTTGTGTTTCGCCAAGATTCTGGCGCGGGCCGTGAGATCCTGCTGCACTGTCCACAGATTCCTTCCTGCTGTTGAGGGTGGATTGCATGGGAATGTTTTGGGAAGAGAGTTACAAGCACTATACTATACTGTACTGTACAAGTATGGCCGAAAATCCTGGAGATCCTCGAAGCAAGGAGAAAATCAAGAAGTCGCATGGCGGTGGAGCCTGTGAGTACTGTACTGTATGTACTCCGTACGGATGTAAAAAACTCAACGGGTAATATTAATAGGTGCAAAACTTCCATTCCCAACTTGTCCATGACACGCGAGAATGCGGGGCCTGGTTTGATCTGGCCGTATTGTTGCTCCTTTGGCCTCCGGTGAGCAACTCTAACCCGGGGTTTGGAGTGAGCCGTCAGGGATTGACGACATCTACTGCGGATCATGGCTTGTGAGGGCTGGTCATTGGTCTCCCCAGATGACTCGAGCCCCTACGAACCTGGGGAAATACGCACTGAAGTGAGGGGAAAATCTGGAGATGAGCCATTAGTTGGGGGTGAGGTTCGATGCAATCTCCCAAACATTCCTCGCCCCCAGTGTTTACGGTACACATTACAAACTAGAAGACTACGGAGTATACTCTATGCAAGAAGCAGAGAAAAAAGAAAGAGACAATTAATTCCTCATTTCCTGTGTGCCTTCTGAAGATCTGTCCCTTCCAATTACTGTGTAGAGAATATGCCAGAAATCCCGAGACACCTTGGACGGCTAGAGGAAAATCCAGGCCGTTGACCAGTTCCCGAAGCGGCAGGCCGATGCCGATCGGATCCGTTTTCGGCATCCCCCGATTTTCCTGTCATGTGCAGACACATGGCTATTTCCGTCCCGATCGCACTAGAATCCGATCTCAAACCCTGTCGGCTTCCATCGACATATCCATCTCTCGTGGTATGCAGCATTCCACGGCCATGCACCGATTCAATAGGGAGCTGTAATATTACCAATGAGAGAGCCCAGCCAAGACGCAACAAGCAAGGCCCAGGGCAAACTTTTCTCGAATCCTCGGCTCAGCGCTGAGCCAATTTGCGCGTGTGACCAATGGCTATTTCGGATTTCGCCGGGGGCTGAGTGGCCCCACAGCGCATCCAGACCGCATTGGCTCCCCCACGGTCGGCCCAAACCCTATCCCCAGGCTCGAAACAATGGAACCATACCAAATTACCAAAATAATTACTACAGGATTCTTCGACAACCACGCTAGTCCCTGGATACCTTCCTGGGATTGGACACGATGCACACTTCGGCCTTGGCCCCCGCGGTCTCGCTGCTTTCGGGTTCTGTCTTGTCTACCCCGGCCCGGCTTGTGTGGGTGGCCATGTGGTAGAGTTTTTCTGGGGGAAAAAACTACAAATAGGAGGATCGTCCTCGACGTTTTTGCTCTGCATCTACATCTTCTCTACACACTCAATCTTCACATCACTACATCGACCTACTTGCTCCTCTCTGCTAAGCGGATCTACTCTTCTATCATCAATTGACACCTACTACACCTACACCTACACCCATATCGATCAAACCAGTTACTCCTACTCCAATGGGTTTCGCTTTGAGAAGGCCCGATGATGCCGTGGGCTCTGCTGCCCCGGCCATCTTGATCGGCCTGTTTGTTGCATTCGGTGGTGTTCTCTTTGGGTAAGTGCCAGCCTTAGACCCGGCCTAGCTGCAGCTCTAACCATATATCAGTTACGACACCGGTACCATCAGCGGTATTCTCGCCATGAAGTACTGGCGTGAGACTTTCTCAACTGGTTACATCAACAAGACAGACGGCATGAAGGATGTCACCTCCTCCCAGTCCTCCATGATCGTGTCTCTCCTCTCTGCCGGTACCTTCTTCGGTGCTCTCTTCGCTGCCCCCATCGCGGATAAGTTTGGTCGTCGCCTGGGCATGATCATGGATACTGGTGTCTTTGTCGTCGGTGTCATCCTTCAGACCATTGCTACCTCCATCCCCCTGTTTGTTGCTGGTCGTTTCTTCGCTGGTCTGGGTGTCGGTCTGCTCTCCGCAACCATCCCCCTCTACCAGTCTGAGACCTCCCCCAAGTGGATCCGTGGTACCATTGTTGGTGCTTACCAGCTGGCTATTACCTTCGGTCTGCTCCTCGCTGCCATCGTCAACAACGCCACCAAGGATCGCAACGATACCGGTTCCTACCGTATCCCCGTCGCCATCCAGTTCGCCTGGGCCATCATCCTTGTTGTCGGCATGATCGTTCTCCCCGAGACCCCTCGCTTCCTGATCAAGCAGGACCGCTACGAGGAGGCCACCAAGGCCCTCGCTCGTCTTCGCCGCATGGACGTCAACGACCCTGCTGTTGTTGCTGAACTTGCCGAGATCCAGGCTAACCACGAGTTCGAGATGCGCCTTGGAGCTGCTAGCTACCTTGAGATCTTCCGCGGCACTCTCGGTAAGCGTCTTGCTACTGGATGCGCCGTCCAGGGTCTGCAGCAGCTCGCCGGTGTCAACTTCATCTTCTACTACGGCACCACCTTCTTCCAGAACTCTGGAATCCAGAACTCCTTTGTCATCACCCTCATCACCAACATCATTAACGTCGTCTCCACCTTCCCCGGTCTCTACATGGTCGAGAAGTGGGGTCGTCGCCCTCTCCTGTTGTTCGGTGCCGTCGGCATGTGTGTCTCTCAGCTGATCGTCGCCATCGTCGGAACAGCCGTCGACTCAGACGTGTCAAACAAGGTTCTCATCGCCTTCGTCTGCATCTACATCTTCTTCTTCGCTTGCTCCTGGGGTCCCGTCGCCTGGGTCGTCACTGGTGAGCTGTTCCCTCTCAAGGCCCGCGCCAAGTGTCTCTCCATCACCACTGCCACCAACTGGCTCCTGAACTGGGCCATCGCCTACGCCACCCCCTACATGGTGAACAGCGGTCCTGGCAACGCCAACCTCCAGTCCAAGGTCTTCTTCATCTGGGGTGGTTTCTGTCTCATCTGCGCTATCTTCGTCTACACTTGCATCTACGAGACTAAGGGTCTCTCCCTTGAGCAGGTTGATGAGCTTTACTCCAAGGTTTCTTGTGCCTGGAAGTCTGTTGGCTGGGTTCCTTCTGTCAACTACGCTGATGTTCGGGATGTCTCGAACGGAAAGTCTGGTGATCTCGCTCAGCTTGAGATTGATGCCGGCGAGAAGCGCGCTGAGGGCGCTACCCACCACGAGAGTGTTGGTGCTAAGGCTGATGTCTAAATGTGGTTTGATATCACGGAACGCTTAATGATCTTATATCCGCTATATTTGCATGTCTTGTTTGTTTGAGCGTGGCTTGGGACTATTTGTTTACTGTATAATTCTTTCTTCATGGTTATATATCTCTTTGAATCTCGAGGATTTCAATATCATACATCATATTATCTTCAAACAATTCTGCTCCAGATCGTATCGAAATCATTTTAATGTCCAATTGTTCAGGGGGTGGATCCTTGAAAATAGCTAACTCCGGAGAAGGTAACCTTGGAAATCTTCCAAGCTGGGACCAAGCTTCACTGTACTAGGTACGTTGATTGCCCGGGTGCCCGGGTGGGCACAATCTAAGAGGGGCAAACTTGGGAACTGTACAAGTCTATATTCTAAAAGTTCTGACTAGATCATCTTGTGTACATCTGCAAATCCACCATTAGGCCTATTGTCCGCGAGCGCCCAGATCGTCGCCTCAATACGGGCCCGTTGTCTTTTTTCTTCGCTCGAGCTGTTGTCCTTGAAGACCACGTCCATCTCCTCCAATGTACGTCCCTTCGTCTCTGGAACAAAGAACCAGCACCACACGAATGATAAAGCACAGAAAAGGCAAAAGAAAACATAGGTGCCGTAGCCGGTGTTCTGTATAAGCGGCGGCGTAATGAGCCCGATAATGAAGTTGTTAAGCCATGCAGACATTGTCGAGTAGGCCATTCCTTTGGCACGTAGAGCAGAAGGGAAAATCTCGGCCGGCATTGCCCAAGGAATTGGACCCCAGGTGGCTCCGTAAGTGAGCATAAAGACCAATAAGAATGCGACGCAAACCCAGGCTTGGACTGGGTAAGAAGGCCAGTCTGATTGGTATTGACTCATGAGGACGGCGATGATGAGGTGGGCAATCGCCATGCATGTCGCACCTCCGAAGAGCAAAGGGCGGCGACCAAACTTGTCCATTCCCCATAATGCCCATAGACAAGCGACTAGCTGGCATATGTTCACAACACCGGACATGTTGAGCTGCATTTCGTAGTCGAGGCCCATTCCTTCGAACAAGCTGGGTGAGTAATAAATCAGAGCGTTGACGCCACCGAATTCTGTATAGAACATCAGTAAGCTTCGAATTTCATGGGGATAGAAAGGAACAGGATTAACGCAGGTGATACCATCTGGGAACCTCGGGTATTGGGTTTACTCACGTTGGAAAAATAGCAGTCCAATACCAACATGAGTGCGCTTCCAGCATCCCTTGCGGAAACAGTCCAAGTAACTCCACACATGAAGCATAGCTCGACTTGAGTAGCTTCCATCCTGACAATTGGGATGACGCAAAATGCCCACTTCCGTGCAGTAGACGGCTTCGGATCGAATATCGACCCATTCTTGTAATACGCGTGGGTCAGTGGCTTCTACTTTTCGCAGCTTGCAAAGAACCTGGAGCGCTTCTTCATCACGTCCTCGGCTAGCCAGCCAACGTGGTGAGTATGGGAGAAAAGGTATGCCGGCACCGAGAACCAGGGCAGGTATGATCTGTGAGAATGTTCAGCAATATGTAATATTGCATTTGATGAGGGATTTGTACCTGAATGAGGAATGGGAGCCGCCATGACCACTCATTTGGAATGAAACGGGTTGCATACGTGATGTAAAAAGCAACCACAATAGCTGCGACAATCGAAAGCTCCTGCATTACGAGCAGAGTACCACGTATTTCAGGAGGAGCAATCTCCGAGATGTACAACGGCGCAACCATGGCCAGCATGCCCACACCGATGCCACCCACAAACCGAGCACCAACGAGCATCTGAAAGTTCATTGCACCAGTCTGCAGCGCGGAACCAAAGACAAAGATCCATACCGCAACGAAGATCGACCATTTTCGTGAAATCTTATCTGCGATCCATCCCTGATTCATGGCGCCAATGAATGCCCCCAGCTCAATCATTGCTGTGAGAATGCCCTTTTGAAACCCGCCCCCGGCCGCATCTGCCCCAACTTCGGGAAAGGTTTCAAGAAAATGGTCCATGGTGAGAGTTACAGATACGACGCCCTGGTCGTATCCGAACATGGCTCCTCCCAACGTTGCGAAGGCAGCACATGTTGCCACATATTTGTTTGCGAGGACGCCGCTTAAACCTGTTACATCATTTCAGTTGTAAGTATAGATTCTGATTGCTGCTTGGGTTCAGCTATCTGACTCGCGTACCGGGTGCACCGTATGGTTGACGGTCTTCTCCTGGATCTGGAATGACGGTGGAAGGATCTTCTTTCACATTGGACTCCAAGTGTTCGCTTTCTGGGGTTGATTTCGTTTCTCCCATGACTCTTGGAAATAGAGAGAGTGGCGATGATAATCGAGAAGTGCAATGGATAGAAGCAATGGAATATTGTCAAAAAGAGTAAGGTCATCCAACGGGCAGACTATAAGCCAGTCTATGCGCTGGATATCTTTCCAATATAAATCGGCAAATAGACATATTGGCCTAGTGTTGCGTTGCACCAATCCCGATGCGACTAATTCGTAACCGGTTTGTCCCCTCTACTGGGTGGCAGAGGATGATTTTCGGGCTTGACGCCATCAGGCCCCACGGGCGTGGGATAATGCGGGGATCAAAGCGCCAATTGACCGCGGGGCCCCGGAATGTCACGATTCGGACACCATTTCCCGCCTCGGATACCATGTTCCAGACGTCAAACCCCCATATCCACCGCGTGCCTCTTCAAAATTAGGACTCCCTATCCAACGGATGTTATCAAAGGGTAAACGCTGACTGGATCCGCCTACCTCGAGATCAACGCCTGGGCTAGATTTAGGCGATGAAACCACTCGGGACGAGAAGCATTTCGGCACCACGGCACGAGAAGCTGCGTAACAGCCCGCACTTGCTGCCCAGCCCGAGATCTTCAGCCGACATGAATCGAATTGAAACACCCCAACACCGGATGTTTTCAACAACGCTCAGTCGGGTAGTCGTCGGCTGAACCATGTCCCGGACAAAAAAAGATCTGCATCTCCGTACCCCTCGAGCCTGCATGTAAAAGTGCGTCATGCATATCGGGGTATTCTGTCGCATAATGTCGCGGCATACCATTTCGGCGAGCTTCCGGTCCTTTTGTTTCGGATTTGAACAAGATGGGCACCGTCTGCGAGGAGTGCATTCAAGTTCGTAATCACAGACTGCGTAAGAATGAAAATGTCTAAACTCGCGTACAAACTTGGGCTGGCCGCTGTCGCTGCGATAAACAAATCTGGCCGACATCGCCCCACAACGTGTGGAGTATTCGGCATGGAGGAGGCAGTGGTGAGAACTGGCATCGTTTCGAGCGCCCCTCCCGAGATCTCCAAGAGTAATCCACTCCTCGGAAACTGTGCCCCGTCAGAGGCCGCATTGCATCGTAAGCTTGTTGCACGTCGCGATTCTCGCTGGTGGGTATCAATCACTCGTCAGAAGCCGAGTTCTTCGGCGCTGCTAGCCTGTCTGAGTAAAAGTCAATAGCCCTGAAGGCCCCAAAGATGGGAAAATTAATGCGTCTCGCCAAAAGCGAGTTCTGGTGCGTGGCCGAGTTTCCCAATCTAGTAATGTTGCAGTCCTTCCCTTCTGGGAATCCAAAATAGACACCTCAGGCCAACACAATCAGGTCTCTTCCTTTCCTCTCCTCTCAGCTGACAGCCTTGGAACATTGAACCTTTGCCCCTTGCTTTCTTCACCATCTTGAAGTCATCGCACAGGTCGACTGGACTGAGAGTGCATGAACTTTGGTCAAAGTCTTCGTTCATGCATCAGTGCCCCATTGGTATGATTCTGGACGATGTTAAACCAACGGGAATGAGCAGAGCAAGGCCACCACCGATGGTTATCAAACGTCTCCATGTCCCGAGCTACCTAGGTACCATGTTGTACTGACTGCCTGACATGCAGTTTCAGTTTTCGACGCACTCAGGTGACCATTGTGATTGAGTCGCTAAAAAAAGCCACATGAGACCGAATGAAGAGTGGAGAGGGATGTCCATGTTGAGGACGTGAGCTGATAGCCCAGAATGCAGATAAACAGAGACATCATACCCCCAAGGCAACCGAGGATGTTCACTTACTCACTATGCGACAAGAACCGAGGCATGGCACAGCCGGATTCCGAGTGAGAAAGGGTCTGATCTGCATAGGGCTGCCGAGACCCGCCGAACAAGCACAGAACCGGGAAGCCGGAAGCTCGGGACTCTGACATCATCGACTAGGAATATTCTGTTTGTCGTTCACATCTCAAGTTCCTTTCTGAAAATTTCGTATACAAGTGCTTCCCCGGTCGCGCAGGGTGATCATTGCCGATCGCGAAAGTCCCCAACAGTCGATCTCCCGAGAAGAATGGCCTCCGCAGCACCGACTGCGAGGCGCGCAAGCTCTCACCAGAATGGGACAATAAAGCCAGAAGATTGGCATGAGGAGGTAGATAATCCGCATTCGCGAGGCGAGGAAGGAATGCAATTTAGTGGGGATGGACTGAGCACAGGAGTCCGAATCTTGAGTGTGTACATGATGATCAGCGTGATCCACACTGGAGTTGACACTAACACCTAATCGCGTACAGGCGACGGGCGACTCGACATAAATATCGACGAACGGAAGCCTAGCATAGCAGGCTTGCTCAACCGCATCCAGCAAACGCCTTTGCAGTCGGATTGGGAGGATGTCGAAGGGAAGGAAACACAGGCAGGAATGCCGGAGACTGCGGGGACGAACTTCCCATTGAAAATGAATCTCGTGGTACAAGTCATTGGATCGCGCGGTGATATACAACCATTCATCGCATTAGGCAAAGAGCTCAAGGCACACGGGCATCGGGTACGATTAGCAACCCATTTGGCTTTTCGGGACGTTGTGCTGGAGGCTGGATTGGAGTTCTTCTGTATTGGAGGAGATCCTGCCGAGCTCATGGCCTTCATGGTGAAAAATCCTTCCCTTATGCCGGCTTTTAGTACGATACGAAGCGGAGCGATCCAGAAACGCCGTCGAGAGATGAAAGAGATCATACATGGATGCTGGAGATCATGCATTGAGATGGGCGACGGAACAAATCTTCATCAAATCAAAGAAGACCTTTGGAATGATAGCGTGGATTATCGAAGGCGTCCATTCGTCGCGGACGCGATCATCGCCAATCCTCCAAGTTTGGCCCATATTCATTGTGCCCAACGACTCGGCATACCTTTACATATGATGTTTACGTGGGTGCATTTAAGACGAAGTTTTAATTTGAGGCGCTAATGCAAATCTGCTAGTATGCCCTGGTCTCCCACACAATCCTTTCCACATCCTTTGGCTGTGCTCCACCAACAAGACTGCAAACCAACGGTTGCTAATTTTGTTTCTTACGCTGTCGTGGATATGATGATATGGGAGGGCTTGGGCGATCTCGTCAATTCGTGGCGCAAAAAAGTCCTCGCACTAGATCCGTTGGACTCAATCACAGCACCAAGTCTGATACATCGCCTCCAAGTCCCATATTCCTATCTGTGGTGAGTTTGAATGGGCACCTTCTTGAGTCGCAGCCAATAACCAAGTTCATTCAAGGTCACCGGCATTGCTACCAAAACCTCGAGATTGGAGTGATGACGTCGATATATGCGGATTCAGCGTCCTCCCATCCAAATCTGACTACAAACCTCCAAAGGAAATCGAAGAATTCTTGAAAGCAGGACCAACTCCCATTTACGTCGGATTTGGATCTATTGTTGTAGATGATCCGATAAAGTTAACGAGGATTGTGTTTGAGGCACTGGCAGATGCTGGGCAGCGAGCCATTGTCTCTAAGGGATGGGGGAATCTCGGAGTTGACGAGGTAGAGGTTCCTGATAATGTCTTCATTGTTGGAAGCGTCCCGCATGATTGGCTTTTCCGTCAAGTCTCATGCGTCATTCATCATGGAGGTGCTGGCACAACTGCCGCGGGACTGTCTCTCGGCCGCCCGACAATCATCGTCCCCTTCTTCGGCGATCAGCAATTTTGGGGAGGAATAGTGGCTGCCGCTGGAGCAGGCCCGGGACCAATTCCACACAAACAATTAACGGTCAAGAAACTGAGCAGTGCGATCGCGATGGCACTGGAATCATCGACCAAAGAGAAGGCCCAGGCGATTGCCGAAAAGATGCAGAAAGAGTCCGGGGTGCGGGATGGTGTACGGAGTTTCCATCGACACCTCGACCTGAGATCGATTCGGTGCGCCATATGCCCAGCCCGTCCTGCTGTTTGGCACGTTAAACATACAGAAATTGGCTTGAGCGCCTTTGCTGCCACTGTGTTGGTTGAGATGGAAAGGCTTAAACCCCGGGATCTTGTGCTGTAAGCGTCCCTCACCATGTTACTGTTCTTCAAATTTACTAATTCTGCAGCAATCGGGCATCTGAATATGACACTTGGAGAGATCCCGTAGGTCCGCTGAGCGCAGGTGCACAAGTACTTGTCGGCGCTATCGCAAATTTCATAACCGGAATTGGCGAGCTACCTTACGAAATGGCGACTGATCTCATCTCCGCTGGTCGAGCCATTGGACATCCAGGGAACCAATCCGACCCTATGGAAGTCGCATGTGCATGGAAAAGTCAGAGAAGAAGCCAAGATTCAAGCGGAGAAAGCGAAGAAGAGGACTACCACGATACCAATGAATATCGCCGATCTGTCGATTCAAGCGATGAGGGCGAAACGAGACTCGAAGACTCCGATTATTTGAGCGAAACATTACCCGCAACAAGTCATGAAAGAAGACAGAGCCTTCAGCTGGAGAAATCGCGGACAATGAACTGCGTAGAGTCTCCGAAACGCAACAGTGCGTTCACCGAAATGCGCAGTCATGGAAGTCGGATGTCGATGAAGCTATTGAAAACGATAATTTGGCTTCCGACAGACCTCACTCTTAGTCTGTCTAAGGGATTCCACAATGCGCCGAAGTTGTACCATGATCGCATGGTTAAATCTACGCCCAAAGTTATCGGCTTCCGAAGTGGGGTGCGGGCTGCTGGCAAGGTATGGGGCAAATTGCAACCAGTGATATTCTCCACAAGCAAGAATCCGGTCTGATTTATATTTAGGAACTCTACGATGGTTTCTATTATGGAATAACAGGAATAATCACTCAACCAAGATACGGACTCAAGCATCAAGGGGCGAAAGGAATGGCCAAGGGGATCGGGAAAGGTCTCGGTGGCGTCTTCTTCAAGCCACCTGCAGGTATGCAGCCATCCAAATAAGCCGTTCCAAGTTGTGGTGCAGAAACTAATGAATTTCAAAAATAGGTCTATGGGGACTTGCCGGGTACCCCTTGGTTGGACTGCGCCGAAGATTGCAAATATCTTTGGGCAAGAAACAGGACAATGGGATCGTGGCATCTCGAATAGCCCAAGGCCTTGAAGAAATGCATGATTCTACCCCTGAAGAGAGGGCAGAAGTAGCGCAGAAATGGCGTCTCTTGGAGGAAGACATCCGTGTTTCCTACTGAAGGTAGTCTCATCCTCTCACAACTTTCTCAATGCTCTTCCGGGGAAGGCCATGAAAGTATCACCATTCTCCAGCGTGAGCTCTAATCTGGATATTTTGGAAGCTTCCAAAGACTATATTAATTACAGGCTACGAAGTACATAATTATACGAAGAACATACCCATCTCTGCATGAATCCCTCTGTGCTATTCTGTCAAACCTAACGTTCAATAGACATAGATGAAATCCTCGTTCTTCAAGTCGGTCACATCCAACAGACCTTTGTCTTGATCAACAGAGTTCTTCTGATTCTTGTCATTCTCAAGACCAGCAGCTTCGTTTGCTTTGATCTGGTCCTTCCGAAGCATAGACATGTCAGCCACATGACCGGACTTCCCTAGCTCGACTCGCATTTTCTCGTGCTTCTTATTCAGGTATGCAAGATAAATTGGGATGAGACTGAATGTGTTAGCCTAATGAGTGTGGTGGAAAAATGTGGTCTGACTTACCCAGCCATAACTCCAACCGCGACAAACATAGCAAGATCGGCTATTAAACCTGTTCGATATAAAGGCGCATCATCGGTAGAAAAGAGAAGTGGACCAATGACATTGCCAGCACACATGCCAACAAAAACAATGCCAGACGTGCACTTCTTTTTGGTATCACCTGCGGTGTTTTGAGCTTGCCATGCATAAAGCATAGGAGTTATTCCTGCCAATGTTGAAACCTGGAGCAGAAAAGTCAGCGCAATTTTCGTTAACAGAAACTTTGGAAGATTGGTAAGAGTCCTACCAGATAGTAACCAAAAAGAAGGACTCCCTTTTGCTTTCGAGGGACTGTTAGCATTAAGATGGCGCCAACTGCGGGCATTATGCTCATCCCCGAGATGACAAGGCCCTTGCGTTGGGTGCGAGTGGCGATCCAACCGGCGCCTACTATAGCGATGACTTGAACGACGCCGAATGGGATATTGAATAGAATTGTCTGGAAGCTGTTGAAGCCAAAGGACTTGACAATCAAAGACCCGAATGACGAAATCCCGCCGCTTGCAATACTACCAACGTACTCCGTCAGTGTTTCCAAGGTTGTTGGCTGTGATCAAGTATTCAAGATACTCACGAAATCGCAACGATGGTGAAGAACCAGCAATAAGTCTTGAGATCAAGTGCCACCTCTAGGACATGGTCCCATCGCCACTTCTGGGTAACGATGCCCATTTGGTTTGCTCGGAGTCTCTCTGTAGCAATGAACTTCTCCCGCTGGTTCAGATATCGAGCGTCCATTGGTGAATCTGGCATGAGCCAGAAGACCACGAGCGAGTAAGCCACAGTCAGCAGCCCGCAGAACAAGAAGATGGTCTGATAGCGAAATAGTACAGTGCTATGAATATGACCGAGGCCATATGTGAGTAGACTACCAATTATAGCCGTGACGCCATTCATCGCACTCCAGTAGCTGACTCGTAGAGTCTGTTCACTCCGGCGCCACCACATCTGGGTGATAGCCACGCAGCACGGAGCAATCAGAGATTCAAAGGACCCGAGAACAAAGCGTAAGCCGAGGAGCGATGGAAAGTCGGTACAGGCTGTCATGATGGTAAGGGAAGAGCCCCAGAGAAATATGGCCGAAGCCAAGACCTTGCCAGTTGGAAGCTTCACGAGGATCAAGGCTGCCAATGGTTGCATTACCAGTTGTGCGAGGTAGAGTATTGACCCAAGCCAGGAGTACTGAAGACCAACCAGGTTGGCATCTTCTGAAATTCCAAAGATGGAAACATAACTATTCGTGAAGCAGGTTAGTCCATATGCTCGAGTATACAAAGCTTGAAAATTAGTACCTTAGTGTACTTTTGTCCAGTTGCTGGAAGAAATAAGCCCACAGTACAAGGACGAGTACCCGTGAGTCAATTCGACGAAGAACGGCCTTCTCTTCTTCATATGTGAAGCTGGGTTGCTCACTCGAATTATCGGCTAAGAATTCAGCAGCCTTCGAACGCGTCGCCTGCGCACTGCTATGATCTTGCTCGGGGTTTTCGTCATGAGCGACTTGGATATCATCGGTTTTGTGGGGTTTCATGATGAGCGGAGGAAGCAATTTGAGTGATTTCGAGAAGAAAAGCCGCGAGCTCACAATTATCTCTGGGAAATGTGCTCCTTTTAACAAATTTCAAAAGCTCTTAGTGTCCTCTCACCCGCTATGAGAGCATGGGTGAGATTAGGCTGAACAAGTTATTCTTTGATCAGCATGCCGCAACCTTGAAATGGATATGGACACCATGATGAAGCTCCCAGTACAGAATACCAAGCCCCAGGCCAATTTTTGCACCAATAAAGCTAGGATCGAGTGTAGCTCAAAACCAAATCGCTGGTCATATGAGCCCACTCTGCCGACGAGTTGAACTGGAATGCGGGGATAAAGATGGTGGCGCAAAGAAAGAGGAGTAATGATTGGTCTCAAGAGAGAAAGAAGCCAAGTCCTTGCCTCGGTAGCAAGTACTCTGGGGTAAAGATCTCCCGAGTAGAGCGCTAGCTTCTTTGATGCCCTGGTACATCGAGACTGGAATCCCCCAGATTTGCGAAGCCCCCACGCTAGACGCTTGGATAGTGCTCTATTTGGCTTCGACTCCCAAGTAGTCCAAAACGCCAATGACTTCAGCCAATGTCTCTAGTACTTCCGAGGTCGGACGATGCTTATCGTATCCAATCAACCCTAGTCAAGCCTGCTAAAAATCCTGGCATGTATTCAGATCAGTACAGGGGCTATACGCCTATCAAATAACCTCATTTTCCACGGCTATCAGTATCAACGTCTGTTTGCCACATTCATAATTGGGCTGTAAGAGCAGACATCACTGAATGATCTTGTATTTTTAACGCATAAACACAGTGCAGCCTCTAGAATGCTCATAACTGAAGTTGGAATATCTTCAAAGTCTGCTATAATATCTACGGAAGAGTCAAGATGTCGCTGACCTTCACAACCTGCCCAGTACGGATAGATCGGTTGGCAGCGACACCTGTGAGAATGGACGCTGCCCCATCAACATGACTGGCAGCTCTCATGTGTTCATCTGGCTCCACCTCTCCAAACAGATCTCGAAGCATCACCTCATCGCCTCCTCCGTGGCCTCCATTCCCTTGCACAACCTCGACCTTCCGTGGCTCCTGGAACAAGGGCCGCAGTAGCAATGTAATGTCCTCGGCGGCGCCTTCAAGAGACTGCTCCCCACCGGAGTTGACATAGCTGCTCTCTACGATTTCGGCTTCCAGTCTTCCGCCTGTTCCATTGAAGCTGACGCGGAAGCCCTCCCACGGCGCGTACGCGGTAAGGGAATATGTCAAAACAGTATCGTTTTCATATCTGACGAGCACATTCATCGTGTCTTCGATGCTGATTCCGTCGCCGAAGACACTCTGGTCACGATAGTAACCGTCTTCATGTTCGGCATCAAGGTAAAGAGATTTGAGCTGTGGATTCTGGTCCATGTGGAGTGCAAAGAGATCATCTTTGGCAGCTTCACTGCCAAAGGCCCTCGAGTAGAAACTGGTGACGCCGCGCTCTTCCGCATTCTTCTTGCCGTAGAACTTGAGGTCTCCCTGTGCATATACAGTCTTCGGTCTGGACTGAAGCCAGAAGTTGATTAAGTCGAAGTGGTGGGTTGATTTGTGGACCAAAAGTCCACCACTGTTTCGCGCATCTCGATGCCAGCGTCGGAAGTAGTCCGCCCCGTGGGAAGTATTGAGCATCCACTCAAAATGAATACTTGTCACCTTGCCGATGGCGCCCGAGCGGATGAGTTCGAAGATTTTCGTATTGTGGGGCGCGTATCGGTAGTTGAAAGTCACTCTGACTCGCTTGTTGGTTCGATCGACCGCGGAGAAGATCTCGTTACACTGTGGTACGTCGATGGTCATTGGTTTCTCGGTGATGACATTGCAGCCAAGTTCTAAAGCGCGCACAATGTAGGTGTGGTGGGTTCGATCAATGGTGGTGACAATGACTTCATCTGGTTTGGTTTCTTCGATCATCTTGTCGAAGTCCTTGGCGAGATAAGTTGGGATTTGGCCACCCGTCAATGGATCAATCTTTGATTTGGCGTAATTCAATCGGGTCTGGTTTGTATCACATATCGCGACCAAGATGCTAGTCTCACTGTAGTCTCGGGCAATGCTCGTGTAGAAGAGACCGGCTCTCCCGCCAGTTCCTATGAGGGCATAGCGCTTCTTCGTGGGTGTCGGAGCACTCATACTGACGAGTAACTCGGTCGATTCGCTGTCTTTCAGGTGCGTGTTGGGTCGGGTGGTGTTTATCGGCAAGACTGCGCTCCAGAATCCAGTGAAAGAAAGAGATTCAAGGGGATTCTAAAAAGGTAGCGGAGTCGCTCCCAAGCGTTTTCGCGAAGGTTACTACCTCAGGGTGTACAAATTTATTTGTAGGTTGCAGTAGAGTCCGTCGAAACTTCATTGTTCTTCCCCTCACATCTGCATTTACTCTGACCCCAGACCCCTTGTCACCCCCAACCTTCAGGAATAGCGCCCAATTGGCTGAAAATCATTTTCCCGATCAGCCAGTAGTTGGCATCGAGCTATGCTTACATCGTTCCCGATGTCTGTACCCCGCTTCATCATGCGTTGGACACTGACGATGCTCACACGGTGCGCTCGTTGCAAACTTTCCTGCTAACTAACTTCTACTGGCTTGTCCGATCAGATCCAGCATATTCGCGCCAAGCATCTTACCCCCGCATACCTGCCCTCGGGGTGTTCCGGACACTCAGAATGCCTCACATCCCTGAAAGCAGACGGCTGCACCTATGTAGGATGTCAAGTGCCTGGCCTTGGCTCCAAAAAGCCCGCGATATAACATCTGCTTGGGCTATACAAATCTTGTATTGAAGGTCAGACATCTGGAAACCTTGGAAAGTGGTGGCTGGTTTGTCGGCGTAAGCTTGAATGTATCTTATCCTAAACTGTAGTCTCGCTGGCAATTAGCCCGAGATGATCCCAGCTGCCGAAGCGTCTCGTATTCCTGAGGTCCCAAGGTCATTCCGCCGATCGCTCGTTGCTCATAGCACCTAGCGACTAAGCACGAGCCCCAAATAGCATAATGAAACGATCATCCGGATAATTATCCGCTTCTGCCACTCGCCCAAGATCATACACATCGATGTCGCCATGATCAGTTCGTACAATCGAGTCTGTTGAACATCCCAATCAAGATCAAGCGAGAACCGTTCATTGTTCTCGGTTGTTTTCATCCACTTGGAAGGATGCCCGGTCTTTTCAAGCAATTTCGTGACTGCAGAGTCAAAAATCCACAATTGGCCAAGTTTGTCATTTGAAAAGCTTGAGATGTGTTGAGCCAAGAGAACTTTTTCTTCGAGGGGACCAGAGATCTCGGCTACAAGCTTCAAATGGTTGAAGGGCATGAGTCTCCGGTTCCAAGTGTGGTTATAGTGTATATCACGAGTGCCTTCCCACGAAAACCGAATGCCGGCATATTCAAAGCAGTATGTGCGGGCGCTGATTGAGAATGGTGACTGCCATCGGAGAAGGAATGCTTCATCAGCAAGTCTGGTTTGAGATGTTTGGGCTGGTAACGACGGCGTGGACGAAGATGGCTGCGGCTCTTCTTCCGAATCCTCCATCCCTTGTGATGCACTTGAAGAGGTACTCTCGCCAACCGCGCCCATCTCTAAGTCGTGTGTCTTGATCTTCCCCTTGCTGCTCATCATGAGATCTTCGGCCTCTGCCTCTTCTTTCAAGGCTTTTCGTCTGGCATTCACCCTCCGATGGTATTCACCACCTGATTCCCCCCATACCCTCCAAGAGCGAACTTTATACCCTTTCCACTCCCGTGGACTGGAGATGGAATTGTCTGGATTACTGCGACATTCCCATTTAACCAAGCCTCTTGGGTCAATGACATTTTTGAGATCGTCACTGAACTGGATCAGCCAATTTTTCCAAAAGGCTCCAATTTTGATGATGCATATCGGATCGCCCCCTTTTTCGCTCCCGTGCCGAAGAGTTCGAGGCGTGTTGTGAAATAAGAGAGAGGGTTGATGCAAGAAGTAGCCCTTCGATTGCGAAGAGCGGTCTTCATGTGGTCGGCGATGGCTGTCGCTGCTACTACTGCTCCAATATTCTTTCTCCGGCACAGGGAATGGTGTGATGGAGACATGTTCGAGGCCACTGTGGTAGACATGCCATATAGAAAGCCTGTGTCTTTGCGACAGCGCTTCGTCAAGGTTTGACATTTTCCTCGAGATTTTGTCTGGTTCAGAGCCCGCTGGTGATCTTGTGGTGTCCCGAGGTTCGGTGAGAGGATTCCAGGCCGCGTGTCGCGAGACTGTCTTGGTCTCTTCAAGTTGATTTCTGATATACCGATGGGTTTATTATTTGATCCAAAGGAAGTCGGGCAAAAGCGCGATAGATTTGGCCCCAGTGGGGCTGCCTTGTTTTGGTGTTTAATCGGGCGCAGGCCCTGGGGGTATGGTGGAGAGCCTCACCGTAATTTATTCGCTCATTGGCTTAGAGATCAGTGAGTCTGATTAACCAGAAGTTCCATCCCTGCCACGGTGGGGGCCATGTCGCTCAGTGGGCTCTCGGTCGGGTGTCGGCACAGTCGCCATTGGGGTCTTGATAGGTTGGCCTAGAAGACGAATGAGGATACAAAGATGGAAACACAATATCGTAGTCATCAGTCATTGTTATATAGTTTTTCTGCGATCTCTGATCTGAGGGTGATCTCAGAGCTCGAATTACCCAGGAGCAAACTATGCCCACTCAGTCACCGTTGCTTGAGAATATCCCTCATCGACCCAGTATTCGATTCAAGACAATGGATGGATCTGTATCGATCTCGACAATGATCGCAATGGATACGACAAGCGTCGTCAAAATGATCTAAACACCGTTAGCACCAATGTGACACCTGCGAGTTGCACACAGCTTACACAGCCCAAAAGAATTCCCACCGAGTTCAATTCCCACCCTCCAGCGTGTATCTTGTTCCTAGCGATCGCACCCTGTTGTCGCCAGAATCGAAAAGCGCCGACCAAGGCCACGAGAATGGCCACACTGTGACAGGTCACCGACAGCGGAACCCCCACCTGATGAAATCCCAATTTATCAGCCAAGGCTTCCGCTGTCTGCAGGCGGAACAGCTGTGCGATGAGCACCCCTTGTTGTGTGATAACAAGCGATGTGCGGATATACGCGAGAAAGGTCCTCTCCAAAGCTTGTAGGCAGTCAGTATTTCGGTGGACGAAGCTATCCGAGACCACATCTCAAGGAAACCCACCAAAGTAGTCCCGATTGCTCTTATGCGGAACCGTTAAGGTGACATGATGCGTCCAAAAGCGAGCGAGTTTGCCCCAAGCACCTTTCCGCGCCTGTCTGCGGGCATCCGCACGCGCGCTGGCAGCCCGTGATGTGGTCCGACGCGTCACGACGCGATACTCATCGCCAGACGAGGCGGAAGCAGTAGACTCGTTGAGTTCGTTGTCTTCCCGCGTCTGGATTTCTTGAAGCTCCAGAGCCTCGCGGGGATCTTCGGCCACGTCGCGATCGCGCGATCGGACATTCCTCAGCACAGGGCCTGAGGGTTCTACTGTGTCTTGGATTTCACCGGATGTTGTCATTATTGTGGGATGTCAACTCGCGGCATGCAACATCTTGTCTGGGGAAGCCAAAGCAGGTTTGTTGCCGAGCTCTCCGCGGATCGACAGTATTTGCGTCCCCCGCAATTCGATGTCAGTTCCGTCAACAATCGTGTGAATATCCATCTACTACTATACTAGTATATCGGATTTCAGTTGGTTTTGTATGTTCTGGAAAAATATATCTGATTCTAACCAATCGCAACGTGCAGCGCATTAGCGTCAATGACACCATCGCCGTCGATGTCCACTTAAGCATTCTTCTCAGTCGCCCCCAGATTGACCCACCCATGTTGCTTGTTGCAAAATACTTCGGTCGAAGGAGCTGAGACCTGATCGAACAAGCTGGCTTTCAAGAAAGCCTTTCCTGCGGCCTTGGGAGTCGTTGTGAAAACCGGGCTGCAGTGAAGCGTCAGCTCTCGTCTTAACATGAATATCTCTAGCACCATACCTCCCACAGCCTGAGCAGAAATGACGCTGTTTTCCCCGAAAGCAATTAGTTTGAAGTTCACAAGAACCCATGCAACCCACCCCGACCTTGGAACGCTGGTGAGGATATACTTACCTTCACAACATTTCCACTAACAGACTTTTTGTCCTCATATATCTTGAGTGTGGAACTCTTATCCTCGACAATCATTGTATCCGCATCGATAAAATAGTTCAAGGAAAAGGCTCGAGGTAAGATTAGCGCAATATAAAGTAATTTGACCAGGGAATCTAACCGCTTCCTCCAGCCCGTTTGCAACAGTCACTACAGATGCCATAAGCCTTTATTCTAGTGTTTATCACGCTGCCTACATACCAATGGCAAACAATTGTGTTTTCCGGTTGCTGCGGAAGAGTGATGCGAATGCTTTCGCAATTGCAGTGGCCTTGGTACGACATAGTGTTGCTGTAGGAGATGTTAGGAGAACCTTGTGGGAATCAACGTCGATTAATATCTGATTTTCGGTGCGAAAGACAAGTGAAAATTGCGCGGAAATCAATGGACTTGTGTTCCGCACTGCCCCGCCGGGTGACGTCAAGTAAGATTCTCATATTTCTGCTTTGACTGAACATTATCGAATTACTGTGCTGCAATTTCCAGTTGGGCTTATTGCTGACAGTGTGGTGGCATTGCTGAATATACCTCAGGTGCATGTATATATCGGTAGCCGTTGATATTTGTGCCACACCGACCTTGAGGTGAACGAGAAAAACGTGAATATTTCGATTATTTTGGGGTCGCAAAATAGAACAGCACTCTACCTAGTACCGAGGTGTATTCGATACTAACCAAGACTGTTATTGATTCTCGAAGTCTCAATAATGATTGCGACCACTTCGCGATACCTGCCTTCCGCAACCCACCTGGCAGTCTGGATATCACTTGAACTTGGAGATATCAAAGTTGAAACGTCATCGGAAACACAGTGTTCTGTTTTGAAACCGCTGTTTGAGTAGGGAAGAATAAATTATGGCAATCAATCTCAGTTCACAAGTGCTATCAACTGTCAACTGTACAATGGCGCCTGGCAGGACCGGTCCGATATCGGCCCCTCCCACATCTCCAACGCCCTCGCCGCTCTACCATCAAACATCATATAAAAGAGATCACTCGCCCCCTCGGTGGTTTCGAATTCCCTCAAGTATTCAAGGTTCAAAGTGGCAGCCTGATCAGACCCGAGGATACTTGCCAATATATTCTTTTATCATACACCTCGATCTCATTTGCCCCCTCTTGGTTGCCTTATACTTCCCGATCCATAGGTCGAGGTTCCTACAAGCAACATGTCAACCAACGCCCAAGTGAAAAAAGACAACTGGTCTGAAGAAGTCCGTGGCCAGCAATACCTCCAAGACTTCGACAACTGACACATCTAGGCATACGCTGCTTCTGCATCTTTCGTATACTCCGCAAAGATCGTGGGAAAACTTCTAAACTCTCTGAAGCCCGAGCCAACAGACAAGGTTTTGGACATCGGCTGCGGGGATGGAAAATTCACAGCAAACTTCCTTCCGGCCATCGGCTCCGTGCTGGGCATTGACGCGTCGGAGTCGATGATCGAGTCCGCCAACAAAGACTACGCAAGCGAAAAGGCCAGCTTCCGCGTCGTGGACTGCCGATTTTTGGAACAAGAAACCTCTATCGTTGATGGATCATGGGATAAAGTGTAATTTGCTCCATTTTTTGAACCTATCCCAAATTCCCTGACAACCCCACAGAATCTCGAACGCGGCCTTGCATTGGATTTTGCGCGATGAGTCCACACGCATGTCCACACTCCGCGCAATCTATGGCTGCTTAAAGCCCGGCGGAACGTATGTGTTTGAGATGGGTGGCCATGGGAATGTCGCAGAGGTCAAAACCGCGCTGCTGTACGCCCTCGTCCAGCAAGGCATCACCGTGGAACAGGCTAGAGAGACAAGTCCCTGGTTCTTCCCATCCGACGACTGGATGCGCAGCGCTTTGGAAGAAGTCGGGTTCCAAGTCGAGAATGTTGAGCTAGAGTATCGTCCAACAAAGCTCACCAGCGATGCGAAGGGTGGATTGGAGGGTTGGGTGAGACTGATGGGCGCGCAGTTCCTGGAGGCCCTCCCCGAAGAGAAGCGAGATGCTGCAGTGAAGCAGATCGGCGATATTCTCCAAACTGTGGTGACCCGCGTTGAGGATGGGAGCCAGTGGTTGGGATACGTACGGTTGAGAGGAATCGCGAAGAAGATTTAATGACTTTGAAGAGAGCCGAATGGCGCAGTGGTCAATTCCGAGATTTTTGCTGCTTGCGTTGTTCAATGAGAACAGCAAGAGGGATGTCTTCCTCGTCGTAGAACTCGACTTCTTCATCAACCCCAAAGTCGCGTAAGCGCTCTCCCTCTGCGTTGCGCCACGACTCCTCGCCTTCGTCTGAGTAATTGCGAGAGCTAGCTTCGGAGTCGTCGCTTTCACTGCCGGAATATTCAATTCTGTGATGTCTGTCGTGGAATGGCTTGCGACGCTGTAGCCCCGAAGCTTGCTGGAACCGTTTCATGTCTTCTTCTTTGCGACGATTGAAGGCATCGATCTCATCTTGTATAGTATCATACTGAGGCATGCGATAGTTGTATGGTGGCTTGGCACTGGCCGGTATCGGGATTCTGTCTGGGTCGGGAGGGGGCCACGAAAGACCGGGATCTGAGTGGATCGTCAGTAGGCACGTAGGCACTAAGAGCAAATAGCTTTACCTTCAAAGTCATTTGTCTCAAACTCCCAACCGGTGCGACGATCGGGGCTTGCAGCAAGTGGCCAGAACCAACCTATCACCTGGATATCCATCAATGGCCTGTCTGGCTAGATGACTGAAGCACTGAATGCCCTGACTTACATTTGCACTTCCACCCATGGCCTGCTTGATATTGGCCCAGATTCCGATGTCGTAAGGATATTCCTGCTTCTTGATATAGACCCGGATTCCGCCAGGGCCTTCAAGATACCCGCCAAGCACACGGGCACGCCGCACAAGAGTTGCATGCCTCTCGATTTCCCAGGTTTCGATGGTGGTGGTATTAGACCCGATCGTCCAAAGACTCCGAAGGAGAAGGATGCTCAGAGCAAATGCCGTGAAGCCGTTGACAACGAGCAAGACGAAAAGGTGAATAAGCTGACTTATCGTAGGTCCCATGTACTGTGCGATATTAGCAACTTGAAATGGTGGAGACGTTGGTTTACTCACGCTTGGCAGATGGCTATTCTTCCATACATATGAGGCTCGCTGCCAAAGAAGAGTTTCGAGATACAACATGCCGACAGATGCATAAAACAAAAAGCGCATGAAGTGAGGAAGTGTAAAATGAGAAACACAGTTCGAGGTCCAGGGGCAGTGATGATCCATTTTTGGAATGCACCTGAACATCATTAGCACAAAGGTTCCGCCCCAGAGAATTTCTCATCTAACCTCTTGCAAGTTTTGCAATGATGAGCGCGTGGCGGTTTGTAAGCTTCGCATTTACGACACCATCGTTGGCGGCCAGTGACTTCGTCACTATCTTGCTCCTTGGGCTTTGGACGTTGTTCCGACTTCGGGAGTCGCCCCGGATCTACAAAGCAAGTTCGATAATAACATATCCAGATGCATACGGCGAATATGTTGATTTTCCAAGTCTCCTCTGATGTAAGAGGCACAGATTCGAAGTGCAGAAAGAAGTACTGGGACGTATAAGCCAGGAACGCAATCAGCACACTGACAGCTGGGACTGCCAGTTGTGTTATTGAGAAGTCTTCACTCAGCATCCCAGTATCTCCAGCTGCGTGAAAGGGCGATGCTGATGGACTGAGAGGTGTCAAGTTGGACGCGATGTTTGTCGTGGCGCTGCTGACTAATAGATCTCGAGCTCGGCCCCTCCGCCAGTGCGTGGAAATTAGTCGAGGTCAAGGTCACTTTCCATCAACACTCGCATCCGATCTTCATCAATTCAACAGCAGTCAACCTGAGGTCTATGATTGAAGGACAAACTGGAACTCTCTCGGCACCTACAACTATGAGCTCCTGATACCGGGCGCGCAGGATGCCGATTGAGGCACTCCCCCAGAACACCACCAGGGCAATTGGCTCTACCTCTGTCATTGCAGATGCATACTCGGTGGTCAAAGAGCTGATCGACAATGCTCTAGATGCATCAGCCTCATCTTTGCAGGTAGAGATCTCACAAAACACCGTGGATGTCATACAGCTCAAGGACAACGGTGATGGGATCACCCCCGAAGACCAAAAACTGGTTTGCAAGCGTGCCTTCACCAGTAAAATCCAAACACTGGATGACCTGAGAAATATCGGCGGATCGTCTCTGGGCTTTCGGGGTGAAGCCCTGGCGAGTGTTGCCGAGATGTCTGGGGCCATCAACGTCACCACGCGAGTTGAATCAGAAATCGTGGGGCTGTGCGCGAAATACGGAAGGGACGGGGAAATGACCGGGTGAGCAAGAGAGCTCGACCTTTTCATCATTCATCTAATCCTTTCGTGTAGAACACAGCGGATATCACACCCTGTGGGAACCACTGTCCGCATTACAGACTTTCTCAAACACATCCCTGTGCGCAGGCAGACCGCACTGAAGAGCGCTACAAAGACATTGACGAGGATAAAAAAGCTTCTACAGTCATATGCCATGTCCCAGCCATCCAAGAGGCTGTCACTCAAAGTCCTCAAAGCCAAGAACGAAAACAACAATTGGTCATATGCACCAAGTGCGGATGCGTCCCTCCAGGATGCGGCGCTTAAGGTAGTTGGCGCAGAAACAGCATCTTCTTGTGTCTTGAAAAGGCTTTCCTCCCAATCTGCTGATGCGGCTGATGTAGCATCATCGCCAGACCAGATTAGATGTGAAGTGGTAGCCTTTCTTCCAGATATACAGCCCGGTAAGCAAATCTGTCAGAGACTGGCTCTTTAGTTGCTAAAACTTCCAGAAACCCCCAAAATCAACAACATGGGCCAATACATCAGCGTTGATGGTCGCCCTCTTTCCAATAGCAGGGGCATTGGACAAGAGATTACCAAAATTTTCAAGACTTATATCCGTTCTGCCATATCCAAAAGCGAGTCTCCCAAGCAAATGACCGATCCATTTCTCGGGCTGCAAATCTTGTGTTCACGTGGAATTTACGACGTGAACATCGAACCGGCCAAGGACGATGTCATGTTCGAGGACCGAGACTTGGTCTTGGCCTTGGTTACGCGTCTGTTTCGAGAACAATACGGGGAAACAGAAAGTGAGGAGACTACTGGCACTAAGCAGCGAAAGGAGAATTCTCCCAAGCGTCCTCGAATACCCAGTGGTTTCGATGTTTTGATGGCGAGGAAGCCGGTCCCAGAATCTCATACTGGCCCTCTGTTTTCAGACGATCATTCAAGTGCTAGCACAACGAATGCAAGGCTTTCACAACAAAAGACTCCCATCAAGGATATTACCGGCCCGACAAAGAACGTTGGCAATGAATCCAATGGCTCAGTTGAAAAAGCAGCAAAGAGACTGGGGAGTTTCAACCCGGAATCCATTTCAAGAATCAACGCCTCCTTTCAAACGCCCCTGCGCGGCTCTGTATCTCAAATCAGCCCAAGGTCTCGTAACCAGCCAAGCTACAACACCCGAAGGCCAGAAGGAGGGCATAATGACCAGGAAGGTGTCCAGTGCTCGCCAACCAACTCAGATCTACCAAGCCCTCCAATTTCTCGAATTCACCTCGGGTCACCAGTCAGGAGTCGTCGACCACAGCCCCAAGCGTCCCCGGAGAGTTCTCCAGAAATTGATCGCATGTCGAGTTTCCGACGCGCAGACCGCGAGCGTGATCGCGAGCGATACGGCAATGGGGCTCTTGACACTTGGTTTCTGAGAACCACCCAAGTGTCCTTGGAGGAACCCTTGACGGAAGAGGCAGCGCCCTTGCAGGAACCCACTGAGCTACCACTCTCTTCACTCGCCGAAAAAAGATTCGGATCCGAACCCTCGGGAGATGGAAGAAATGGGGATGAACAACATGGTGCTTGTTTGGAAGGTTCTTCTCAAGACGCTTCACCTCTTTTAGCCCACAACACCATATCTCCCCCAGATCAACAAGATGATCAAGATCATACGTCGATGGACAGTGGACGAGGATTCCCAGTTCTCGAACGATGGGCTGCACAACTCCATCAAGACGGCGCTCAGGCTGAACCAACTGATCTGGAGAAAGCACTGGATTTCGAAAAACGCAAGAGAGAGGCAATCCAAAGCAGACGCTTAAAGCAAAAAAGTGGCGGAACAGTACCAAGTTCACAGCAAGAGCCGATACCGCAGTCCTCCCAAAACAGTCGATATCTTGCTGCTAAAGCGGCGTTGACATCGACCGGTGCTTCTATCGGAGAATCATTCTCTGCCACAAAGCTTGCTCCCAATGACCCGCGAGCGTATCTCATCCGTAATCAGGATATCTCTGTCGGGAGAGACACCTCGGAGGCCGAAGTGAAGGGCCGAAGGTTACTGACCAGCCGACTACCCTTTGAGCGAATACCCGATTGTCTCGCATTGTACAATATGGGTATTAAATGCTCGGTTGATCAGAATCTTGGTCCTGACGCTTTCAATATGTGCGCGCGTGAAGACGAGTACACTCGAACTGGTGACCAGGCCATTGCCTTCTCACCAGCAGCGGTGAAAGATTGCTTGCCGCTCTGGAATGCACGCCTGCAGCAGATCATGAAAGACAAATATGAATCGAAAGATGACCTGCAACTATTCTGCGATAAAGTCGATATATCTTCCGCGATCACTCAACATTTGAACGCTTTCGATACCGAACAAGTTTGACATCCCAATTTCCATGGGGATTTGATACTTCGGGCATGTTCGCACCTCCTTTTCATCTTTCCAACAATTTGCATAATATACCCGCACACAAGTTAAAAAGCATTTATAATCTGCTTGTTTTAATGTGAAGACCCTTTGAGCCCCCAAACTTGGCACTGCCGATTCCCACCTGACATCATATTGACATCAACCCTAGCGAAGAAACCCCTTATATTATATCAAGGCCATAGACGAATTCATGGAAAACCATCATAAGATCAAATTATCTCTGTGACTGATACAGTATGGCATTCCTAATTCCCCCAACAGCTCTGGAAAACCAAGCCTCCAGCCCACTGCACTCCCCACCCCTCCAGAATAACATGACACCCGGGGACGTTGGAATCTTGAAATCGACGCTACTCCCTTCATTTGGACTGTATACATCACTGTCACTTGGGACGTACTTCGCGGCCGAGGTCACTGACCGGGTTGAGCTTAAGGATTGGCTCTGGCCATCCGCCCAAGTACTCAATGCGTGGTGGACTGCCATCGGTCGACCGATGTATACGCATAATTTGCCCTTCAGCACCGCATGGAGTGCTCAATCATGGACTGAAAAAGTGCTCCTGAGCTGTGTCACTATCTGGGGTACTAGGCTCTTCGTCCGAATCGCGTCGCGATCTTTGAGCCGTGGAAGAGACGATTCACGATATGACGATGCCAAGAAGGAACC
This sequence comes from Penicillium olsonii, assembly GCA_911174995.1. NCBI lineage: Eukaryota > Fungi > Ascomycota > Eurotiomycetes > Eurotiales > Aspergillaceae > Penicillium > Penicillium olsonii. Next base: position 1,043,429 of record CAJVNO010000044.1, read on the forward strand.
GGGGTTCTGGAAAAGTGCTTTCGCGAAGATCTTTCTCCCCGAGGCGCTTGTGCTGAGCATGATTTCCTTGCCATTCACCGCACCTCTCACGATGGGCAATGCGACTCTTGCGCTTGGCAAAGATGCACTGAATGTCGTTCGGACCTTTGGGGTCGGTCTGTTCGGCATTGGATTTGGGTTGGAAGTCTTAGCAGATACGCAGCTTGAGCTTCATCGCCGAGAGCGAACTGATTTGTGTCGACATGGTGTTTGGAATTTGGTGCGGCATCCAAAGTATGTTTCGGCATTGTGGACGGCGATACTGTCGAGTTCGACATTTTACATGGAGCACATGCTAACCAATTGGCAGCTATTTGGGAGATACCTTGGTTCATATCTCTTTCACATTGCTTAACATGGCTGGATCCTGGAACCCAGTTGTTGTTCTTGGGCCCATTATGAACTACATGTTCCTTCGACACGTCGGTGGGGATAAGCAGACTGAGGCTAGCCAGCTAGAGCGGTATAAGTCCGACGACCCTCTCAAGTACGACCAGCTGCAGCAGTGGAAAAAGGAGAACAACAGCTTTTGGCCTGCGTTGCGAGACCTCGCGAACCCCTGGACATTTACCGTGATTGGCTGTGGTTTCATTGGCGTAGTGATTGAGGAAGGACTGAGAGGCGCTTTTGAGATGTAACGGCTGTGGGTGCCACCCATTTATTTTGCTTGCCTTTGATTTCAACCTTGAAACTACAGGTTTGACTTCAAAGATGGGTTGTCCGTTTCTAAATTTGCCAATCTAATAGCCTTTGTCTCTCTTATAGTCATTGATCAACGGTTCACCCTTTGCAAGCCGGCCCAGGTTGACCCGGAGGATATCAAGGGACCTCGGGAAATACTCTTTCCCGTGAGAACTGACGTGCGGGCTAATCTGCACATTTGGTGCGTCCCACAGAGGATCCTCTTTAGGGAGAGGCTCGGGATCAGTCACGTCAAGTGCGGCACCACCCAACGCACCGGAGCGGAGCGCATCAATGAGATCCTTCTGGTTGATAACCTTTCCTCGTGAGATGTTGGTCACGTAGGGCTTGCTAGCATAGTGGTGGCAATTGTCGGAAAGAATGGCGATCTCTTCTGCCGAAAGAAGATGGGTGGTTTGCGGGGTCAGCGGAAGTGAAATAACAAGATGATCCAGGCCAATAGCCAAAAATTCGCGAATGGATTCACGATCGGTTCCATGGTGCCAAGATGCCGGGATCGACCCATCGGGATCACCGGTCCCAGGAACAATGTAGCCGTTGTCATGGCGCGACTCGGGGGTAGGGCGTGGGGAGGCCGTGTGCGCGTGCACCGTCATACCCAGGGCCTGCGAGACACGGCCGACTGTTAATTGTCAGATTGATCTTCTTTGTGTGGAAAAGCCCGAGTGGCCTGCGATGCGCATATCAACACATACTTTGACGTCCGATACTTCCATATCCCAAAATGCCCACTTTCTTCCCCACTTGGTCATGCATCTCGCCAATCTTCCCTGTCTTGTCCTGCCAATCATGCGCCTTCTGGGCTTCATATGTCTGTACATATTTGCGCGAGGAGACTAACCAGTTCATCACGGTCCATTCCGCAATAGGAGGGCCGTGGATTCCGGAACTTGTGGTGATGTGGATATCGCTTTCACGCAAGATTGGGTGCTGTGAGAGATGATCTAAGCCCGCAGAGAAGGTGTGAATAAGTTTTATACTGTAAACATATGGTCAGCTTTACCATCCTCGGATTGTGGGGGGCATTGCGCCGTACTTGTGGGCATCCTTGAGATCCGGAAGACTTGCAAAGGTCACAAGAACGGTCGCTCTGTGATATAGCTCTACTCCCAATGTTAGTCTGCGATAAAGTTCCGGTGACCAAATGCGACCCTTCCTAGGATCTAGCCCACGCACCAGGAGGCACCGGGACACCCTGTTCGGACTTGTAGAAGGTGACCTCGGCATCGGAGAACTTGTGCCGGATATCCGCCTGCACAGGATCAGGAATTGGCCGGTGTAGAACAATGAGCACCCGCTCTGGAGATCTTTCGCCGCCCATTTTGTGCCGATGTGGAAAGTAGGAATGGTCGAAGTCGAGAAACAGGTACTTGAGAGGGACTCCAAGAGCGCGCGGGCAACGGCTTTTCTTATCAATCCGCCTATTTTCCAGCTTCCCCACTTTGGCTTAACAAGCAGCCGGAGAGCTCAATGATCGGAGTCGATTGGAAGCCTCTCATTGGAACACATCTCCTTGGGGGATAACATGTGTTTTGGAGATAATGGCGTGGTATTGCGACACTTTGCTCGAAAATGATCTCAGCAAAGCGACCGTGATCGGACTGGGTTGCTGTTTGCTTTCAGGTGCACATCAGCGTCAGGATTGTGGCATCTCGGGCGATTTTCAGTCGAAACGCGAGAATCTTCATCCAAGTTTGTCCAGGTGACTTGCAGGGCCGCACCTGGGCAGAGACGCCGTTGGCTTGTTGATCTTTCTGCCTTGGTGCCTTACCGCCTTATCCCAAACTTGTTGCCTTGGTGCCTTGGTGCCTTGTAGCCCGAACCCCATCCGTTTGTTGATTCGGCAAACAACTGGACGCAGATTCCGCATGCCTCCAATCGTCAATGCTGCAATATGGATCTCAGAGCATGACCCCGTCATAGCGCATGCCAGACAGCAATACGCGTGAAAGGGAGAACAAGCTGTGGAAATCTGGAGCCGTGCGGTTGTATCCGTGCGGAACTACCGAGATTGAACCGGCAACATTAATCAAAAATGACGCTTTATCGAGATGGAGTTAAGCTGCTACCATCCTACCAATCGTTGTCGGTCTCTTTTCTCAACTTTCAGCTCGCCACGCGACTCGAAGGGTGAAGCGCGCCGAGGAAGCCAATCAAAGCCAAGCCTCTTGCTGTGTCCGCTAGGCTTGGGCCTAATTCATCACAGAGCTTCAGGGGCTCGACCCACCAATGGTAACACTAACAGAAATCGTATCGGAGTACGGAGTACGCCACACTGACTAGTTCGCGACTTGAGGGACAAACTCGATACGTCCAAACACAGGGTACATATTTCGTTCGCCGTCCAGTACTCCGTACAGTACGGAGTATGATTATCCACTCCGTATTCCGTACGAGTCCAGGGTGTCCCGAATGCTTGCAGCTGAGCTCCTACGGGATAATCGGCAGTTCGCATGATTTCTGGCATTGGCACAGGGTGCTGGTGGAGTCTCCCACCCGTCCAACGGGGTCCACCAAGTTGGCTCAAAGAATGATTGATCTGCGATTTATTTCTCAATACGGAGTAGTATTGCTCACTGGATCCAGGGTTCTTCGCCTGTCATGCAAGAGTGACAAACGATCGGGCTCCCAGACCCATACGCTACGATTTCAGCGTGCAGATTCTCCATAGATAACCCGCTCTGAGTGACACTCGGAGAATTTCGCTCCCTTTTGCGTGTACTCCGTACGGAGCATGGAGAAAACTTCCACTGGCCTCCGAGGGATCGTCGGACGTGGAATTTGATCTTGATCAGGATCTATGATTCCTAGGATCTTGGAGACGACTCCACCGTTCTTGACCACTCCCTGTGATCGCGCCGTGTTGATCTCCACCAAATTCAAGCCACAGCAAGCCCAAGACTTAGCCAAACACACGTTCATGGAATTGTTGTCGGCTCACATTGGTCTTAACTTTGCGCCGCGTGCGCGGGCCAATACCCGCCGCTGTCTCTCAACCTGTCATAACTGGAACTCGCCTCAGATAGCCCACCATCCACCAAACCCTGCAGATTTGGCATCAAAGCCTTTCCTGAAGAGGAACATTGCCGTGCATATCACACGGCGATGTGAGCTGAGTGCTAATTTAGCCCTGCTTTAGTGCATGGACAAGACCACAATTCAATCTCGAGCTCACCTGCAACGCGGATTTATGCGAAAAACAAAAAAAAAAAAATAATTCACGCGAAAAAGAAAGCACTCGGATGCATATGCCGGTCCCACATGAATGTTTCCTACAAATCTAGAAGATTTCCCTCCTGGCTGCGCGAATTTCCTATATCCCTTCCTGTCGTTCAAGTCATCCAAGAGGAACCATGTCGCAGAGAAAGCCTAACCGAAGACTCTTGCATCGAATCATCGAGGCCGCGCTGGATCGCGAAGAGCAGGGCTACCCACCAATGGCCGCACATGCCGCCGCAGCAGCTGGAGGTATGCACAATAATGGATATGCACCGGACATGCCGTCAGGCCCAAAACGAGTGACTACCACACAAATGGAATCTCTGATCCCAATCAACGACAAACTTCTCGTGTTTCGCGCCTTGACCGGCATCGACAGTGTACCTGCACTCACCCAAGCGGGCCATCTGGCTCGCAGTGCACCCAATGTCGGAATCTACACGCGGGTCATCGACAATGAGACCAAAGCCCAGCGTGCCTACAAGATCTTCAACTTCCTCATCAACACCTGTCTCGGAATTCAGGTCGTCGTTGCCGCGGCCGTGACAGCCCTAGGCGCAGCCAGCGGGCCTCACTCTGCAGTCACAGCCTTCGGCGCTATCAACACCATCATGGCTGGTGTCTTGACCTACCTTCGCGGGTCAGGCCTCCCCGATCGTTTAAAACACTACCAGAATCAGTGGAAAAACATCCGAGAATACATTGAGCAGCGCGAACGTGAATTCTGCTTAGTCGGATGCGACCTCGACGTACAAGAAGAGGTGCTCATCGTCGAGAGCATGTACCAGAGCGTGAAAGCCGAGATGGAAACAACAAAGAGTACCGACAGCAAGGCCCAACAACCGGATGATCCCCGTATTCGCCGTTCTGTTCTTCCCCCCTCGCACGATTCCGCATACAAAGGGCCCGTCGGCCCCGGGCGCGCAGACATGCCTTCCATGGCTGCACAGCCGGGACGAGTGTCTGAGCCGGTCAGCCCAATCACTCTCCCGGAGAGTGCGTTGAATAAAGAGAAGCACTGAAATGATACCCGTCGGGCATGACCGTTCTCCACGACGATCTGCGCGACAGCCCCCCATGCTGCTTGGACAGTTAAATGATCCCATCGACCACCCATGACGGCCATCGGAACGACCATTTATGGTGCTGATTGTCTTTCCTCACATTTACGCAATTATTTAATGTTTAAAATTTCATTACTAGTCCTTTGAGGGGTCGAATCCCCTAGTTATTATGTCTTGACGATGTGGATATATTTTTTTTCTTTTCTTATACAAATTTTCTCCAGTATTCCTCATACTGATTCCTCTTCTGTCGCGAATATGATGTTTCTCCGATGGAGAATTCGGCGTCGCAAACGCGAGGAGAAACCTGGCATGTCTTAAAAACAAATGACAGAGCTCCACTTGAATCCCGCAAATCCGAATTTCCATCCCAAACCACCTGAGCAACATCTGTACCCAACAGCGACAAACAATCCTTCCCCATCATAGGACTGTCGCTCTCATGGCTTTTGAAATTCAAGATGCGGTCCCTGCGGACGCAGCGGAACTCACACAAACTTTCTTCGCCACATTCGGCGGAGACTTCAATCGCACCATGTTCCCGCAGACACCCGATGTGACCACATGGTGGGAACAAAACTTCAAAGACCTCGCTCGTCGCACGCTGGCAAAAGAGGGAGATGAAGTTTTACTCAAAGTAACAGACGAAACGGGTGCGATTGCCGGATTCGCAAAATGGAAGCGACCTGTGGGTGCAGATCGGGATCTGCACGAAGACGAACCAGTGGCTTGGGCGCCGAGTTGCGACAAGGACCTATGTGAGCGATTCTTCTCTGGCATGGACGCACAGCACCAAAAGTGGATGGAGGATAGGCCTCACTATTGTAAGTTTGACAGTCGGGATATGTTTTCCGCCGGTCTCTCGTGTCTCCACAAAACATCCTATGACTGCAGAGAAGCTGATTTATGATAGACTTGGATATGCTGGGAGTCCACCCTTCCCAGCAAGGCCGGGGCCTTGCATCGAAGCTCCTCAAATGGGGTCTCACTCGTGCCGACGAAGAGGGTGTGGAGGCATACCTGTCTGCATCACCAGAGGGAAAACCCATGTATGAGAAATACGGATTCAAAACCCTTGAATCATTCTCGCCCTTCGCTGGCTACGTGCAAGAAGCAATGATGCGACCAGCGACTACTCATTGAATGTTGGAGAGATTTCCTTCGATCTTTGACCGTTTTTCTAGCTTGTACAATCACTATTGCCTACATCCCCACCAAAAATATCAGTGACATTAGCACTACTATTGAATCTGAGCGCTGGGTTTGCCTGAAGCGTCCATCGTGACAAACAAAGCATGGAACCCGTGGACTCGGCTTGAAACCGGTCCGATCACGAACATCGCAAGGATCACCATCCGTCCGATCGGAGTGTCGAATCTCGTGGTAATAACTCCCTAGATAATCTTCGAATATCGACTTCGGAAAAAGACCTCCGGTCCGCTGCAGCGACAGGATAAACCTGGCTGATCAGTCCATGAGGTCATAACGAATGCTTATAAACGGACATAAAACAGCTGCTTATAAATGCTATGGGTCCGGCACTGCGGGGTTAAAAAGGGAGCTCAAGATGAGCTGGTGTGAGCTTTTCTTCCCAGCATCCTAGGCGAATTGTGTGAAACGAACTTGATTGATCTTGTTTGACGAAATCGAAGTTAGTGTCGAAACCAGGTCCGCGGACATCGCACCTCATACCACCATACAACGACATCATCAATATGAGCAAGATATTTATGTTAGTCCCCCGATGAACCAGAGTATGGAAACCCGACGTCTAACATTGAAACAGAACTGGTGCGACGGGATACATTGGCGGGGACTCCCTGGCCACACTCTTTTCCAAATACCCCGACTTCTCCTACTCGGCTCTTGTCCGCAGTCCGCAAAAGGGCGAACAGGTCAAAGCCCAGTACCCTTCAATTCGCATAGTCATCGGAGACCTTGACGACTCGAAATTGCTAGAGAAGGAGAGTGCGGCTGCAGATATCGTGCTACGTGAGTCAACTTCGCGACCTCGGGAGTATCCATTGCTGAATGACGCTAACCTTATCCGAACAGACACTGCAGATGCATCCGACCATGTAGGTGCTGCAAAGGCAATCATTTCAGGTCTGGTGTCTGGTCACAGCAAAGAAAACCCAGGCTATTTGTTGCACACTGGAGGAACCGGAATCCTTACATGGAGAGACAGCGACAGCAACGAGTACGGCAACAAGAGTGAGCATGTCTACAACGATTGGGAGGGGGTAGATGAATTGCTCAATCTGCCTGACCACGCATTCCACCGTAATGTTGATCAGCTCGTGTTGGAGGCTGGAGCAAAATACGCCGATGTGCTCAAGACAGCGCTAGTTTGTCCTCCTACAGTTTACGGTAAGGCCCCCAGTCTTTTTGCATAAAGGTTCACATACTGACACCCAACAGGCCAAGGTCGGGGACCTGTTTCTCAGCGCGGAAGACAAGTCTATGAGCTAGCAAGCGTGACCCTCCGTCTGAAGAAAGGACCGATCATCGGTGCCGGCAAGTCAATCTGGAATAATGTGCATGTGCACGATCTAAGTGATGTCTACCTGCTACTTGTCGAGGCTGCCATTTCCCGCCGGAACGACCAAGGGCTGTGGGGTGCAGATGCCTACTACCTCACAGAGAACGGAGAACATTACTGGGGCGAGCTGGCCGTCGCCACTGCAGAGGCAGCCGCGAAGCTGGGATATATCCCGGAGGCCAAGGCTGAGCCTATTGATCTGGAAAGCGCCAAGAAGTACGCAGGCTTTGAGTCTCTCAGCTGGGGCATGAATTCACGGGGCCAAGCGCGACGAGCACGCAATATTCTAGGATGGAAGCCATCGCGCCCTAGTATCGAAGACGAGTTGCCTATCATTCTGCAGGGAGAGTGGCAGCGCTTACAAGAGTCGTCCTAAGAGAAATCTTTAGGGATTATATGTGACATTGGTCAACCTACCATTATGCACTGATCGCTGTGACGGATCGGTCTGGAATATGAAAAGACCTCGGGACAGCTTCGGTATTTAGCTACGCTTGTATTTGAGACCAGAATCAAATTACGATTTGATTTGAAACCACCTGGGCACTTTGAAAACATAGTGTGCTAGTCTATCATCATTTTCTCGGTATATACATTGTTCACATTTCAAGGCTCAAACCACCCGTCCGGATTGGTCGCGTCGACGGATAATATGAGCTTCATCATCAATGGGCAAACCGGAAGTCCAACCTCTTGTTGCCTTCATCCTTGGTCGACGTCAAGTATTCGTCTTTTTGTTCGGAGGTCATGCTATCCCAAGTCTGTTCACGGGTCTTGTTTCTGCGGATGTAGTAGCATTTTATGAAGACCGTCATAACAACATTCCATGCGACAAGCGCAAGAAGGATTTTGTTACCCCGTCGGTAGTATGGCTTATCGTCTTCTCGGTAGATCTGTCGGTGCGTCAGTCACGGCCCCGGAATGTGAAAGCAAAGGGAAGAACTTGGTGCTCACATTGGACGCGATAATGGATCCTGCTTGACAGATCATGTTGTATACAGCACTGCCCACAGTGCGTGTACGCACAGAGCCTGCATTCCGTGAAATCAAGCTGACTATAAGGAGGAGCGATGTTAGAGATGGTAAACATTGGTAAAGCATGAAGGCACTGACCGTTGATGGAATGAATATAAGGGAAACCGATAATTAGCACAGTGAGAGCATACCAGATCCATGCACTTGCGCTGGAAGGTAAAAGTTCCAAGGCCAACAAAAGAGGGAAACACCACAATGAGTAGAACAGGACAATCGCCATGCGATTGTTGATCTTTTCAGACACCCAAGACCAGAAGACCAATTGAATCAAAAACAGCACATATCCAGGAATGGTCAAGAGATTGACTTGGAATGTATCGAATCCAAGTGATTTCAAAAAGAGAGTCAAGTAGGCTGTTGGGGGATTGGTGGGAATCAGCATTGTCCAACTGATCAGGTACATCGGCCATAGATCATAGTCCATCAGAGCATCCCAAAGAAGCTTCAAGGTCAAGCCTTGTCGGTTGTGCATACCTCCCTAGAACTCGTTAGTGCGTGCGATACGTGAAATTAAATTTCTTGATCTCTCTTACCTTGGCGGGATCATCTCGGAGCACTCGATTGACCATGATCACTTCCTCCCTCTCTGTGAACCAGCCATCTTTACCCCGGAACCAGCTCTTGGTCTCAGTGGGGCTCGGAGGAAGATAGAACCAGGATATGATACCGATGATGCAAGTCAAAGCACCCTCCAGCACGAACAGCCATCTCCAGCCGGCCCAGCCGCCCACTGTGCGCATATGAAGAATACCGAAAGCCAAGAATGCGGCGACGATGGCAGTTCCGTTAGACGCGCAGTAGAAGAAGGCGACTCGCATGGGAAGCTCGGCGTTGGTGTAAAAGTATGACAGGTAGAGAAGCGCATCAGGAATGAAGCCACCCTCTACCAGGCCCAGCAGCGCTCTGGTAGCATAGAAGCTTTGCTCACCACTGACAAAGCCCTGGCAAATACCGATAACACTCCAAAGAACCATCTGTATAGGGATCCACCTGTCGGGACCGAGCTTCTTCGAGATCATCTGTGATGGTACTTCGGCACACAAGAAACAGAGGTAGAATATCGTCATGCCATAGTTGTACTGGTTGGTCGACAAGCCGAGGTCATCGAGCATGCCATCAGAGAGCGCCTGTGAGATATTTCCACGGTCAAGCTGCAGCGCAAAAAACATCAGACACACCCAAGAGCAAATTCTGTAGTCGAGCTGTGTTGTTGTCAGACTTGATTTTGGAGAAAATCAAATGATGGGGGACTTACTCTTCTGACGAGGACTTGCTCTTCCTTCTCTGTCCACTCTGCGGTGGGATCATATCGATGCTTCCCTTCATATTCGTCGATTGGGGCGTAAAGCTCGACCGAGCCACCCCCGGCTAGGACTCCAGAAGTTCCATTGATCTTCTGATTTTTGGGCGACTCCTGGACGATAGAGACGGATGCCTCTTTTGAGTCAAGCGACGGCGAAAATTTCTCGGACATCTTCAGAGTTCAGTCAAGCCTGCAAACCGCATTACACGGCGCCTTCTTCGAGCTTATAATCTCCCATCTTTTCACAACGTGCCTCACGCCCAGAATTGCGCAATGTGGCCAGCCAGCGTTAAGCCAAGATGATAAGCCGTCTGGAGGTCATGCCGCGGAGAAATTGGCAGGCGTAGATAATGCTTGGCAAGTAGCGGGCAAAAACTTGTCTGTTGTGCATATTTTAGTTCTTCGCATGTGGGTTTAAGCCCCATGGCCGACGGAAGAGGGAGGAGGAATATGTACTAGGTTGAGCCGCAAATACTCGTCGCTACAACGCGTCAATAACCACACGATAGATCCACGATTGAAAATCTTCTATTTGATTGTGGGGTTTATCTTCATTGTGAATGCCAAGATGCTGTTGTTCATCGTCAAATGTCAGGGTCGGTCTTGGGCAGGATGTTGCCATCCGCCGTGGGATTGCGCCACTCAACATCCATCTGCCAAACGGCTAAACGAAAACACAAAAAAAGAACAAAAATTCATCAATAAGGTAACGATAATTCTAGCTTATGTCTGTTCCGGAAACCCCCGTTAATGGAGTATTCTGATTCAGGTAGTTAGCCTATGGCTTCAATTTCCTGCCAGGATGCTGACTCGAGCATCAGAGCCAACCGCGCCAAGAACGACAATCTATAGTTAAAGAAAGGTTGTCTGGGGTCTCTAAGCTAGGAATCCTGTAATTCTCTCCTAGCCTCTCTTATAGGAGCAAATAAAAATTGTTCAACTTAAAGAACTTGGAAGTGATCTAGATCCAAACAAAATTTAAGTACCAGTTAATACCTACACAGGTAAAGAGCACTGCAGCAAAGGAAAGAGCTAACATGTTTTCGTTCTTTCTTTCTTTCTTTCTCTTTGTTCTCTTTTGGGCACAAAATTCCTTTCCCCAGCGTTGACTGACGCAGCTTTTTTTACTTCCACTCGTCTTCGTGATCTCCTTGAAAAATGTGAGTGTTCGTGCCTAGACGCATCAAGCATGAGTAGGTCATTTACCACAATAAGCTTAAGTCAACACACTATCTAAGTAGCAAGAGATATTTTGGAAGGCATTTGAAAAGCCAAGTTTTCATTTTGGTAGCCCATTGATTGTTTGACTACTAGGAAAATTCAAAACCTTTCTTCCTTTAGCCAATCTCGTGTCTTACACACTTCTTACAACCACCTTTCAAAACTGTTTCCCACAGTTGATATCAAGACTTCTGCAAGATGAAGTCAACTATCAGGGCATGATAGGTGGTGCAACAATAGCAGAGGCCATTTGGCATTTTCCGAAAGTGGCGTTACATGCAAGAATAGTGGCAGGTGCAGTAGCACCCATAGTAGCTCCCCAGGTGAAACCTGCTGCCGAGTAACAAGCCATGACAATTCCGGCACATCCTGCTTGGCAGATCCCATAGGCGAGTGGTCTGGCAGATACCGCATCGAGACAAAACAGGATAATAGTGGTGAGTACCCATGGAGTCTTCATTTTCTGGGTATCTTCTTTGAAAAGAAGAGTATCAGCGAAGGTGAAACTAATGAAGAGGGCCGTCTGAACAGTGGACGATAGCTCAGATGTATCAAGACAATTCAACTGCTCCAAGAGGGTTGGGAGAAGAAGAAAACAGGGGGAGGGAGGAGGGTTCATATATGAGTAAACTGTAAAAGGAAGAGGGAGAGGATGCGACGTGACAGGAAAACGGGCAAACGGCCAGGTATGCAATCCCACAACCAAAAGTTTATAAAACCGTACAAGATTATATGACATACACATATTTATATCTTGCCTGTGTCAAATCTCTTCGTCAGCTTTGGATTTTGCCCCCGGAGCCAGGTGCATCAGAAATGGCGTTGACGCTTTTTTGAGAAAGGAAAAGTTGTGTCAAGTGGCATCGCAAAAGTTGACCTCTCAACAGGTCTATCTTAGGCCGAGGTAATGGCGATGCATCATCTCATCAAAGGAATCGCAGCTCGATCGATTCAAGATCATATCCATCAGAGCAATGCCATGGATAGACACATGAAACTCTGCAATCACTGCGTTCTCTGCGGTCTTCGAGGGCCATGAAGTTTAGCGCACAAGCTCCGTGTTGATTGCGGCTCTACCCCACAGTGTAATTGCCACGCCAGGGGTGACTTCCAAGACAATTGCAATGCCCAATATCTGATTGGGGCCTCTTCCCTCATCCACCATGATTTCCTTTGATCATCTTCTTTTAGCTCTCACTTTTTCCTTCATCTACCTGGTATACCGCCACATCATATCTCCATTCTTCCTTTCCCCACTATCCTCAATCCCCAATGCGCATCCAACAGCGCCCCTCTCCAGCCGTTGGATCGACCGCAAACGCAGCAAAGGCACCGAAGTTCTCGCCATATACGCCCAGCACCAAAAGCACGGCCCTATCGTTCGCCTTGGTCCCCGTGAGCTGAGTGTAAATTCGCTCCAAGGCTTGAGAATCATATACACGGGCGCGTTTGAAAAGGATGCGTTCTACAACGATGTTTTTGTCAATTTCAACATCGAAAACATGGTCGGGATGTTGCACAATGCCCCACATGCGCACCAGAAGCGCATGCTGAGCAAGATTTACTCGAAGTCGTTCCTACAACAATCTGCTGATCTGGACTCGATTTCTAGACACATCCTGTCTGAGCGTCTCATGCCAATCCTTAAGAAATCGAGTGACAGCCAAGAAGTCGTGAATGTACTCCCGCTATTCCAGGCCATTGGGATGGACTTCACTTCCTCCTTTCTTTTCGGCCTGGGGCGCGGGACGGAGTATTCGTTGAAGATTCCGGAATGGATGGTGTGGCTGGAGGAGTATGAGCGTTTCAAATATATGAGTCGCCATGACCGATACATGGGATTCATCGAACGGTGGTGCCTTGAGCTCTGTGAGCGGGCGGAGGTCTCTAGAGAAGATGACACCCCATCAGAGGGATCTCCTTCCACAAATGCAGTCGTCTATGAACAATTACGCCAGAGTCTCGCCGCCCAGAAATGTGACGATGACCGCCCTTCCAACTTGGCAATTGCGTCCGAACTACTCGACCACCTCGTTGCAGGCCACGAAACCACGGGTATCACCGTGACATATATGATGTGGGAGCTGTCAAGGAATTCAGAGCTTCAGGCAGAGCTTCGAAGAGAGTTACTACACCTCTCCCATTCTCTGGAGAATTTCGGTACAGATGGAGCCAAATCCCTCCCATCCTCTTCCGCCATCGATGCCCTTCCGCTGTTGGACGCCGTGGTCCGTGAAACGCTTCGTCTGCACTCCCCAGCCCCGGCCCAACTTCCCCGAGTGACACCGGAAACGAAAAACGGCATTTCCTTGCATGGCCACAATCAAATTCCAGGGGGCGTGAAGATCAGTTCGACCGCGTATTCTCTGCACCGCATCAGCGAGGTGTTCCCAAACCCGCTTGAGTGGCTTCCTCAACGGTGGCTTGATGCCGGTGAGAGGATCCATGACATGAGACGCCTGTTCTGGCCTTTTGGTAGCGGTGGGCGCATGTGCCTGGGAAGTAATTTTGCATTGCAAGGTATCGATCCCCCTTGATGGATACTGAGTCCAAGGCTAATGGAGTAGAAATCAAACTGGTCGTTGCGGCAGTCTACTCGAATTACGCGACAACGATAATCGACGATGAGGGGATCGAGCAGGATTATGCCTTTATTTCGCTGCCGCGTGGGAGGAAGCTGATGTTGAAGTTCACTCCAGCCGTTAAGTGATGCGGCGCATCATCGATAACTCTTTCATCCGTGTGTCCCGAACGTGTGAGCACTAGCACAATGAGGGTGCCCACAAGGCTTTTCCTTGTTCCGGGTAGCTCTGCTATCATGCGCCTGTCTTTTCGGGGCATTGGCTACGAAAGAGTGCTCTTATCATAGATCCAGACGGCAGCAAGGTGGGATCTGGTCTTTCAATTCAGGTCTTCTATGCTTTCCACGACACTGGCGCTTGCGACTTTCTAAGCATTTCCGCCGGTCCGCATGAAGATGTTGGCTGGTCTCTTCCGCGAAGCGAACTCCTTGTCTACAGAATACTCAATGTCCACACCTTCGGGCTTGAACCCCATGTTTTCGTAGACATGACGTCCCATGCTGGATGCCTCCGTGATAGCCTCAGGAATTCCGCGTCGCAAAGCTTCATCAAGACCCCACTGCACCAGCTGTTTGGCGATTCCCTTCCGCTGGTGCGCAGGATCCACGGCGCACAAGTCCAAAACAAATAGCGCCGGGGGCTCCGCAGTTCTCGCTTGCTCCACGAGTTCCCTGCGGCGACCATGCAATGATGCCATGACCTGAGCAAGATAGCGGCGTTCTGACTGATCTTCTGGATAGACGTCTGTAAGATCTGCCGAGGCTTCGGATTCCTTTATTTGGGGATCGCCATGGCCTTCAACATTTGAAGCTTGGACCCAAATCGCAAACCCAGCAGTGATTCGCTTTTCTGGGTCTTCTGAGCTCGGTAGGGTGGCTTTTAAAAACATCGTGTTGGGGTTACCCGCGATATCTTTGCTTGTGCGGGACCAGCGTTCAACTATGCGAGAAGCTCCGCGGCTTTTCCCTTCGGGGGTATCCCAGCCTGGGTTCATGGCAATCCAGACCCCATCCTCTGCCTGGCGACCAAATGCCTCACACACGCAGTGAAATGCCTCTGTGATATCGTGGGCTTCATCAATCAGTTCAACCTGCAAGCCAATGTTGGCATTGTTCTTTCTTTCGGGCATTATGGCAGATTGGGCCGTCGAAGCAATAGCGTGTGCGTGTAGTAATACTGGTACGTGTCTCTTGACTTGAGGTTTGAAGCCCAACCGAACACTTGTCTTTTTCCTTGTGCCAAGACGCTAAAAGTGGCATCGACGTCAGGCTATGAGCGCAAATGAACCGAGCAATGGGGTAGGTGGATCGCCTCTCCCCCATCTTTTGGGACTTCCGCAGACCAACTATTGTCAGTGTGGTCGACGG
Source organism: Penicillium olsonii (assembly GCA_911174995.1). Lineage (NCBI taxonomy): Eukaryota > Fungi > Ascomycota > Eurotiomycetes > Eurotiales > Aspergillaceae > Penicillium > Penicillium olsonii. The sequence continues at coordinate 1,058,503 of CAJVNO010000044.1, forward strand.
GGGCTACAGCAAATACGACCCCATTTCATTCTCATATCCACATATTTCCCTCTTCGGGGAATTTCACCTGCGAAATCTCATGAACTTCCTTCGGGATTCCGGCTCGTTCCGCAACTCCCGTCACTTTCTCACGCAAGTTACAAAAACCGCATTCCTCGTTGCCTACGATGTGATACATTGCCAAATTTGGACGATATCTTACAGATTGAGCTTGGTCATTATGAAAATTGACTTGTTGCGATCCAATTGACCTTAACAGTATCGGGAAAAGGTTTCCGCCGCATATTCGATTAAGCTGGCTTGTTACTATCCTCCAGCCCATGTGCAAACCCAGGCACCAGACATCATACATCACCCGTCAGTTTGGCTGTCTGGGAAAGATTAGTATCGGTCAAATACGCCATCGTGGTCTATGTCTTAGTTTTTCTCTCAAGAGAGCATTCCGAACATACCTCTCATGACACCTTCAAAGACTCAAGATAACGCTCTGCCGGGTGCAGACTAGTTGGCCTCCGCTCCTTGAGCATGACACATCTTTTCGCAGTAGTATGTCATCTGCAGCATGGATCAATAACCAATCACAGCATCTACCTCCGCATAGCAACTTACCTCGTCGCCGCCAATGTGCCAACCCGCGGAATTGCACTGGCTACCATCCTGGGTCATGTCAGCTCTACATCGATGAAGCCCTTGCAAGGATGATCACTTACAAAGGTACAGTCAGGGCACTGGTCCCACTGCTTGTCGCCCGTGTTGCGCTGTTTGTAAAGGTCACACGCGCACTTGGTCTCGTCTGGTAGGATCTCGTAATCCTTGGACCAAGTGTTACTTGGGCTGAATGGCGTGCCGCCAATCTGCGAGTACTTTCTTCCAGTGACGCAGACCGCGGCATTGTGCAGCTTGGCTACGGCACTGTAAAACAAAGAGAGGGCAATGTCAGCCGTTGATCAGCCCATAGATTGGGAATTGGAGTGTGATTACCCCCCGGCCAGTAGGAGAGCGACAGAAACAGTAGAGAACAACATGATCGAGACGTCTGCGGAGTAGATATGAGTTCAAATGAAGAGATGACTTGGATAGAATGAGTGAGCCTGGCTGCGAGAGAGGTCAGGTGTTGAAGTACTTGTACTAAACGTTGGAAGTCCAGATAGTTTCCAAGTTGATGGATTCGGTCAATCTGATATCAGATAGATAAAGTACTCGAGGACCAAGGTTGACCCAACAAGAACACTCTCATACATTTGAAACCAATAGTTTTCAAATGCACATCTTGCATGTCACTATGGGTTTCGTTTGATCCTGAATGTCTCAAACTTTAACATTGGGGCTAACGGCTGCCGCATCAGGGGTCCAACGCGGTAGATCAGGGGAAACCTCGGGGAATCCAAGAAGGGAGCTGAACATTCCATCAAACCAACCATCCCAACCATGGAAATGATGATCAGGTGGTCAATCTATCCGGTACTTTCTACTGGGACTTGAGGGGCGAAGTTGAGACATTGTGTCAAACTAGATCCTCGTGAGATGCAATCCTGATGGGGCACCTCAACCACATCCATACATTTTCACTGTCCGCAAACCGCGGAAATTAGCCTTATTTAATTAGCTTTGACCAATGCGAGGATCATCAGGTCTAATTCAACGATCGTGCTGAAGCCATTGGATCAACAGAGCGTTAGGAACGACGCGTTACCTTGGGCCATGTAGAGCGAAGCATCCATGGGCCGAACGGGTATCACACACCCAAACGCTAGATCCCCGTGCTGGATTCCTATTCGCTGGCTATCTAAATTCAGGAGCAGATCTACGAACGCATTGAGGGTAAGTCTTATCTTGACCAAAGTCGGAACGGCGTTTATTCAAACCTTGCCCGCAAGGTACGGAGGATCGACCAGGACTCGTTGACGATATCCACAATTTTCCCTGAGGGATCATGCAGCTTCATGGGTCATGCCAATGGTTTGCATCCTGCGATTTATTTTGAGGTCGTATTCGGTTCCTGGCGGCCTATTTAGATAGAGTAATGTCCTCTAGCCTTTCGCTTTCTGCAACAACCTCACCCCACTGGCTTGTCCAATTCATTTTTCTTCTCTCAAACATGCGTCCAATTAGTATCCTGGGTCTGTTGATGACCACAGCTGTCAGTGCCACCCCTCTGGCGAAGCAAGTTCGCGCCAGTACGAAGTGGACACCCGACCATGTTCTTCAACCGGACGAGGTTATTCTTTATGGAGAGGGTCGCAGTAAGTGATACCCATTTCATTTGATCCAGGGGAGCAAAGATGAGCTAACTCCGCCTTTTAGTGGAGGTTGTCCATGAAAGCGTTTATCATGACATGCTAGCCGCTGAAGGATTGTCTGACTCGGCACCCGAGATCGATGAGTCGGCCATTGAAAGCCAGACCGTTGGCCGTAATACTTCCGATATTCACCAACGTGACTCATGTGATTTGACCACGGCGGTCATTGTTGACAAGACCCAAACCTTTGTCGACTGGGATGTCCAAATGTCCCCCGTTGTGATTGGCACTGGAAACGGCATTGATGTGTCCGTCATGTCCGGATACACTGTCAGCAATTCCATCTCTGCTAGCGTCGGAGGGGATTTCACCTGGATCAAGGACAAGTTGGGCGTCTCTGCTGGAATCGACTACACCCGAACCTGGACCACTCAAACTGCAGTTACCGTGAAGGCAACCGTGCCTAACGGATACTCTGGTGTCATGATCACCAAGCCTATCAAGACACGAAAGAGTGGTCGAACCATGAAGGGGTGCATTGGCTCACAGACACAGACTGGCACATTCTCCGCTGATTCATTTGAGGATGGATCATATGCGGGGGTGAAGTGGGTATCTGGTGCGATCACCATGTGCTCGAAGAAGGAGTTCCCTCTTTCTCGGTGCTCGGGCAGTGGAAACTTCATCTGAGACATATTGCCCAGGTGCCAGAGTCAAATGACAGAGCTGGAGAATGGAAGGCGAGGTGATGTCAACGGAAAAGGATGCTTGGGGGATCTAGGTGACCTATGTTCCAAGGTTGCCCAAGATACCAGGACAGCCATCTCTCTTTCTCTCTTTCTTTCTCTCTCTTTCTCTCTCTTTCTCTCTCTTTCTCTCTCTTTCTCTCTCTTTCTCTCTCTTTCTCTCTCTTTCTCTTTCTCTCACAGGCTCTTTGTATCTGTATTTCTTTCCATCTCTGTCATGAGTATTTTTTTCTGTCACATAGGGTTAAAGAAGAAATTTAGTCGGTAGAAATTGTTTTGTTCGCCTTCGCAGTGCTCTAGGAATGGCATTGATAATCCCTATCTCATCCCGTTTAGGACCACAAGAAGTTTATAGTCAGTCGGATAATTTCAATGCACATTTAGAATCCCCAGACTTTATTCCGGCGTTAAGTTTCGCCCTCAATAGCCCAACTTCGGATTCCAGTGATCGATCCCCATGTGGGCGCATGGAAAGTCACGAAGTTACTCTCAACCTCGATAGCAAGATCCGAAATTAGCCCGGGCATTCTCAAAAATTACTGCAAGCCCCGTTTGCATCAATACTATTATCGAATCAACCTAGCTTCAATCAATTAGGATCGCAAATCACTTCTTTAGATGGATTCTCGCTTGAGTGTGATACGAGCCCCGGGTTTCAAGGTTCAATGGTTGGCCAAGGGCTGAATCATGTTCACCTGGGCTCCTGACTCAGTAGCAACCTCCATACCATGTCCTTAGGCACATATCTATTCCCATTGTGGGTGACTCCGGCGACTTTCAGTGTATACCGTGCATGTGAGATGGGTTGGCGCGGCTGTGCCCCATGTATCGCTTGGGCCGTCAAATCGGTACAAGCGCCGATCAATAAAATACGAGGCCATAAACAGATCTCGAGAAAGATTATTTGAGTACGGAGTATTTCTGACTTGATAAGGTCGCGTTCGCATTTGTTGTACTAGACGAACTTGCACAATGCGCAAATCACCAGCAGCACAATCACGGAACGCGATATGGAATAAGAGAGAATGAGACCGAACGAAAGGATAGACCATAGATGACGAGTTCGATCAAGTTAAATTTCAATAGATGTGCGAGGCTGAATCCAGGGCTTTACGTTGTTCCAGTTATCCCAAAACAACATGAAGGTACTCAGTACGGTACGGTGAGACACCGGGCGATGAAATACGGGCGCAATAGTTTGCCCCGCATATATTGACTGCACCCGTGTCCCTAAATAGCCTCTTCGTATTCGTGGGAATGACGTTAGCCTTACTGGCGTTTTCCAAATTTGTCGTCGTTCGTGTTCGTACGTTCAGCCTTGAAGCCAGCTCTAACCAGGGACCCGTCGCGAGCCACAGGATCGAGTGATACAAAATTTTCGAGTTTTGCGGTCTTCCACTTATTCCGCTAACCTTGTAAGTTTTCTGATGTGTTTATTCCAAGGCTGATACTCGGCGAATGCAGCGCTTCCGTTCTAGTTATCGATATTGCGGGGTTGACGCGTAGAAAATTCCCGGCTGTGGGGAACATGCTCATAAGATGTGACGCTGTAAACTGATTCGCAGATGAATGCAAAGCTACCAGAGGTTTGAGAGACAAAAATCATGTACTGCATAAGCCTACGTAAAATGGACAGCCTCGGGATAGGTTGTGTGTTACCTCCAATCTATGAGACTCTGATTTTTGAAAAGCATGGGATGCCTGACATCTTCCAATTTACGAGGGCTGCAGCAATTCCCTGAGGCTGATTCTAGTGATTCCTAAATAGGATGTAGGTAGCCGGAGAGACGGTGATCATCAACCGGGGGTCATTCGTGATCGCTTCGTCGCTGTATTGAGCCTTCTTAACAGAATCTTCCACACGCACTACCTTTGGGCTTTATTGCATAAGACTAGTAGAAAAACAAAACGAAGAAAGCAAGAAAAAAGAAAGGAAAATAGAAAAACAATTAATGTACGACCACCCATAGCTTGGGGTAGACTTGATATGTTGAGAGAGGGGGCCCTAGGTGAACAGCTCACCTGACCTCTATACGAACAACACCTACATTTCCCTGGGGTTGCATCCAGAAGCTCTAGTCAGATAGTTTTAGAAACTGCCTTGGGCTATGTACAGCCTGAAAATCTAAGAATAGGTAGTGGGCAGGGTGAACACCTACGAGCGACGATGCAGGTAAGGGTTCGGACAAGATAGATATAAAAGAGCATCTGCCCCGACTGATCAAGTCTACAATTCACTCAGCTCAAAGCATTCAATCCAAACACAAAGACTCTAAAGTCTCACTCTCAACAATTCCATCTCACTCAAGAAACTTGAATCTAAAGTTTCACAATGAAGTTCACTTTCTCCGCTATCGCCTCTCTCCTGGCAGTCGCCGTCTCTGCCGCTCCTCTTGAAGCCCGCCAGGTCCCCACGGTCGCAGTGACTCTCTCCAACGATCAATCTGGAGCTTCTGCCCCGGTATCTTTCCCGGCTGACAATGCCGTCCGGAGCATCCCCGCTCTTTATGGCAGCACCTCTGTTGGAGCTGGTGGTGTAGTGAAGGCGAGCTCTGCTTTCCTCAACATTGCCCCGACGAACATTAACTGCGTGATTGTCAACAACGGTGCCACCATTGCCACCTTGACAAACAACAAGAGCTTCGCAGACCTGGATGGAAATGCGGGCCAGGCCACCCCAGTCGACCTCAGCGGTGCCACAATTCAGTGCCACGTCTAGATGCACCATGTCCGTCTTTGGGCTTTTCTATGCTCTAGGAAGGCTAGGGGCTCCTAATGGTAATTCGCATCAACTGCGACCCCGAATAATGGATGGAGGAAATGGATGAATGAGGTCTCGGTGTGCAGTGAGAATATAATGTGATGGATGAATAGGGGTCGCTCTAGGATTTTAATGTTGATAATTTGATGCCATTTGAAAACTTTCCTCGAACCGTAGAGTACAAGATTGGGTTTAAACGTGCGAGATAAACCCCGTGGATCGACCGGGGTAGATCGGCTCCCGGTGTCAATGGAATCTTATCACCACCAAGGTCTCCAATCTTTGCATTAGTCCCCAAGGTCCCTTGGAAGTCAAAAGAAAGTCAAAATGCCCGTCAGAATACCTCGCTCATCTTTCAAAAAAAACAATCATGCCTAAAACACTTGTGTCAGACGAAGCGTTAGGTGTCAATCGGGGCGACACAATGAATGACTGCACCAAAGCTGAGGTACACGGCTATACAAAAGACGATGATTTCGGCGATAGAGATCCCACCCTCGACAAAAAAATGTACAGCTCCCATTTTTGCAAGTCTGATCGAGGTTCCGATCGCCGAACATGGCTGACCGACATCTAGAGCTGATCGCAGAGTTCTGCCTCTGCTATTAGTCGGGTTCGCCGTCTATCAGCTCGATCGCACTAATATTGCGAGTGTTCTCACGGGAGGATTCGCTGATATTATCTCAGTAAATAAGAATACCATCAACTTGGGAAACCAATTGATGTTCTTGGGTGTTATCTTATTGGAGATTCCATCAAATATGGTCTTACACAAAGTACTTCTCTGCAACCACTCTACGCCACTGGCCTCGCTGATCAAACAAGATAGGTCCCCGCCGATGGATAAGCGTGCAAGTCTTCATTTTTGGGCTTGTTGCCTGTTTGCAGGTTTTTGTGCGCAATAAAGCGGGTTTTCTCGTTACGAGATCTATATTGGGCCTTGCAGAAGCCGGATACATTCCAGGTGCAATGTATACACTTTCGACGTGGTATAGCACCACTGAATTGACAAAGAGAATTGCTGTCTTCTTCTTCGGGATGTTTGGCGGAACTGCTATCTCCCCATTACTCGGCGCTGCTCTGCTGAAACTCGAGGGGAAGGGGGGCCTTTTCGGTTGGCAATGGATATTTCTGGGTGAGGCACCCTTCTTCTTTTCTCTCCTCTCTCCATTTCTCCCTCTCTCCGTCTCCCTCTCTGCCCTCTCTGCCCTCTCTGCCCTCTCTGCTCTTTCTGCTCTTTCTGCTCTTTCTGCTCTTTCTGCTCTTTCTGCTCTTTCTGCTCTTTCTGCTCTTTCTGCTATTTCTGCTCTCTCCGCTATTTCTGCTCTCTCCGCTCCGCTCTGCTCTGCCCTCTCTACCCTCTCTGCCCTCTCTGCCCTCTCTACCCTCTCTCTGCTTTACGTCCCTCTCTTCTTCCTCTCTCGTATTTGCAGGCATACGCAATTCTGACTTCATTCAGTGGAAGGTCTCTTTGCGATTGTGGTTTCTATTGCTTTATTCTATGGTCTACCCGAAAAAGAAGAAGAGTGTGCAATTTTGAAAGACCAAGAGTCCGGACAAGCAAGTATACCTTCGGCAAGCCACCGCCGCCCTCGCATATCTCCCCAACTGGTATGGGAGACGTTGACCAACTTCCAAAAATGGCCTCATTTCATCGCCACCGGATGTGTCTTCTCCACATGGAGCCCACTTACCACATACACGCCCAGTATCATGATGGATCTCGGTTTCACGCCAATCAAAGCAAATGCCCTGGCTGCAATAGGAAGTCTGCTCACCCTTCCCGTAATCTTCTGCTTTGCTTGGATGAGCGATGTGTCCCAGAAGAGAGGCCTTGTTGTCTTAATTGCCATCTCGGTGTATCTGGTTGCTTTGGTGATCCTTAGGGCTGTCCAAGCCCATGCAAGCGTGGGCGGTAAGGTAGCACTATGGACTTTCGTCAATGCCTTTGCTGTTGGATATCACCCGATTCACAATGCCTGGATTCAAATCAATTGCAAGTCACCCGAAGAGAGAAGTATAAGTGTTGCGTGAGTGTCCAGATCTACTCAATCTAAAACCCATACTGACGCTTTGAATGATAAATAGCATGTGTTAGTACTATTTTCATGTCTCTCGTTCATTTGCTGAACCAGAACAGTTGTCATGGCTGCTACGGCTGGTTTGATGGCAGGAACCCAAATCTTCCGTGGTAACGAATCCAGCTCGCTGTACATCACTTCTCCCATCCTAGATGTTGCGAAATGCTAACGAATAATCCTCTAGATATCCTCGGGGATTGATCATAATGATCGCTTTGGTATTTGTGGGACAACTACTCGTGGCGCTACAGATCATGCTCTTTCGCAGTCATAACCGGCGTTACAGAATTCAAGGTTCAGGAAGCTTGGGGTCTATATACCATTTGTGAGTGAGCAAAATGGGCTCGGAGAGACATCCTTCATATATCATCATTTTCATGCCTTTCTACACGGTTTAAAAGCATCGATGTTTCACTTGGGCGATGGAGAAGAGCCTGAATAGACTTCTGCACCAGCCGGGAAAGCCCGGCCCCAACCCGGGCCTAATCCGAAAATGGGCTGGGTTTTGGGCCGGCCCTCGGGCCCAGTAGTGGGCTACGGACTCAGAGTCAGGGGCTCTTCCGGGGGCCCATTTGGCCCCAAACATTACAAACATGCCAAATATTTTCATTTTCATAAATACTGCAAATCTTGGCGAGATATTTAAGTATTGATGCATAGTACTATATTTTTAGGAAACTATCCTTGAATTACTCTAAGAGAAGCCTGCTTATGGATAGTGGCGATGGTGATAATGAAGAGAGAGAGAGAGCGAGATTGAAATTGAACTCAGGCGCGACCCAGCCCAATGCGGAAGCATACAGTCAGGTGACCCTGGCTGCTGGCTAAATAGCTCGCTCTCTCCTGTCTTCGTTTTTCCCTCCTTCACAGTGGACCAGATCTCAAGGAAAAGAATCTGAGATGGCTCAGACAAGCAAACAACCGCTGGCATCCAGATTGGGCGACTAATTGGCCGTCTGCGGATACGCTCATCAATCGGTCACAACAGCGAGCAGAGATTGCTGCACGAGAGCAGCGTTTGAGTCAAGAAAACCACGAGATTCCAACCTTTTCTCTGTCTGTCAGAGATTGACAACCGATTTCTTCTGCGGGTTCTTGCTCCAGCAGCAGTCAGATCAGATCACAAACTCGTTTCATCACGGAAACATTACTTGTGCCAATGAATACATGGCGGATTTTTGATACAACGACAGATACCAACGTGCAAGGCTATTGTACCTTTGGTATCTGTCATGCTTGGGACACGAGCAACAAGCGACTCTCTGATCACAACGGAGCAGACCGGGTCATCCTCAAGGCGGCCACGGATCCGAATGTCATTGGCACTAAGGTTGCAGCAGCCGATGAACTAAAGATGGCCAGAAAGTACAACTGGATTCATGGAGCTTTGGAAGCTTTCCACCAGTTCATGGCGGGCCTCGCCAATATGACGGTTGAAGAGATGTTAATTAAATAGGATGAAGGATCCGATCAGACTGGAGAAGACGTTGGGGAGTCTTACTCGCACTTCACTTTCGAATCAGTCGCAACATCACCAGGCGCCGAAATTTCAACCTCGTCTCATCTTGAGGCGCTCCATCGTCATCCATTCGGAATGTGCTGGCTATTCTACTTCACAGCTGTCTCAAGAGTCAGTTCCAATTGAGCTCGAAGTGAGTTATCTTCAAATGACTTTGATCGCAACATTTGAAGACTAAAACAAAACCAAGTTCGGGATTTACGTGGCGGGCAGACGCCTTACAGACCTAGGCATGTTATTTGGGCTGCTGACAACGAAACCCCACTGGCGAGCGGAGAACTTTGCATATGACTTCAACAAAAGAGGACGCTTTCGCCGTTCTCAAGTTCTCCGTGGGACGAGCTGTTTGATCAGAGCTCATGGGATCAAGTGGCTGCATTGTTGCCTGGTTTACAGGTACACCTTGATGACTGTGGGGCGCGCCCAGCTTAGGCCGATTTATTAACCGTCATGGAGAGCTTTTTCGTAGCTGTTCAGTCAGATCTGACGGTTATGATTGCACGAGTGCCTTTTACTCTTTGGGCCCCAAATCCATGGATGACATTCTACCAGCTGCAACGGGAATGAAGGCAAGGGCTGGAAAAGAAGTGTACAAAGCACGGTTGCTTCCACAATGGGATCAAGCTCAGGTAGTCTTGCCTTGGGATATGGGTTCCCAACCTTGAAGCTTGATCGGGTGTATGCACTATCAGAAGACATCCCTCACACATATCACCTCTGACCCATTATTCCGGGGGCATATCCGGCTGTGCATGGACATGAGGATAGCAATACATCCTGCTGCCTGAGGCAACCACAACAACGGCAGACTCGGACCATCCCCGAGGCTGAGGAGGCTTTTGATGAAGACATGATGACCGATGCGGAGGAGTTCGACGGAAACCCGATGATCGACGAGGAAGCCTGCGCTGACTCGACGGTGTCGGCACCCCCGGCCGTGACGGTCACCCTCTGCGGGCCACTTTGAGGTCAAGCATGTGCCCAGCTGGCGACCCTCCACGACACAGATGAAGCAGGACCATCAAGCGTGAGTAATCCTGAGACAAAAACAGTATCATCTGAAGTCCTCGGAGCTCAGCCGACCACCAAACGTACTGGCTTGACAGGAGTTGCGGACGATTGAGCGTCCGGGTTGGATACGAAAGAACAGCGAAATTTCGGACGTCTATCTAAGCGACTGACCAAACGGTTTCAACTTACGACGAAGATGGCGAACAGGCAAAACACTAAAAATCGGCATGCTTCTAATCTTTGGGTCCCAATGAGCCCCCGGAAGAGCCCACTGGGCCCTGAGCCCGAGCCTGGGCTCGACTACTGGGCCCGGGCTTTCCGGGCTGGTACGGAAGTCCTGTTCTACGAACAATGCTCATGAAAGTGTGATAATAATAGCAGACATTGGTCTATATTCTATGAAGGCAAAGAGGTATATGGAAGTTTAGAAAATATACAAATAAAAATGATCCGCATAAAAAATGCCACCCAGTGCACCAGGCCAAAGTAGTCTCACATAGTGTGGACATGCAATAAGGCCGCGACTCCGATCATGAAAAGAGAAAGATGATTTGGAACATCAACAAAGCAAGCTTAAACGTTCTCGTTGTGAGATGCGCGCTCCCCCTTGCGACCGTAGGGGTTCTCATCGGCGATCCAGTCTTGGTGGCGCTCGGGGATTTCATAGTCGCTGCTCTTCCAGGGAACGACCTTGTTGACGTACATCCAGTCAAGTTCCTCGAGAGTGCGACCCTTTCCTTCAATGACGAAGAAGTAGACAATGCCAACAGCGACGAAGAGACAGCCGGCGAAGACGTATCCGTAGGCAAAGTCGATTTCCTTGGTGATGAAAGTGGTGAAGAAACTGATCAGGAAGTTCCAGAGCCAGTTGGTGGCGGTCGCAAGAGCCATACCCTTGGCACGGTACTTGGAGGGGAAGAGCTCTGCGACGATGGCCCAGACCATGGGACCCCATGTCATGGCGTAGGCGGCAATGAACAGGCATGCGACGACAATCATGCCCTTTCCGGCCTTGGGGGTGTTGGTGGGTTCCGCGACATCGAGGACGAAGTGTCCAATTGAGGAGAAGATCATGAACATGACGAACATCCAAATGGCTCCGAAGATCAAGGACTTGCGACGACCGAAGTTCTCAACAACGTACAATCCACCGAATGTGGTACCGAAGTTCACGGCACCGAGAATAACCTGTGTGATGAAGCTGTCGGAGATACCGGCGCCTTCGAAGATGGTGGTTCCCTATTGGAAAAAGTATGATTAGCAATCGATTCATGTCAAAGTATTCCACATGGAAGTGGCAGACTGTCGGAACTTACATAGTAGAAGAAGTAGTTGGCGCCAGAGAGCTGCTGGAGGGATTGCAGGACCATGCCCAGGGCAATACGGTAGAACATGCGAGGAGCAGTGATGAATTCGTGCCACTTCTGGTCATCAGACTCGGCCTCGAACTGCTCGCGGATCTCATCCATTTCCTCCAAGATGCGGTTGTGGTTTTCGGGGATACCATAGAGCTTGGCCAAGGTGCGCTGGGCACTCTCAGCCTTGCCGTGGCGGAACTCGTAACGAGGACTCTCGGGGAAGAAAACCATACCGCCACCAAGGACCAGAGCGAAGAGGAAGGTGATTCCAAGGGTAATGCGCCACTGGCCAGTGCCATCCATGTTGTGGGTACCCAGGTTGATACAGTAAGCCAGGAAGATACCGAGGGTCACGAACAGTTGGTAGCAACTGATCATGGCACCACGGATGTGACGGGGGGCACTTTCACCCTGGTACATGGGGACGAGGAGCGAGCAACCACCAACACCGAGACCAGTGACCCAACGGCCAACGACCATCTGGTACCAGTGGCCATCTGGGGAAGAGATCTGCACAATCAAGCCAACGTTGAGGATCATGCACCAGAGGGTGATGGACCACTTGCGGCCCAGCTTATCCGCGATGGGGGCACCGGCCAGGGCACCGATCAATGTACCGATGGAAAGCAAACCGACGATGAGACCAGAACGCACGGTGCTGAATTTGTAGTCACCGTTGGAGTCCATCTCACCGTACCGCTCGAGATAGTTGCTCATCTCTTGGAATCCAGAAATCTGACCGGTATCATATCCGAAAAGAAGACCTCCCATGGAGACGAAGAGGGCCATGACGAGGGACCGCAGGGTGATGCGAGGAATGGGGGTGTCAACACCCGCAGGCCGCATTGGCTTCTGCTCCTGGGTGGGTTGGTAAGAGGAGTCATAGCCTGGCTGTTGAGCCGGGGTGATAGACTCCCCATGATGGGCAGAGGATTCGACGCCCATGGTGTATGTGAAAGTTATAACAGATTGTCTTGTTCAAGGTTCATATAGACAAAAAGGGGGACTTGAGGACCAGCTCAAATGATATGACTGAAGAATAGAATAGAAAGATAAGAGGGAAACAAGCCCATGGGGAACAAATATCGGGGAACATGGGGGAATAGGGGCCCTTTTGTAGATTGGCCACTGGAACACCGAGTCGCAAAGAATCCTGAAATTTCTGTAAAATTCGGAAATAAAAAATAATGAAAAAGGCCCAACCAATCCACTGGGGACGAAGTGGAGAGGGGATTGTGGAGAGACGAGTCGTGCGAGATGACGATGTCCGCCGTATGCTGTGCGCTTCAACGAGGATGACGGCCAACCAACAGGCAACAAGCCGGCCGAAGCCGACACTCGCACGGCCCGGGGCCACTCCACACGCAGCCGAAACGACCATACAGGGTGAGTTCCATGTGGTCATCGGCTGTGGTTCGCCATTCAAGCGGATAGCCGATTGCCCGGACAGGTCCAGGTCGGGCAGTGGCAAATCCGACCCGCGTTGCACCCCAGGACAGAGCACGCTGATCGCCTGGAGATGATAAGGTTCATGAACGCCCAAACGTTTTCGGAGCCGAGAAATCTATTGGGATTCCCCTGCGTGGCGAGCACGCAGTTGCATTCCCTCGAGTGCGCAGGTCGGATAAATCCTTCTGGAAGTCTGGAGAAATCGCGGTGGGCCGTGTGTCAGCGAAATCCCGAGGATTCCGACCCCAGGCCCCCTTCTCCGGTTTCTCTCCGGACTCAACTCAGCTCATACCCGATCGGTGTCCCGGTGAAAATATCCCCAGAGGCCATGTCATCTCCAGAGCCGGGAGGGGAAATGCGGAGTCTGGGGGTGACCCCCTTGGGATTTCTAATCCCACATGCTGGTTGCATTGGAAGAAGCGCGCACTAATGCAGCCAATTCAGCCCCAGGGTTTCAATATAATCCCGCACTTCGGCGTGCACTCCGTACGTGTAGTTGTATTCCGATGAAATGATGCCGATGCCGAGTTTTTCCTCCCGCGCCACACCCGGCGCCCATACGTCATTGCAGAAATCCTGCCTCTTTTTTATCTTCATATTTATATGTACTACTATGGATGTTGATTGTTTTATGGTGAAACTGGTGATCTCATGCTGCAGTACTTGTAAGGGGGCGATGTACAGTACCATGTACTTCGAAGTAGCCCACCTAGGCAGGTCCGAAATGGTTTACTATTGAGATAATATCCAATAGGCACCTCGGGAATAGTCAATATTCCTTAGGTAATGGCGCTGAGCGGAGTACATACTGTACACGGCTGCCCTGCCTCTCACTCCACCAGAACTCAAGTCCCCGTAGTTTCCATCCCGCCCCCATTTGCACTTCAATTTCCATCAGCGGTCAGGACAATGGGGTTGAGGTACCAGTCTTTACCTCCATGTAAGTCCTGGATTCAAGTTCTGAACTCGTCAGCACTTCATACCTCCAGGGCTCTCACGGAATAGCACTACTCCGGCTTCTCCACCATTGGGCTTCTGTAAGAGAATCCCGACGCCAAGTCGGGGTCAAGTCTCGGCTAGGGAACCCGCTCAAATGATTGATTGAACCACGAAAACTAGCAGCGAAAATGAGAAATTGGATCGGACATGCCCCGTCAGAACAGAGTCGGGTAGCGAGCTGCGCTGCCCGTACTCCGAGCTCATTCGCCTCCATCTAGACCCTCCGCACCCGAAGGTCTTGGAAAAGTGGAATCCGCGGGATACCGACTGGGATATCTTCGGAAAGCTTGTTCGCTAAGCGATGTGTCCTGTTGACGCCGTCTAGCCGTACACAACTGGCCGGCGTTCATATCTCAGATTCTGACCCACTCTGGAGAATAACGGTCAAGGCGGTTGACGGGGTTTCGGGGTTTGTGAGACAAACGGAATATAGTTAATCGAGTGGCCATGTGGCGATGGGCTGATTAAAAATGTACAGTAGATGTCCTAGCCAGATGTCATGCAATGCATTGTTCCATGCCCTTGTCATCCGAAGCTCCCATCCATGGATGAAGGTGTCCGTCTGTGATCTTTGTGAGAATTACGATTTGTCTGAAGCACACACTTTCATCCGTCATACCTCAATGCATACACCAATTCTTGGGAGACAGTCAATTCCCAATCTTGAAAATGACGTTCATCTAATCATAAACTGGGGTATTCTTCAACCCCGCGGGTGCAACGCCTTGACGGATTGAGACAAGCGTGGCTCTTCATTCCCCTGCATCCCCAGCGGGAGACTTCCCCGCGACCGCAATCTATTCACGCATCTCTAGCTCTCTAGCTCCTCTGATCTCCGCACAATTGCAGGGGTTTGATGTTAACTCTCGCCGGCTCCTTTCCTCCCGAATCGTGGGGTGCCCGGGATGAGGGCCACCTCCTCAATCATTCCCCATGCATCACGGACACACAGTCCTGCCCATGTGGCTGTCCAGGGTATACAGTGGTCTGATGTCTATAACTCGATGGAATAATTTGACTTCCTAATTCAAGGCGGACCGCTGCCGTTCTGGGATCAAGATCTGTGTACTGCGCCGGAGTATATTTATTCTGATGTCCCCATTCCTAGGTACCAACACCCCGGGCATTGCATAGCTTTCGTGTTGAGATCATGAAGAACCTCTCATTCTTGGGACTGGCTAGTTTGGCTTCAGCCCAAGCTGCCGGGTATAGCCAGTGTGGTGGAAGCGGCTACTCCGGCTCAACTACATGTGCTTCAGGCTGGACTTGTCAGTACCAGAATGAGTGGTACAGTCAATGTGTGAAAGGTTTGTACCCAGAACCACCTTGACCGATCTCAATTTGCTAACTTTTCACTCCAGCTGCCGATGGAGGTACCACTTTGACGACAAAGGCATCAACGTCAACGACCACAACTGCCGCTGCTACGACGACCAAGGCAACCACAACCGCCGCCAACCCCGGTGGAACAAGCTTTCCCACAACCAACGGAATCCAATTCGAGATCGACGGCAAAACAAGCTACTTCGCAGGCTCAAACTCATACTGGATTGGCTTCCTGACCAACAACGATGATGTGGATACAGTGTTCGATCACATGGATGAAGCCGGACTCCGAATCCTACGTGTCTGGGGATTCAACGATGTGAACACCGTCCCATCCGCTGGTACCGTCTACTACCAGCTCCTCAAGGATGGAACCGCCACCATCAACACCGGAGCAGATGGTCTGCAACGTCTGGATTACGTGGTCGCCTCTGCCGAAGCCCACAACGTCAAGCTCATCATCAACTTTGTGAACAACTGGTCTGACTACGGTGGTATGGCTGCCTATGTCAGCGCCTTCGGCGGTAGCCAAACCACTTGGTACACGAACACCGCTGCTCAAAAGGCTTACCAGGCTTACATCAAGGAGGTTGTGTCTCGGTACAAGGACTCTCCTGCGGTCTTTGCTTGGGAGTTGGCTAATGAGCCTCGCTGCAACGGGTGTGACACCTCTGTTCTTTACAACTGGATTAAGACGACAAGTGCCTACATCAAGTCATTGGACTCTAAGCATATGCTGGCTATTGGTGATGGTACGAAGGCTCCACCCATCTTGAGGTGGTTTTTGGTTCGATTGTTGGCTGACAATGTTTCCTAGAGGGCTTCGGACTTGACACTGGATCTGACGGCTCTTATCCATACAGCTATGGGGAGGGCCTCGACTTTGCGAAGAACCTTGAGATTGAAGATATTGACTTCGGAACATTCCATCTCTACCCCTCAAGCTGTATGTCTCCTATACCGTGACGGAAACCGAATCTTGCTAACGTGTCTATGTCAGGGGGAACCTCGAATGACTGGGGCAATGGGTGGGCCAAGTCCCACGGTGCTGCTTGTGCCGCGGCCGGAAAGCCATGCTTGTTTGAAGAGTATGGAGTCACGTCCAATCATTGCGCGATTGAGAAGCCGTGGCAGAAGACGGCCCTGGACACCGTCGGGGTCGCGGGTGATCTTTACTGGCAGTATGGCGACACGCTGAGCTACGGACTGTCGCCCGACGATGGCAACACATTCTACTATGGCACCAGTGAATTCACTTGCTTGGTGACCGATCACGTCGCGGATATCAACTCTTAGGTTTGGGACCATTTGTGAACTGCCCAGGTGACCTGGCTACTCTTCGGCTGAATGAGATTCCCGAGGTCAAATTTATGGCTTCCAACCTTGGAAGACTTGTGATTAGGCTGAGAGCCAGATGCGGATGAAACCGTTGTCTTTGGAGTATTATATTTTTGGTGGGTATATTTTGATGTACATTAGAATGTGATCCTCCAAACCATTCAAACGCCTTGTGAGAGCTAAGATAATCCATACCAATGGCAGGTGTTGTGAACGTTTTCGCTATAGCTGGTCCTCAAAGCTTCTTAGGGGTAACCTTGGGCACAACTTCATCGTAGGTCGTGGGTACAGGGGACGACGACCCCTCATGCTCGACGGCTTCAGTTGGAGGTCCACGGTAGTTGTGGTATCCCCACACACCGTACCAGATCGCAGCAATGGCGATGAATCCAGCGAACACGACCGAAGCATAATTCATGCTTTCCTTGGTAACGACCTTGAGAGTGGGCATGCAGAACAGAGGGATCGCAAGAAGACTCCAAGCCAAGGCAAGGACGTTAGCAATCAAGCCGAAGACACCGAAGTTGAAGCTGCCATTCTTGATATCTTCGCGACCGCGGAAGATGAGCGAAACGGCAATCGGACAAGCATAACTGGTAGTCAGGAAGATGACACCAACACCAGAGAATGCATTGTACGCCGCGGTGGAACCGAAGTAAATCACACCGAGAATGATTTCTACCACCATTCCCAGAACCAGAGCATTGAAGGGAATGTCCAGTTTCGAGTGAACCTGGCTCCACCAGCCAGACCCGGGGATACCTCCATCACGCGCAAAGGCCCAGGTGCAGCGCGATGTAGCCGTCACACAGCCCACGCCACAGATGATACCTAGGACCAGCAGGGGGATCAAGAGGCAGAATGCGCCCGTGTTGTTTCCGATGGCAGCCTTGAAGATGGCCGGGGTGGGTTGACCCGAGGCCAAATTGACCAAGTAGGTCAAATCGGGCAGCACGAAACAGACGGGGATCAAAAAGAGCAGACCGGCGATGAAGTTGATGACAATGGTTCCGACCATGGCCTTGGGGACCATAACGGCCGGCTCTCGGACCTCCTCACAGAGACTAACGCGGTTAGTGTCGGGCCAATCGCCATTCGCGGAATTCGAAACTCACGAGATAATCATGCCAGTCGCCGAGGTGGCGTACGCCGCCTGCAGCAGACCGATGAAAAATGACCATCCTGCCGGCCACCCAGCCTGGGGTTCGAAGTGTCCGAAGACCCAGGCGGCGTTGTGGCGTCCTTGTTTGGCGATCGCGAGCAAGCAGACAATGATAGCGAGCAATCCGGCCATCGTCCAGAAGATCGCAAATGTCTACCGATCGTCAGTATACTTTCGCATCCGGGTCACCAGGGAATGTACCTCCAACCAGGGCAGCCATTTGTTGCCAAATGCCGAGATCGCGTGGGTCAGCAGGGTAATGGCCAAGAAGATAAGGAACGTCTGATAGGTCGTGAAATCATCGGTGATCCCTGCACCGGTCGAGGTCTCAAACACGTTCAGACAGGCGACAAATAGCAGGGCGGTTCCGAAGTTCACCGCCAGGGTGATGGTGATGTTTCCTGCCACATACGCCCACCCGCAAATCCACGATGCAACGCGACGACACCACAACGGAGAGAGCACAAAGGTTTGGTAGTATACTCCGCCGGCGGTCGGATACACCGAGGTGATTTCAGCAAGGGAGATGGCGACGCAGAGAATGAGGAACGAGATAATCACCCAGCCCCAGATGACATTGGCGGGGCCTCCGGCGACGAGTGGGTAGTATAAGGTAGTAGAGAGACCGTAGGGCACGGAGGAGAGAATGAAGCACATGAAGGTGACCTGCCAGACGGATCGATTGCGGGATAACTCAGGCTTGTATCCCATATCCTCGAGGGTTCGATCAGCGTTCGTGGTGGCCACGCCCTGCTCGACCGACACCCGCGAGGGGCGACGGAGCCCGTTATCACCGGCCATGGCAACAGTAACAAAAGATTAGATCGTGTGATTAATCTGCATATGGCGCAGAGGAGGTTTTCAAGGGGGCCGAAATGAGTGGAATTAAACAGGAACAGAAGAAGGAGGAATGCCCAGCTTTAATACTAACTTCCCTCCAGGAAAAAAAAACACGATAAAAGCGATAAAAGATACAGATAAAACAGACTAACCTTGGAAGAAGAAAAAAGAAAAAAGAAAAAACGCCCATAGGCCAAGTGAGAGCCACACCGATATAGGGTTTGGGCCAACGTGTACGGGGCCGAGACAGGGATGGAGAGGCCAATCATACTACTTTTCCCACGAGTGGCACTGCCTGTGACTGGCTCCTTGGAACTGGCTCACACTGGCTCGCTGGGCTCAGCCTCTCAAAGCCTTCGAGAAGCCACCGATGCAGTAGTGGGGGCGAGGGACTACTGGATTTAATCTCACGGAGGTTTCAAATCGTCCGTATCTGATATGCCTATTGTGGTATTGTTTCCCCTACCAGAGCTACCATTCCCGGATCTCAATCTATATCTGGTCAACGGGCCATTTCATGCGAAGTTTATCTGACGGGCGTCAACCTTGCTCACGTCTGGAAAAGACCACCGAGCAAATCAGACTCCGATAACAGGCCTAGGGGTTGCAGAGACTAGCCAAACGCTAACGGAGTCAGCGCAGAACTGGGCCGAAAGTGCCCTTACGCGCCGATTCACGGCAAGTTGGCCATCCCGCAAGTACAGTCCTTGTTTTCGACTTCCAGAAAACCACTCGTCTACCAGTACGTCTAGATGCTCGTCGACTCCGAGCTACTGGACTCGAGTCCAAAATCAATCGCCACTTTGAGCGCCTGATGCTGAGAGGCTGCTTGGAATGTATCGTAGGCCTGGGCTGCCTGGGTGCAGGGGAAGTCTAGAGGGTCAGCTCCATCCAACCTTGGAAGCGAAACTGGTAGAGTACGTAAGGACATACGATGGGTCACTAAGGAGCCAATGTCCAACTGTCCCGATTCCACTAGTCGCAAGAGACGAGGTGTCGTCGTAGCGTTGACCAGTGACATATGGATGCCTGAGGTGTCAGTACAACCCGAAACAACGGGGGTGGACTCACTGATGTTGCGCTCCCACAATGTCTCCAGGTGAAGATCCACTTTGGTTCCGTGCACACCCACATTGGCAATGCGGCCCCCGATGCTAACCAGCTTTTGACACAAGGCGAACGTAGTCGGGATCCCGACCGCCTCAATGACAGAATCGAATCCCTGACCCCCAGTGAGATCCATGAGCTGTTGTTCCGCGTCCGCCGATCCCGAATTCACCGTCGCGTGAGCGCCCAGCCTGCGGGCCGTGGCGAGCCGCTTCTCGTCCAGATCCACCACCACAATCAACGCGGGGGAATACAGTTGAGCTGTGAGGAGGGCCGCTGTTCCCACGGGCCCTGCGCCGACGATGACGACCGAGCCCCCGGGCTGGACATCCGCACTCAACACACCGCATTCGAGGCCGGTGGGGAAGGCATCTGATACGGCGACCGCGGCGCGGGGGTCAATGGACGGTGGCAGCCGGTGTAGTGAAAGGGTTGCATGCGGCACGCGGACGTACTCGGCCTGGGTGCCGTCGATGGTGTTTCCCAGCGTCCATCCGCCGTTCGTGCAGTGCGCGGGGAGACCGCGTCGGCAAAGGGAACACGCTCCGCAGGAGGTCATGCAAGATATTATGACGCGATCTCCGATGGCGAAGGCATTGACTGCAGAGCCAAGAGCCTCAATGACACCGACACCTTCGTGTCCGAGGACTAGGCCTGGCTGGATACTGGGAACATCACCTTTGATGATGTGTAAGTCTGTGCCGCAGATGGAGGCATGTAGTAAACGGACAACGGCATCGGTAGGGGCCTGCACGGTGGGCATCGGGCGGTCCAAAAGCTCCACGGTCCCGGGCCTTGTGTAGACTAATGCTTTCATGCTCATATTGATGTGAATATTCGGCGACAATTATCGAACTGTGTCGTACTGTAGACGAAGGAGAAGAAAAGCCGGAACTTATATAGCATACTTGTTGGCATAAAGTACGTGAGGTGATCTCCAGGGCTGTGTAGCTCGGCGGCATCAGCGAACATGTCGGAGGTCATCCGATACTCAGGCCATGACGATCAGGTCTTGAAGCAGGAGTACATACAAGGTCAAAGTGGGGGTCTTCATAATTCCGGGCGAAGGGAGATCACAGCAGCATCGCTCTTTTCCATCCTCGATGTGACGAGGTGCAGTTTTGAGCATCGAATCCTCGGACTTGGCAGTTTCCGTAAACACGAGCATCTCGACTCCGGTATAAGAGCCTTGAGCTCTCAAACGTAACTGACAATAAATTCTTGGCTCACCCGAATTGAGACCATGGAGTATTCCATCCTGGATCAGAGCGCTTGAGGTCTCTACGCAAAATGGCCTGACTTGGTCGGGTTTCCCTCAGAATCTTGCCATGACGATTGCCTGTTATGAGAGCCTTCGCCTCGAAGGCAAGTATCGCGACCAGCTTCGCGTCACACTCGTTCCGTGGTCTGCAGATCTCACTCCAGAGTATCGCTCAGGAATCAAGCTCGCAGAAAGCATTTTCTAAAAAATGGCACCCTGTGGCTTGCCAGAAGATCCAAGCCAAGTCTTTGTGGTTGTGTCTAGTATCCCGACACTCAATCGGCCATTATGCTAGTGAGCCATCACTTGAGAACTGCAAAAGGTATTTCTTTGCTCTGTTGTCAGTCTCCTGGTGACATCACTAAGGGAAATCCCGATGATACAAGCCTCCGAGCTTTCCAGGGCTTCCCATGCAGCAAACTCATCCGGACTCTTCTAATGTAGGTCTACCGGTGGTCAAAGTCTCAACTGATTTCATACCTTGCGTGTCTAAATATCACTCAAGCATGTCTGTTCCCTCGCTATGTATGACTTCATTGCCGCATGCACAGGTTCCTTGCCGAACCCCATACTCTGGACGGGGTCCACTCCCAATGATCTACATCTAGAGAAACTCATGCTCGGACAGCATCATCTAATCCGAGCAGTATAAAGCCACATAAGCATTGACTTGGGAACGATACACTTTGGCTACGGAATGATGATTCATAGCCGAAACAGCACTGCCTTTTGTATAAAATCACGGAACATCATATTGAAGTGCCAGTTTGCAAACTTGCCCAGGTGGAGACAATTACATACTGTCAGCGATCCACCATACGTAGAACTTGACAAATTGTAATGAATATTTGCGCAAGGGGCACCTTGATGATGCGTGACTAGATGGCTGTAGGTAGAAGCATATGAAAATGAGAACAACAGCGGGCGTGTTACCCGCACTCACCCGCCTTATCATATTTGGACATCCAATAACTCCATACATTTGCATATTCGATACCCACATTGTTGAGTATTTGAGCAGTGGCAAATCCTGCTTCTGAGGCATTTTCCTTCTCTGTCTGGATTTTAGAAACACATCAACTCCCAACACTTCGCTGTTTCAAGAGAAACATTCTCTCGCCTGTTACACCCAGAGATCGTTGCATTGCATCAACAGCTTGACACGATGGCTGTACTACCACTCACTGTCACACCTTTGCCATGTCCATCTGGGTCGGACATTGATTTCGGGGCTGAGATTCGAGGCGTTGACTTAGAAAACTTGAATGGTTGGTACAAGACAACCCTTGGAAGTGCATTCGGCTAATCCACAGCAGATGAGCAATTCCAAATGATTCGAAAGGCTCTCTATGAGCATCATGTAGTGGTGTTCAAGGACCAGAAAGGACTCTCGCCCAAGGCCCAGTATGAATTGACGAAGCGCTTTGACCCAGCCTCCGAGAACTATGGGCACGGTAAGACCATCGATACAAAGAGAAGCATTTTGCATCCGGATCTCAAGACCGTGCCTCATCGGCCGCAGGTCCAAGTGATTGGTAATGGACAAGTTCAGTCATATGAAGGCTTGAAGGACATCCAGTTGCGCCACCCTCACCATCGAACATTTCACCATGATCATATCCCCGATGACAAGGATTATGACTTCACTCGCTTCTATCGCTGGCATATTGATGCCGCTCTGTATGACCTATACCCGCCTCAAGTGACGACACTCTTAGCTGTCAAGGTACCAAAGGGTCGCCGTCAAACACTTCTGTATGACGATGGAACTGGAGAAACCTTAGACGTGCCCCTGGGCACAACCGCATTCGTGAGCGGCGAGCGGATGTACGAGCTTCTCTCCCCCGAAGACAAAGAATTCGTCCGAACGAGCAAGATCGAATATGCACCTCACCCGTAAGATCAGACTCAGATATCTCTTTTCAGTTCCGTTGTTATTGACACTCGTTGCAGATACATCTGGATGAGTGCGGCTCGCTCTCGTTCCACAGGACTAGGTCTGCACTCAGAAGGACTCGAGCTGCCAGACTCGGATTTGCCACCTATTGACCCCAGCAAGATCATGGTGTTCCCCATGACTTGGAAGAATCCTGTGACGGGCAAGTTGGCTCTGCAGATTCATCCGTCTGCCATTCTTCGGATTCACTGTGCGGATGGAACGACGATCGATGACTTGGCCCGGGTCCGTGATATTGTTTATAATTTACAGCGGCCGGCTATCAGTCCGCAATATGTGTACCCTCACGACTGGGTGGAGGATGATCTGGTTTTGTTCAACAATCGTGGTGTGCTGCACTCGGTCGTAGGTGCATTCAAGCCAGACGAGGTACGATTGTTCCGTCAGTGCAATTTGGCGGCTTCTGAGCCTCCAGTCGGCCCTTGATTCATCATATGCATAATGACATGGCGTTCATCGCGCGGGGATTTTGTGGTTTTGTGGGACTTCGTGATTTTTGCGTTTTATATGTCATCGTATGATGTGGATTGTGGTCCCCAATCACTTGGTGGATGGTTAGATTATATAGGTGGTACTGTACATATTCAAATTTGCCATGCAGTTAGAGACATGCATTGTGTCGAGCTTTTCGCTCACCGGACAATGAAGAATCCATTCACAGCGATCTGACTCTCTCTGATTTCATCGGTTACCGATCGAACTCCGATTTTGTGCAATGGAACCTGCTCGACCAACTTTTGCCCACGTGTGATGATGTTGGCGAATCCCTCTTGGGTGCGGTCAATCCAGTTCGTATTCTGTTGAAGGTCCAAAGTGTGGTGTTCCGCAGCCCATGCCGGGTGGGCGAGTGTGTCTTGCACAACTGATGCATCGTACACGTCGGCAAGCATCGCAGCCTCCATGGCTGCAGCTTGGGCCTCGGCCAATTGCTGACTTGTGTTTCCGGTCGGCGGAGGAATCTCAGCTCGGAGGTATCCTAAGATACGGACCTCGACTTTTTCGGCCTGTGGAGACACATTGTGGAGGAGGCGAAGTGCGACCGTGCGTTTGGCAATCTGTGCCAGGTTCACTCTGGCTGCCTGGAGAGGATCCATCGCCCTGACGGACAGGATGGCCGGACACCATGGGCTCGTCGAAGAACCTTTGCCGGATGCAATGTCAAAACGAGCCCATCCGAAATAGTAACCTCTCAGCTGGTCTGTTACCCATTCCGGGATCCTTGTCAAGTTCAATCTTGGCGGTTCTTCCTCTCCCTCCAGGGATGACAATTGAGCAGGCTGGCAACGAGCTTTGAGAGACATTGGGAATGGTGGCTGAGGCCCAACATCGATAGAGACTGGTTCATTCCTTGTGAGCTCCGGGGCTGTCGGGTTTGGCCGAAACTGGCCAATGGGACCATGAGGCCCGTTGATTATACCACCAACACGGTTCTGGGCCCCACTGGTTGTATACACCTTTTGGGCCACGGCCTTTGTCACTTTAGAAGGGGCCAGACGATCTACCCTGGCTTGAATCGCCACGGCTGCTGGGGCAGCCGCAGTACGAGCTGCGGTTTGGGCATAGACACTCAGCACCATGGCTCCAACCTCCACTGGTAGAGTGGTCAAACTAGCGCCACGGATAGAGCTCGGGGCAGTGGACGTGGACAGCACGCGGAATACTGGACTGTTGCCGAGCACCTTTTTCTTCTGTCCTTGACAGAGTACCAGCTGGAAATAGCCGTCCCCTGCTTCGGCAGGTATACGTACCACACAGGTTTCCCGTAACTCATGTGTGTTGCGTGGCCGAGTGGTTGCCTTTTTCCGGAATTTCTTCACGTCACGTTGCCAGGCTCGCTCGTCATTTGGGGAAACTTGGTCTGCCCTTAACGGCATTCCAGGCGTCACATCCAGCCAGCTGTCCCTGAGACGAAGAAATGATTTGATTTGCATCCCCGTGTTGCCGGACCATCCCCTGTTTTGTAGCCATAAGGTACGGTCGGGTGGTAAAGGGGTATCAGAGAAGGTTGAAATCGCAACTGATGTTGTATTTCCACGATAAAAGACTAAGCCATGAGAATGCCGTAAAATAGTGACATGCTTGTTTGACTCCGTGGGATGATTGATGAGGCCACCGAGAAAATGCCGAGCTTCGGTGTATGCCTTTTGCACTGGTGTTGGAGCCTGAGGGGCTGGCGATGCTGTTGGTCCAGCTGTCCGAGGCCTCGGTGGCAAGCCTGGACTTGGAGTCCTTGGGATTCTTGGGGTCCTGGGAGGTGGGCCATATAGGTCTTCATAAGATGGGGGCTGTAAGGGTGCTAGGGTCGGGGTACTGGCAGCAGCTGTCACCCGATGATCGGCACGCGCCGTAGCCCGCAAGTTTGGGTTGGATACCGGCTTTCTTCTCAGCGCCGGGTCCGAATATTCCGGCTTCAAATATCCCGTCGACATCTTTGATCTCCCAAACCCCCTCGACAGAAAGAAAGGGGCCCCAGGGGTTCAATCGGATAGTCCGGGGTCGCGACTGATATTGGCCCGAGCGCACCTGGGCATTTATGGCCTCAGGCATCAAGGGTCTGGGCAATGCATCCCTGTTGTTCGCGTGTTCCCCTGTACGGCCAACCTACTTTTTCCGGACCTAGATACCTATATGCACTTCAAGGCTAGTGTTGATTTTCAATTCCAGGTGGGATGTCTGAGTAAAATCGGAAACCTTAAGGTCCACGGGTGTAAGTTGTTTCATTTGAGCACGCAGCACCCGCGGACCAGTTTCCAAGGTTTCAAGGTTGGGCTATGCCCAGTGCCCAGGTGGGAACGAGAAAGGAAAGGCAACAAATGAATTGAAACAGTAAAGTGTGAAATAAATTCTTGTGTCGACTGGAGGTCGGACGATCGCCGCTAGAGACTTGGTCTCCATTTCCTAACCTTGAAGTTCCGACCTTGAAACTTGGAGGGTTGTTGTGCTTCCCGTGCATGGTTGAAATATATACTTGAGCAGAGCTCGATTAACAGGAAGAATATTCAACATGACCAAGAAAGAATGGCCATACGCGTAGATTTTATTTCCATCGCTCATGAATTTAGAAGTCATGACCCATGAAGACAGTGCCCTGGATCGGAGTTTCATAATACGGCACAATGTCCACGAATCCATGCTTGCGATATAAGGCCTGCGCTGCAGACATCTGGGGTAGCGTGTCTAATCGAACCCCCTTGTAGCCCAGCACCTTGGCCTGTGCCAGAATCGCGTCGATCAATTTATCGCCTAGGCGCTGGCCTCGCGCTTCTTGGAGGACGTACAGCCGCTTCATTTCACCCCAGCCCTCGGCACTGCGGCGTAGGGCTACACAGCCTAAGACCTGAGACGCGCGCGGGAGCGGTGGGGCGGAAAGCGTTGAGTCGCGTTGTGTGGAACTCGGGTCAACAGTCTGCCTTGCGATCAACAGAGCACCCCCTTGTGACGCTGCATATTTTCCGGGAAGGGAGTCCAGCTCCTCTTGGAAGGACTGAAATGTCAAGTCAATGCCAAGCGATGAGGCATAGCCGGAGAACAGAGATCGAATTGGTTCGGCATCTTCGGGAAATTGTGCGCGCACTATGTGGATCACCATGATTAGGATGGGGCGGAAGGTGGAGGGATAAGAGTAAACTATGAATATGAGAATGTAGTCATAGACAGCCAGGCTGTATATCCAAGTCAAACGGGATCATCCTCAAGTTGTGTATGAAATCCGTTAGTGAAGTCAAATGAAACTATGACTCATGGTTCCATTTGAACGACCTCTCAATTTCCTAGATCGGTACGAAGGGGTAGTCGCCGATGCACTTTTATTTTGCCTGCTATCATTTTCACGTCTTCAGCCTTTTAGTACGCAGGATGAGGCATTCTACATACTACATGGATGTCCGCGGAAGCGCCATGCCCAGTGATCCTTGGAACGAGAGCGGTACCACGTGATATAAGAATATGTACACGTGACTTGCCCCTGATCAGCCCATGGTTGTGTAGGTGGAGCTTATTTGTAATACGACCAATCATATGTATTTATTTGCCACAGAATCCCCATTTGTGGCGAAAAAAGACTCGGGAGAAGAAAAAAAAGAAGAAAAAACCCCAACTCCATGGAAGTAAAGCACGCGGACGTTCTCCGTAATACGGAATGCCGAGTGCCACATCGGCTCAACGGTGCCGTTTATATCCAGGCAGAAGGTGTAAAAGAGCGATGTCGGTGCTCAATGGAAAAAATTCTGCTAGGTACTAATAGTAGGATAGAGTAACGTAGCATGTACTTAGTCACCTTCCATTTCTGAACAACGTACTCTATAAATATTCAAGAGTTAAGCTTCTAAGCCAAATTGGCTAGGGTACCGACGTTTGTGCTACATGCCAGGTGAAACCCCGACATCGCGCTGATCTCCAAAAATTGCATGGAGTACTCCGTACGGGGTGTTAAACATTGAACTGCGGGAACTTGTTGCAGATTGTAATATAGAATTGCATATTATACGTAGTAGCCTGCTCGTATACTGACCATCGGTATCCACAGCCAAAACCATACCCACCTAGGGAGGTAGCTAGGGCTACCGGATGGCGTGACCAGAGGATTCACCGAAATTTGGATCACTGTTTCAGGAAGGCGCCGACTGTGGTCCTTAACGCCGATAAGGTAAGATCCGGTGCAGATTCGGACTATTGGTTCTTGCCGCGCCCGCATAATTTTTTTCTGCTGGGGCTTGCGGTGGTGGTTGCCATTTTCGATTTTGGAACTGACCATCTTCACTCCTCCATCTCTGCCTGTCCTCCCGCCACGTTCGACGGTCATCCAATGTCAACAATCAAGAAGGATGGGGGCAAGATCTTCCCGGACAATGGTCCGGTCGATCTGACTTACGACCGGGAGCAGCAAATTTATGAAAGTGGTGTTGAGAAGTTCAATCAGCTAGGATGGAAGCGCCTCACTATCGTTCTGATCGTGGAGGCTGTGGCACTCGGAACTCTCTCGATCCCTTCGACCTTCGCGAAACTCGGCATGGTGGCCGGTGTCATCTGCTGTGTTGGTATCGGTCTCATCGCGGTCTATACCAGTTACATCATCGGTCAGGTCAAGGTCAAATTCCCCCAGATCTCGAACTACCCGGAGGCAGGCAGGATGATGTTTGGTCGTTGGGGATATGAAATCGTCTTTGCCATGCTGTGCCTGGAGCTGTTGTTGTCCGCCGGATCTCACTGTCTCACTGGCAAAATCGCATTCGAGAACATTGTTGGAGGCCACATCATGTGCTCCGTCATTTGGGCCTTTATCTCAGCCATCATCTTGTTGCTCCTTGCGATCCCCCCAAGCTTTTCCGACATGGCTATTCTCGGATACATCGACTTTGTTTCCATCATCATCGCCGTCGGAATCACGATCATCGGAACCGGCGTGGAGTCCAGCCAATCGACTGGCCTTGCAGCTGTGAACTGGTCAGCTTGGCCCAAGGACAACCTTACCTTCTCCGAGGCATTCATCGCTCTCTCCAACATCATCTTCGCGTACAGTTTCGCGCTGTGCCAATTCTCCTTCATGGATGAGATGCACACGCCAACTGACTTCCCGAAGTCTGTGTGGGCTCTCGGTCTCGCGGAAATCGGTATCTACACCATCACCGGTGCCTTGGTGTACGCCTTCGTTGGCCAGGATGTTGCAAGCCCTGCTCTGCTTTCTGCTGGCAACCTTCTGAGCCGAATTGCCTTCGGAATTGCGCTTCCAGTCATCTTTATCAGTGGCTCCATCAACACGGTGGTGCTGGGTCGACTTGTCCACGGCCGTATGTTCAAGGACTCCAACATCCGCTTCATCAACACAAAGCTTGGATGGGGTACCTGGCTCGCCGTTGTCACAGTCCTGACTATTCTCGAGTTCGTTGTGGCAGAGGTCATTCCCTTCTTCGATGATCTCCTGTCTTTGATCTCGTCACTCTTCATTTCCGGCTTCACTTTCTATTTCCCGGCTATCATGTGGTTCATGTTCATCCGCGGTGATAGCACCTCCAAGGGCTGGAAGTGGGTTCTTGGCGTGGTCAACGTCTTCATTCTGATCATTGGCCTGATCGTCCTCGGCGCTGGAACCTACTCGAGTATTGTTGACATCGTAAGTGGTGTCTCCTTATTTCTTGTCTGTACAAGCACTAACCCTTCTTTCAACAGATTAACTCCTATGCCGAAGGTACCGTCGGAGGAGTGTTTTCATGCAAGTCCTAGTTTTTCTTAGCCCTGCATGGTTTTGTATAGATATAAGTATAGAGAAGATAGACATGATAGACGCAAATTTTAACTGTAACATTCACCACCTAACCTTGCATTTAAGTTTGGTTGCATTTATCTTCCTGGGTCCAACCTTGGGACCTTGAGACACTGGAATGTTGCAGAGGGCTTCTACCCAGCCATGCTCACAGAGACCTATGTGGTCCTGACTACCGGCCGGGCGTGGCTCATTCTGAACCCCGGAGACGTCAGTGATCTGAATGTACTATTCCCGAGGTCCGCGGTCCGATCAAACTTCTGATTGACTAGGTAGGTAAATAGAGCATTCCAGCCACTTGCTCCAGGGTTCCAGGGCTGTGATTGTTATGGTCACATGATCATGTGGTCCAAGCTTTCGGGTTTTGCGCAGCGTGAGCCTTGGAAGCACAAAGCAGACATCTATAAACTTATGTGGATATTGATGATCGTTGGAGATAAATTGAAAGCTTTTTATTCATACATACCTAGTAGGTAGGTAAACTTCAAAAAGTTTCAGGTAAAGAAGGATGCTTATGAAAAACTTCCAAGGTTGAAATTTTGAAATTGGATGGTCCATCATGGACATATATATTTATGCTGGGACCATCGACATCCCCACTGTCTACCTAGGTCACGGGTACCTAGTAGCATCTGACCTCGGAACAAACTTGGAAGCCGGGGATCCCAGCTTTGCTGTATCTTGGGCGTGGCTAGAAGAACTACTACTAATATATTTGTACAAAATTTAGCCAAAAGATGATCATGAGTTAGTTACAAGGATACTAGTACTGGCAGGAATTACGTAGTACGTCTAAGATCTACCTAGATACAGGCACCGAGTCAATAATCACGTGGTTTCAACAAAAGGACCCGTGGACCTGTGACCGTATGCCCAGGTGTCGGCGTGGTCTGAGTGTAGTTTTAGGTAAGGAGAAGCGTGAGATAGTAAGCGCAGATGTATATCATCGATCTATCCTATCATTCGGTCTACTTGAGCAGGCTCCGGAATAGGTGAGTTCCAAGGTTGACATACGTGCTGTGAACGTTGGGGGTGTACCTAGGGAGATGATTTGAGAACAAAGCACACAGCGGCATAGCACTCCTTGGCCAACCTCAAGCGACAGGAAGCTACCGTTACGCCTCCAGAATTACCGGGACTTAGTGTCCCCAGGAATTTCGAAATTTCGTGATTTGTTTGGGAGTTAATTTAACTAGACGAAGGAAGAAGTATCCGCCTGTTTGATTTGGTTTGTCCGGACCAAGCCGTACAAACATACTGCCCAGGTGTGTTGTACTGTGCTTGGTGAATTTGAAGAGCATCGTACCCACCCAGGCGGAACCAAGCACTAGGAAGCCTTTGTTGCAATTGGCGAGGCTGTAAATCCCTGGATTATCTGAGATCCCAGAGATCTGGGGTGGAGGTCTTTCTTGCATACGACTGGACATCGGGAAGGAAGGGGTAAACTACGGCCCCTTGATTGGTTCGAGTCACCACACGAGTGGAGACACTCTATGTATCGAGAGTATGTAGAGGAATTTGGAACGTACATTCTTCGGCAATGGCACCTCGGGGGCCAACCAATCCTTTTCGTTCAGTGCCCCAGTTGGAATGCTTCCCCTTTTTGATTGGCGAGAAAAACTGCTGATTTGGTCCATTGTTAATAGGTGCTGGCAAGCTGCTGCAAAGGTGACCGACAAGTGAAAGTCCAGGTGTGAGAATACTGAGCTGGGTAGCATGGAATGGTAGAGGATTGAGGCCTGATAGTTCCCAGCCATGGCAACTCAACGCTAAGAATTATATAGGTGCTGAATTGAAGTAGACTGTGCCTTAGGACAAAGATTCAGCACGGCATGTACGCAGAATGCATTGTTAGGTGTGAATATCATGGTGTGGTGGATATAGCCCTACATTCCACGGAAATTCTTATACGGTGATCATCCTGACTGGAGATACCACCTCAAGCGGGAAGACATAGATTGTAGGTATGTCCCAGCGCACCGATGCTACAACAAACAAACAAGCAGCGACAAGCGTCGATTCCCCAAAGTGATCGACAGAATGCAGGTCCCACAAGCTTGTTATTTATGAGAAGCTACCGCCACCCTCGGATTTTCTCTTCATCGTTCATGTCGCCCAACTATCGCCAATCTTTCAACGCCGCCAACCACGGGTGACTGCTATTGCATCCCCGCTTAATATTTTCTTTTAGTCTCTCTTTTATCTAACCCCAACGTAATCATGTCTCCAAGTGTGGCACGAGGCTTCTACAATGCATACCCGAACCTGAATGCGGAACGGAGCTGGGCATCGCCAGTCCCAGAAAGCCCCGGAACGCAAAACTTGGGGACATCAGGAGGACGGCAGTCTCCAAATGGACCGCAGGGTTCGAGCCAGTCATCGGATCAGCAAACACCAAGCAAGAAAAGCACCGACACCCCGGATGATGGCTATTGGCATCCCAATGGAAGGCCATCCTCGAACCAACAAGCGACCTCAGACCAACAATCGCAAACCAACCAGCAGTCGCCAACAAACCAGCAATCAACAGCCAACCAACAATCGACGGCCAACCAGCAATCACCATCCAGCCAACAGTCCCAAGCAGGATCGCAGTCATCCAGCCAGCAATCGTCGAACGGACAGCAGCCATCGACTAATCAGCAAAGTTCGTCTGGTGCTGGAAACAATGGCCAATATAATCCCAACACATCATCCGGCGGCCAAGCGAGTACCTCCAACACACAGTCTACCCAAGCTGGAAGTAGCGCAGACTCACCGACACAGCAAGCGTCTTCGGGACAACATCCTTCCCCACAACTGGGACAGCAAGTACAAGATTCCCAAAGCCAGTCTTCCTCTTCGCAAGGCCAGACGAGCTCCAACAGCCAAAACAATGGCCAATGGTCCGGCCCGTCAAGCGGAAGCCAGCAAAGCGGCTCGTCCTCCTACGGTAGCGGCCAATCCCAGTCAGGACAGGAGCAGGCAGGAACCCAATCAAACCAACAATCTGCACCAGCACAACACGGACCCAGCATGCAAGCAGACCACATCGATCAGTCTGGCTGGAGCCAGGCACCCACAAACACCCAGTGGAGCCCGGCAGTTGAGTCTGCGACATCGCCCTCACCAACGGAGACACAAGCCCAGCAGGCCACCACCACCACGCAGTCTGCCACTAGCCCCCCTGCCATACCCTCGTCCCAAGGATCGGGTACAACAGCAACCTCCGCCGCAGCAAGCGCGGGTATTGCCCTGGCAGTCATCGCCACACTGGGACTGATTGCAGTCCTCATTCTTGTTCCTCTACACAAGAAGCGCAAGCGTCTGCGCAAGCTCCTTGGTCACCACCAAAGAGAAGCCGACATGGACGAGCGACTGAAAAGACACATGCACCAGGTTAACGACTTCGTGGCAAGAGGCTACACCCAGACTCACAGAATGGCGCGTTCCGCAACAGGATTCCTCAGACCCAAGCGCCACCACTCCCCCCACGTTAGCCAAACCAGTCGCCAGGCTTCAACCAGCGAGAAAATCCATCCCACGATCATTCCTATTCAGTCCCCAGAGCTGGCTCTTCACCCAGCCTTGCACTACTCGCCACCTGCGTCGTCGTTCACCTCGTGGTCGACAACCAGATCTAAGTCGAGTTGTAACAGCTCTCTGAACCACCCGAGCGAGGAAAGACCCATGTCTCCCACCTCGAACCTCGGCCAATTCTATGGCCAAGGCTCAGCCGAAAATCTTAGCATGGGTAACATTGTCGCTGTCAATCCATTGATGAACAAGATCTACACTGTAGAGATGGACTATAAGTCTGGAAAGCCAGGTCAGCTCGATCTTCGCGCCGGTCAACGTCTGACTATCTTGCAGGTCTACGACCACGGTTGGGTACGTATCCGAAATCATCATCTCCTTTTCCAAGTGAACATCCTGCTAACAAATCATTACTTCTAGGCCGTTGCAGTCCGCCTCGACTCTCCTGAAGCCGGTCTTGTTCCGCGCTCTCACATCTCTGCTGTCCCCGATGACAAGCCCATCGCTTGCAGCGATGAGCTCGCCCCATCCCAGCGGAACTCCTTGGTCCAACAGCCACTTAGTGCATTGACCTCTCGCTTCTACTCGATGTTTTCCCAACCTGAGCCGCACCGCAAGCCTTCGTCCCCTGTTTAGTGTGCCTCCCCAGTGTCACGCACTTTAGCTGATTGCGAATTTCCTACTGTGACTTACCCACATCTTCACTTCATGTACATAAACGAAATCCCGGATTTCAGTCTCAAGCCCCCTAGCGGGGTTTACTTCGTCGCTCGTTAGCTCCAAAATACCAACCATTTCACATTGTCGCATCTGACTTTTGCCCTGCTACCCTAGTTCAGGTCATTCATTCCCCTCGGTTCATTTCGAGACCTCTGCAATGTACAAGGGCGTGCTTTGGCACAGATTCGAGTTGGCATGCACGAATAAGGTCGTCTTTACGTCTTTCAATTCCTCGGACTGCGTTGCTATGGCGATGTGGTCACCTGCCAGCATTCCAATCCAACCGCCCAAGTATGCCCAGGCCGGGGCCACCGGGGTGTGACCTCGATTACTGATCACTCCACGCCAAGCAACAGAGAGGCATGAACGGGATACGGAACGTATCTGTAATCAGAAAAATGATGTGTCGCACGCACAGATTACTTGCCCCCGTGGAGCGCAAATGATTGGACCCAAGCCTGCCAACAAATTGGCCCCCAAATGCACCGTCTCAGCCGGTCACTTTGGCGGGAAGCTAGAATCTCAAGGTTAACAGGATATGGATCGAGACTCCGCAAATCTGTATGGTCCTAGGCGCGGGGTGGGAACCTGCGCAGGCTGCGCTTATTCCGCGATCGCAGCGGGCATAAAACCGTCCGCATGGCGTCGTCCGATCATCCTCGGTCGCAGGCTTGAAAAAGAGAGAATCAACAAGAATTGAAAACGAAGGGAAATCCAAAGCCCCAAATCATTTTACCCTACCTGTACACCATGGAAAATCTGATCAACTTTCTCGATCAAAATCATCACATTCACTATGTCACCCCTTCCTCCCCGGGATTCAACTATCTTCGCTCGGGCTATGTGATTGACTCTACAGCACCGGCAATAATAGTGAGACCTCGCTCGGCTGATGATGTTGCTGGCCTGATCACCGTTCTCAAAGCAAATTGCCTTGACTTTTCCGTTCGAGTTGGCGGAAGTGATATGTTTGGACGGTTTCACATCAAAGACACTGTAACCATAGATCTGCGGGAGATCGCCAACATCCAGGTGAACCGAGAAAACCAGACTGCCCGAATCGGAGGAGGGGTCATCATCTTCGATCTACTCAAGGAGCTTGACCGGCATGGCATGGTTGTGCCGCACCCCATCATTTCAAGTGTGGGATTCGTTGGTTGGGCAACCCATGGGGGATATGGTCTTCTGAGTGCTGGATATGGCATGGGAGCTGAGCAGATTCTCCAGGCCAAAGTGGTCGGTGCTGATGGAGCTGTTCGTAATGCGGATGAGGACATGTTGACTGTAATTCGAGGCGGAGGAGGAGCGCTGGGTGTCATTGTCGAGTTGACCATTCAAGTCTATCCTTTGAACCAGGTATCAGCCTATCTCTGTCTTGGATTAATCGGAGTGCTAATCGTTGTGACAGCTGCTTGCTGGATTCGTTGTATACGACTCCGAAGATTTGCCTCTCACAATTAAGAGATACAACGATGCCTATCGTCAACAGAAGGAATTAGAACTTCCAAAAGAGCTGAATCTTTTCCAATCAGTCTTGAACGGCCCGACTGGGAAAGCCTTTGGCATCATATTTGTCTGGGCGTCGTCCGACCTTGAGGCGGGACATGCGTGGCTGTCGAAAGTGAGCTCATGGTCACCTGTAGCCATGAACACTGTTGCGCCTACGACAATGTCTGTATTCAATGAATCCACAAAGACAATTGCCCCTCAGGCCGTATATGGAAAATCATATACGTTGAGTCTCCGTGAACTGACCCCTGAAGTGGTCAACGTCATATGCAAACATGCCGCTATACAGCCCAACAGTCCAGCTACCATATTCGGTATGCATGAGTTGCGTGATTGTGCTTCAATCTCTCCGGTGAATACCCTCGTCGCGCATCGCCATCCGCATTTTGTCATGGAGTTGTTACCTACAGTGCGTGACGCTGATTTGCTTGATGCCGCACTGGTCTGGGCCCATGCATTTTACGAAGATCTTATGAAGACGGATCCTTCGAACATAATGACTTCAACCTACCTTCCCCTTACTGAGCCAGGCAAAGTGAATATGAAAGGCATCTTTGGGGAAAAGTACGAATTCTTGAAACTCATGAAAAATCAGCACGACCCCGACAATGTGTTCAAGCATGCTTTAGTGCAATTGTGATCAAGTGATGCACGTTCATTAGAGAATTAAAAACTGAACCCGAAGGTTTATGCAATATTGTCTGTCATTAAGAAAGAAGATTCCAAAGTTTGAATCGCACACACAGAACGCCAATGCCCCAACTCCAAGAATCAATGAATGCCCCATGAATCGAACCTAGCTCTATTGGTATGTGACGGAGAATTCGTGGTCACCAGTCACTTCAACGTGAGCCTTCACATCGCCATCTTGTTGGATGTCCAAGATAGCAGAGTTCTTGACACCAAAGGTCTGACCATTGTCAGCCCTGGCCTCAGCCCCGGTGAAGTCAACTCGGTCGAAGTTGGCCAATGGAACCATGGTGCTGCCGGAGTTGAAGTCCTCCACAATCCACTCAGCGTTTTGACCGGCCAAAGTGGCGGTGCTGGAGGGCGCCTTGAGAGTTTTGGTGACGCTCTTTCCGCTGGATTTGTTCTCAATGATGGCAACTCCCTCGCTTGGCGAGGAGGATTCGACAATCGCGACGATGACATCTCCGGCTGTCAAACCAATGTCGAAGTTCTCCGCGTTGTTGGGGTACCATTCATACCAGGCATCGAAAGATTGCTCGCCGTTCTGGACGTATGCGTCGATTCCAGTCTGCAGAATTGCCTCCGTGTATGTATCTCCATCGATACCGACCCAAGCGGACACGGCTTGCATTTCATTGGAGTTGTCGGTTGCTGTTGGCGTTGGGACAGTGAAAGTTGCCGAAACAGCGGTATAGGTAGCACTTGGAGGAGGATCTTCACGGACAACGCCCGCCCAGTTCTTGCTGTATGCAACATTGGCTCGCTGGGACTCCTCCCTGAGCAGAGTGCTGTCTTTCTCGGCTGGAATGGACCGGCGTGTCAGAGCACCGCGCGCATACAAGCGATCGAGCAGGCCGCTGCGCGGAGCGGCAAAGGCGCTACCCGCCAGCATCGCGGTGGCCAAGATCGTAGTAGAAACCTTCATTTTGGAGATTTAGAGTTGAGAGTGCGTTGGGTGCTGGAGGGCGAAAGGACGGAGATAGAATTGGACGATAGAGAGCTGGTTTGTTGTGAGAATGACCTGCAAGAGTCTTATATGCTAGGTTTGATACAAATCGCAAGCGGCACGCCATCATGTTAAATCCGCATGAGGAAACGAAGATCCCAGTATAGTACCGAGTAGTGGGTGACCCTCTGCACCAGGTGAGACATAGCTATGAATCCGCCACAGTGAACACGCAAGGACATCGAACGAATGGAGAAAAAATCATGTTTTCACAGGCATTCGGCTGATGCTTTGGGAGAATCAAGACCCTTGCCTTTCTGAGTGACGAGCCATGCTGATCTTGTCAGTTTTCTTCTGAGTTGCCTGCGCATATTCTAACCCCGTGTTTATCTTTCCGCTATCGTCATCAAGAAAGATGGAGATTAACCGAAGCAGTTCACCCCGGCTTGCGTGTCATGGGGAAAGAAGCATTCCCGACGACAGAAACATCTGATAGCGACGGATCCGACGACGATCGGCCCCATATTCCGGCATCTCTTTCAGCCACGAGACTCAACAGATTGCCCGGAAAACAACATTCTGCAGACTTTCAATGCGTCCGATATCGGTAGCTGTCTGATTGAAGTTGTTTTTCAATTCATCTTCCATATTGCGGTGTGCTTACAACGATTCCC
This sequence comes from Penicillium olsonii, assembly GCA_911174995.1. NCBI lineage: Eukaryota > Fungi > Ascomycota > Eurotiomycetes > Eurotiales > Aspergillaceae > Penicillium > Penicillium olsonii. Next base: position 1,095,972 of record CAJVNO010000044.1, read on the forward strand.
ACGCCCAGACCAGCTGGCCGATGTGTTGCTGAACTCAGCCGGGGATATTCGAATTCTATTATATTTAGAATTTGGCAAGAATCCCACGAAACGGAAATTAAGTTGGATAGAAACGAAACACGCCTTTAAGGCTAGGCTAATGGGTACTCAGGGCGTCATCGGGGGGACGCAGTTCGACTCGCCAGCCAAGGGATACCGTATGGACAGTCAACATTCCTCGGTGTTTCACATCTCCCGTGAATGGCTGATCTTCCACAATGACATCCGTGAACAGCGTTTTGTGTTTGAATTGACGATTTGCGCACACACGATTCAAGGAAACCGGGCATTCACAACATGCACGGCATGTTTGGGATGGCGAGCTTGGTCTCTCAAAGCTAGTCCTGCAACTGCTGACCAGTATCCAGAGTTGTCAGGCTACCTGACAGGAAGACCGATCCCTTGATTCGCGCATATTTCGTTTGATGTGTGTCGTGTGTCGTCCGTCAATGAATGCGTTTCATCATGCTCAGACTCAGTGGCCATGGCCTCTCGCGGGGGTTCCGTTTGAGTTCTTAGGGCCAGGATCTTGTACCAACATGACGGTGGGACACGGGGAGGCTTGCAGAGAAAACAGGACAGCAGAGACCTTGGATCAAAGTGCCCAGTGGTCTCAAGAAGACAGAAACCAAACATGCAAACATTCGAATTTCCTAACATGGTATCACTTGCTTCTTCAAACACAGTAGATCCTGCTCTTCCATATTGATCATTACATTGGGAGGCGCCGCATCTCATCAAGCGTCCAGAATTTCCGCATGTTGGCCGCCTCGAGCGTCTTGACTTCTTGATCCAAGTGAGTCCACAAGACTTTTCCAAATCCATCCATCAGTCGTTTGACCTCGTCACGGCGCATGTCCTCCTCGCCAGAGCGGCATTTCTCGAGATATTTCTCGAGTTTCTCAAGCCCAGCATGAATCTGTCGGTGCTGACTCAATAGCTCGAGCTCTTTTCGGAATTCGGGCATCTTTTTGGCCAAGACTGGGAATATGTGCTGCTCCTCGATGGAGTGGTGGAAGTCCAACTGCGAGCAAAATTGAAGGCCCATCATGATCATTTGGCGGGCCGAGAGCGCCCGTTTGTTACTGTTCTCACAGGCCTCCCAGAGCTGATTCCATGTCAAGCGGAAATGGCTATGCTACAGAATAATTAGCTACCTTCATCAGAGATCGACCTGCTAGAGGACGCGCCCACTGCGGGCAGGTATGAGGCTCACAAATGCTTCCATTTGCTCGGACATGCGGTTATAAGTGCGGAAATCACTCGCGGACAAGGGCGGAGCCTCGCCCGAGTCCGAGGTGGACATTTTCTTAGCACCCATTAGATAATTGGATGATAGTCTTGAGGGAGTAGAAAGATACGAGGAGAAGGGAGAGATGAAGTGTGCGCGAGCGAATGTTGGGCGCACAGGGAAACGAAAGCCACGCATGAGACGGCAGTTGAGTTAGTGTTAGTGCCGAAGCCAGAAAGATCCGCAGGAGTTGATATTAATGACTCTATTGAATCTACCTAGGTAGTTTGGAGCCCTGGCGATGACAGATGCTGAGAAAGCAGAAATTTCTCATTCGACGGCGCCAAGACCGATTCGGCAATTGGCCGATTTGACACCCTCGACTTCGCACGTAGATTTACACAAGTGTGGTTTTACAGATTGTTCAGATGTTTCAGGGACATTTGCCATTTCGGGCCCATCATTCGAGACATTTGGTACGTAGTACACTAGGGCAATCTAAATCTCAATTCCCATATGACCACTTGGGCGGCGACCCCAGCCGCGAAGAATCGCAGGTTGACACCCGTACGGTACTTCAACCAGATCGAACAAGAGGCGCAGGCGAAGAGAAAAGAATCGTATGTTATTATCAATACACATCGGGGCGCAGAGTGGGAAGATAGTAAGACATTGGCCGCCGGAGGGGGAATCGAAAATGGAATCGAAGATTAAACAGTTAAAAGTTCGTAACGCCGTGGATGGGAAGGCGGATCAGAGCTCGCCGTGCTCGATCGATTGGGGAGGACGGAAGTTGCCTTGGGTAAGCTCCTTGTAGGCAAGGTCGAACCGAGCACCCATCATCCAGGCCGCGAAAATCATCAGGCCAGCGACGATAACAACAATGACACCCATGAGCGCCATCATGAACCAAATGTCATCCTTGTTCTGCGCGTCTTCCTCCTTGCGCTTGGCCTCGGCCGCGGTCAGCTCACCAGTGACCTTGCGTTGAGCGGCCTCGGCGGTTTGAGTGGGGAAGATCGTTTCGATGAACTTCTCGATCTGGCCACAGACGATGCTGATCTTGAGGAAGTTGGGGTCCTTGGGGGTGTTCTTCTTGTGGATTTTGCGGGTGTACTCCCGGAAACTGTCGCAAAGAACGCTAAGGTTCTGGGTAGACTTGTGCATAAGCTCACATGCCTCTCCCTTGGTGATCTTGATGTTCTTCTTAAAAATGTCGGGGTTGCGGAAACACAATTCCATGGTCGCGATAGCCATGGACTGCGGGATGGCGCAGAAGTTGAAGACACTCTGCTCGCGGAGACCAGCGAGGTAGAAGAGACACTCCTCACCGTGCTCCAAGGCATTCAGAACCATCTCGGAGCTGCAGTTGAGAGCGGCATCGAGATGTTCGGGCTTGAAAAGATCCTCGAAGTTGTCGACGTGCTTGGACCAAATCTCCTGAGGCCAGAATCGACGGTTGTCGTCGAAATCCTCGCGGATGTCTCGGATGATGTTGGTCTTCTGGAGGAAAAGTCCCATGGACTTGTGGAGTCTTGGCCGCTTCAGAAGAGCGGGGTTACCGAACTCAGCCTCCACAAACAGCCGGGTGAGACCTTCGCCGACCAAACCGGCAACATAGTAGCAGTACAAGTCGTACTCCTCCTTGGTCTTCACGCTGGCATCATCAGTCTCGGCCTTGACCGCATAGTCGGCCATACCATTGCCCATCCGTTCGGTGATGTCCTGAATGATGGTCTGGTATTGAGGCTTCATGTTAATGAACTCAGTGATGACGTGGTTGAACTGAACCAGCAGTTCACGATCCTTCTCCTCGGGCCGGTTGCCGGTGAAGTTCCAGCCCTCTTTTGTGAGGATGTTCTTGAAGTCCCTCAGAAGGGGCTCTTTGGTGGCCAGAGGAATGGAGGTGTCATCCTCGACGGTGTCCAGTCCACGGAGGACCAGATAGAAGATGCAAATAGGGATCAGAAGTTCCGGGTGGAGCTCCTTGATGACAGCACTGAAACTCCGACTGGTCTTTTCGAGGAATTTGAAGCAAAGCTTTTGGTTTTCGGTTTCGTTCTTTTCGTTGCGCTCATGGGGCGGATTGTGCCAAACTTTCCTGCGCGAGGAGGGAAGGTTAGATCAGGACAAGCTCGGAAGAGATGCGCATTTGGAGACCTACCATTGGATGATTGCCCTCAACTGCATGGGGTGGAAGGAATAATAGAGGGCATTGCCGACGAGACCCATGATGGGCGAAGGAGACGTTCACACGTCTGAATCTCAAACACCAAGGAAGAAGTCAAATCAAGTCGATTTAACTCGGGACAAAAAGAGGCAATGAAGGCCGGAGAAGGAGATACAGTGAAAATCCGGGGGCGAGCGCAAAGGAAAAGGGGAACAGCGAGGAGATTAAATGCAGAGTTAGCCCAGGCACGTGACCATAACACCCCCACATGATATCAGCGCCAACTCCCGAAAATATTAATCTTCTGCCTAACTACTTGGCTTTGGATCTTTGATCATTCTGCTACATTTTGCAAAATGGTTGCCGATACTGCCTACTACGATGCGCTCGGTGTGCCACCGACAGCTACTGAACTAGAGATCAAGAAGGCCTACAGAAAGTTGGCCATTGTCACTCATCCGGGTACGTCCCACTTGCTCTTGCGCGACTCGAACACGTTCGCTAACCCGTTGCTACAGATAAGAACCCCGGAGACGAAACCGCTCACGAACGATTCCAAGCTGTATGCTGAGCAACGCCCGAAACCCTTGAATGACGTGAAGCTAAGACTTTCCTACTACCTAGATCGGCGAGGCCTACCAGGTTCTGAGCAATGAAGATCTACGAAAGCGTTATGATAAGTTCGGAAAAGAGGAATCCGTGCCAGGTGGTGGCTTTGGTGGGTTTATCACACTCATGCAGGTGCCAATCATCATGGTTCTCTAACATATCATGCAGAGGACCCCTCTGAATTCTTTAGCATGATCTTCGGAGGAGAGGCCTTCGTTGATCTTATCGGCGAGATTTCCCTTATGAAGGACCTGACCGCGACTATGGACATCACAATGCAGGAAATGGAGGAGGAAGAACTGGCACAGTCCGCAGAGGAGAAACTCAACATCCACGACGAAGAGGTGAAGGCGGCTGGAGGTGATGCACCTGCCACCTCTGAAGCCCACGAATCTACCGCCGGGGCTGCGCCTGCAGCTGCCGCCGCCGCCGCTCCGTCCGAAAAGCCAACTTCCGACCAGAGCTCTGGCTCTAGTACCCCTCGACGAAACTTCGGCCAACAGGCCCTTATGGACAAATCCGAAGAAGAAGCTCGAATGGAGGCAGCTGGACTGTCCCAAGAAGAGAAGGATCTCCGCAAGAAAGAGAAGAAGAAGGGTCTTTCCAAGGAGCAGCAAGAACGATTGACCGCCTTCGAGGAGGAGCGCAAGAAAGCCCGCGAGGATCGCGTGAACACACTGAGCAACAAGCTGATCGATCGCCTGAGTGTGTGGACTGAAACCGATAAGGGCAAGGATGTCTCCCACGCTTTCGAGGAGAAGATCCGCCTAGAGGTTGAGAACCTTAAGATGGAATCTTTCGGCCTCGAGATTCTCCACGCAGTTGGTCAAACTTACGTGCAAAAGGGAACCTCGTTCCTCAAGTCTCAAAAGTTCCTGGGTATTTCTGGCTTCTTCTCCCGCTTGAAGGATAAGGGCACCCTGGCCAAGGAGACCTGGACTACCATTTCCACCGCTATTGATGCGCAAATGACTATGGAAGAGATGGCCAAGATGGAGGAGCGCGGTGGTGAGGATTGGACAGACGAGAAGAAGGCCGAGTATGAGAAGCGAGTCACCGGAAAGATTCTTGCCGCAGCATGGCGCGGCAGCAAGTTCGAGATCCAGAGTGTTTTGCGTGAGGTCTGTGATCAAATCCTCAACGACAAGCGGACTCGACTTGAGAAGCGCGTTGAGCGCGCGCATGCCCTGGTGATTGCGGGTAACATCTACGCGAAGGTATGTGCTACGTAATCTAGCTCACACGGGTGGCATTTGACTAACGCAAATACACAGGCCGCACGCGATCCCGAAGAGGAGGGTGACTATATGGCCTTCGAGCAACTCATGGCTGAAGCCATGAGCAAGAAGGGCAAGGATGAAAAGGACAAGAAGAAGAAGAAGTCCAAACATGATGAGCATAGTGAGAGCCATGATGGAAAGGAGACCGCAGAGGAGGCCACGGCTTAAGTGGCCTTCACGTCTCTCCTCGGTACATTGTTCTATTGTCTTCATTCTGCAGCCTTTGTATATCCCGGACATTCATCTTTGGTTTCCTTTTCCCTCTATTCACTTTTTTTCGGGCCTGAAGATTCCATTTTTTTGCAGCGACTGGGTGGTTGTGGACTCTGCGTGCGCAGTTTGTTCGAGCGATAGATTGCCCTTTATACCTCATGCCCTCTTCGATTAGCTGTATCAGCACAATATCGGCATAATGGAATGTGTATGGACATAGACGAAGAAGTTCCTATGCATTATAGAATCAAGTATAGACAAAAATTATTACTAGTTCATTAATGATTGTGCACGACATGTTCTCAGGCAACCAAAAGGCATGATAAGTTCGAAGCGCGAAAGGCCTCGCAGGTTGAACGTCGGCTGACTCTGCTCTCAGATTCTACGCTCAGGCTGGACCTGCGTAATGCGACACCTCTTGATCCTTTGTGAATCATCGCGTTCTTAGCTCGACCTGCCAGTGGCCACTAGGTAGAGGCAGTTGCAGACTAAGCGATCGGTTGTTCGGCTGGTAATGTCAACGCTCAGCATCACTCGATGAGACGACAAATGGAGCCACAGGGGTAGCAGAATACGTACTCATCGGGAGATCATGGGCAGGCTCAGCAGGTGCATTCGTCTTGTTCTTCTTGACTGGTTGATAACCAGCCCAGTCAGAGGCCATGACACCACACATGGCTAGGATGGTAAAAACAAGAAGAGCCAGGAATAGGAGCCTATGTATGAGGTTAGAAAACAATAGAGTCCCCATATTGATACCCAAGGACGAACCAGAGAAGCACAGCAAAGGCGACCATGGCATCATAATATTCATTCGATATGTAGTCCAAGTAGGTAGCGAGGTCAGCGAAGGCAGCAAGCCAAAAGACCATTGTCACAAAGTACCCAGCGACGAAGGACGCAGCGAGCACCGTATTGAGCTTGGGCGTCACCGAGCCTTTGCGGGTGTAGTACCAAGGCAAAACTAGAGCGGCGACGGTGATGATCATAGTCCAGAGCGAGGCGAATACCATGAAGGCGACGATAGCTGGAGCTTTCACCTTGACCGAATAGCCCCAGGCATCATATTGCTGTGTGGTAGCGGATACCACAAAGGCCGAGAGGCCCAACTCGACGATCGCGAAGACGAAAGATGTCCCAAGGAGGGTGTATAGAATAATGTTCAACACCATGTTGAAGTTTATACCTAGGTATCTAGGAATGGAAGAGGGTTAATCTTGGGAGATGCGAGGACGAGACAAAGAGCACAGCATCTGCTGGGCTCCCATGCGCTTTATCATGACTTGCTCATGCGGCTCATGTTAAGGAAGCTCGTAATCGACGGACGTGCAGGATCGGTCTTTATTAGAGCTCCTGGGCCAGTCATGAATGAGCTTGGCGCCTTCAAAAAGTGTATACCCCAGTCATTCGTGTTGGATACGAAGACCTACATCGACGAGGCGCCGCGCTGTCCCTAATTAGTACCAAGTTTAGCGAGTGGGTGTTTCGGATCGGTGGATTTGGCAGTAGCTGAAGATTAGAGCTGTACGAGCTTGGTTCAGGGTCTCTTGTTTGATATTTGGGCGCCAATAGCTGCAGAAGACCAACTCCCAGGGGGCTTTGACTGCCCGACATGGAGAAATAGCCTTCTGAGGTTGATTTGAACGGTTAGCAGTCTTCCTTTTTTTTCTTTCATTTTCTTTGTGCGCAGGTGCCTTTACGCACGTAAATCTGGTCCTGAAGTTAGTTATGGAGACCGGGATCAGCCCTGGGCTCTTAGCCTTAAGATGATCGGCATTGTGCATGCCTTTCTCGGGATGCTGCTTGTCCCAAACAGGACTTATTTCGCGTTGGCCCAATCCTGCCCAGGCGATACGAGGCTCTGCTTATGGGGCCCTGATCAATCAAGCTTTCGATGTAGACCGGAGTTTCAAGGTTCTCATCTTTGGCTGTGTAAGCCCTTGGTTCTGCCAGGGCATTATATATGCGAAATGGTCCCCACGCATATCCATATTCCAATAGTGATTTATCGCCGTTTGACAACGAGCGGGAGCCCCTCCAGCCCCGAAGGCTTTCTTCCTGGCTTCCAAGGTCATATATTTGAACCATGAAGCATTTGATAGAGGGGTATGGAAGGTGGTTTTGACCTGATATTGCTCCAAGGCCAGACGAATGAGGTGACATTCGAACTCAGAATCCCGAGGTCCCCATTCTTCTCCGCTTCTGACCCTTGCTTTCTTTCACTGCACAGGCTATGCACAGGCGATGTACAGGCTAAGCACTTCAGCCGACTCCACCATACGTCATTTGATGTAACATGGTGAGGAGAACGGTGGAAGTGGTGAACGGAGCCTCCGGGGTTCGAAAATAGGAAGAGATGCTGTCGATCCCTCCCCCCTCTCCAGAGGTATAACCTCCACCATCCCTGACCTGGGGAGGAAACTGGTCGCGTGCACATTTCAAAATGACCTCAGTCTTCACCGTCGCTCTACTTGCCCTTGGCGCCGTTGCCTTGCCCAGCTCGGCTTCGCCCGAGCCAACTGGCCTTTCATATCCATCTGGGTTTGATATGAAAACGAGCTGGGCCCATTTGAGTCCTTACGTCGATGCTCCCGGTTTCAATGTTTTGAAAGGATTTCCTGCGAAATGTGAGCTATCCCAGGTCCATGTGCTACACCGCCATGCCCAGCGATATCCCACCTACTACCCCTTGGATGGCGAGGGAATGGAGCGCTTTGCCCAGAAGCTCGCAAATTATTCCAAGAAACATCCCGACAAGAAAGTGGCATCGGGCCCCCTGGACTTCTTGAACGATTGGGAATATGTCCTGGGTCTAAACACCCTTCTTCCCACTGGCGCCGCTACCGAAGCCATTGCGGGTGCGCTGTTCTGGAGCCAATACGGTCGATTGCTCTATCGGGCCAATACCAGCCAGGCCAACTGGGACAACTCTTTGAACGTGTATCCCAATGGTACAGCCCGCCCGAAGCCAACGTTCCGCACAACTTCATACCCACGTATCTTGGAGAGCGCTCGGTGGTGGCTCAGTGGTTTCTTTGGAAACACTGGAGCCAACAGCTCGTATGCTGATTATGATCTGACCATCATCCCCGAGCTTGACGACTTCAACAATACTTTATCATCAACCAGTACCTGCACCGAAGGGCTGGAGCCGGGTGATACCTCTGGTGAAGCGTTTGCCTCATCCTCTCTAGTGAAGAATGTTGCTAAGCGCTTCGCCGCGCATTTGCCTGAAGATCTGAAATTGAACACACTTGACATTGTCGCAATGTTCAACATCTGTCCCTACGAGTATGCTACTCTTGGTGCCTCGTCCTTCTGTGCCCTTTTCACCGAACAAGAGTGGCGCGACTTTGAGTACTTCATCGATCTACAGTTCTATGGCAGATATGGCTTCGGCTCTCCCAGTGGCCGTGCACAGGGCATTGGCTACGTTCAAGAGCTTGCTGCTCGCTTGGAATCTAAGCTTATCATGAGCAGCCAGAGCAGTATCAATTACACCTACGATAACAACACCAAAACCTTCCCCTTGGACCAGCCATTGTACATGGATATGTCCCATGACGATATCATCGTTTCCACCTTGACGGCTCTGGGATTGGACCACTTCAAATATAGCCCTCGCGGCCTCCCTGATTCAGTTGCGCATGCTCCACGCCGCAACTTTAACCTCAACCACATGACGCCGTTTGGAGCTCGTCTTTTCTCTGAGATTTGGACCTGTCCCCAAGGGGCATCGCTGAAGGATCTCCGGCCACAGAAGTACAGCAACCCGGACCTGTCGTCCGAGTCCAACACGACGGACTATATCCGCTTTGTCTTGAACAACGCTCCACTGCCTCTTGATGGACTGGGTGCATGTGACGGATCGGTGAATGGATTCTGCAAAGTCAAGGATTTCCTCAGTGCTGTTCCAAAGTTGAACGAGGAAGCGATGTACCAGAAGGCATGCTTCGGTGATTATAATATTACCACCCAAGTTGGAAATGGGCAACCCATCAAACCTTGAATACATTGCAGATATCAGACTCTGCAACCGCGACCTGCTACCTCAGGCGCAGAGTCATCTCGAAGTGCTAGCTTTGTATGGTCTTGAGATACGAGAATGATAAAATTTCACTAAAGGAATGATTGTTCCGAATATGCTTGTAGATGCACAGATTTGAAGATTGTCTGCTCACGACCGCATCGCAATGTTTCAAGCTGTAAGAACGACTCCAATCATCTACGTATACCTATGATGTTTGTGGACGCTGCATATAGCGACGCCACTAGGCCGAGTTAGTCAACACAGTCAGAAAACTGGGGTAGAAGGATACTCACAGCAGGATTCAAGAAGTACACTGGAACGCCGAGGAGGAAGATAGCTCCTGTGACGCCTGCCAGAATCCCCATCGCAGCGGGATAGCTATACCGGCTCACCATCGGAGTAAGCCCGTAGCTGACACCAAATGCAATGATATTTTTGGTCCCAACAACAGCCACCAAGGCAGGCCCGGGGTTTTTCTCCCAAGCCTCTGCTGCGAAAGATGTCGACAAAATCAACACAGAAACAAATGCAACCTGAAGAAGAGTCCACCCCATGTAAGGCCCACCCCAGCTTGTGTTAGCGTCGGCGGTGAATCCATAAAGCAATAAAGATACCACAGCAAGTATTCCTGGGAATATCAAGAGAATGAGACGGTGTTCAGGAACATGCAAGCCACCAGAGCGCTTTGCCATTCGAAGGATGAACCAATCACCGAACACGCCAGCATATAGCATGCCGCCAAATCCACCGAACACACCGCCGAGGTTGATCAGTCCAACGTTCTTTGCTGGCCAGCCATAGCTTTGAAGCACAGCATCATAGGTCAAGGACATTCCAACCGAGGAGCCTAGAACAACCGACGATAAAAGAGTTGCGTAAAGGATTCCTGGTGACGAAAATGCCTCGAACATATGAAACCATGCCATCAACACTGTTCGCATTGGGTGCTCCACGGATTTTCCGACTGGCTTAAGCATCTGGATGTAAGTCTTTTTCGATATTTCCGCCTCCGGAACAGCGGGTTCATCTGCAAGTCCTTGTACTTGCAAGTAGGATTGCGCCTCTGCACCGGTGAGGACATGAGTGACACCAAAATCATCTGTAACGATGACTTGGTCGTTGAGACATTGCGCGCGTCTTTGATATCGGGTCTCAAAGCACCCAAATATGACGATGACCAAACCTACCCCGATGGCAATGACATACACCCAATAGAACCAGCGCCAGCCTAACGAAGCAGCCTCATAAGAACTAGCCAGGTTCAAGCAACTAGTGACGACATTTTGAGTGGCCCAGTATACACCGAAGATCAATCCGCGTTGATGCACAAATGTGACCTCCGATAACATCAAAGGAAGCAGCTAGAGTGAGTGAGTTAGCACAGAACAAACCCGTTGAAAGGGTTGAGATCTCATCAGACATACAGATTCGGTGGCACCAGTTGCCAGTCCTTGCAAGATGCGCAGACCAAGATGTTGTTCGAATGTCTGAGAGAGTGCACAGCCGATCGTGGAACCGAGCAAGACAACGATAGATATGATTGTTGCTGCACGGCGGCCATATACTAGACCCAAGGGGAGGAGTAGGTAGTTCCCTTACAAGTGTCAGTGAGGCCAATCAGAAAGACGAAATGGATCGATGGAGAGTTCGAGTCGACTAACCAACTCCCACAAACAAGGAAGGGAATGTCCCTAACCAAACCACCTGGGTCGAAGTAACACCTTGGCGACCATAGAGCTCGAAAAAGATGCCGAGAATAGAACCCAGCCCTCCGACCACTGAAAGAGACATGATAGCTTGAGGAGATTAGGTATGTATGGTATGGTAACCGGGGCACGGAACTCACAAAACCAACAACAGCTAAAGATGACCCCGAACTTCTCCCATGTCGAAAAATTCAGAGGGTCATTAGGGTCTTCACTTGGAACAGGTAGACGCTGCACCTCTCCATTCTCGCTGACCAGTACATCTGGTTTTGCTCCTATCTTGCCCACTTCTTCCAGATATTCGACCTGGGCTTTCGGGTCATTGGTGGACATAATGTAGTAAGTGAGGCAAGGCCGTCAGAAAGAATACAGAATCAAGCCGCGAGCAAGAGGGAAGCAATCCCATATCTGTCTTTTAGCCACCCCCAACGGCTCTATTTCGCCTAGTCAGTGGGGGAAACAACCTCGGGAGTACTAGTATAGAGGAGAAGTCTAGACTAAGCGCCCACAGCTGCCGAGACGCTTCCCCGTGGGGGACCTCCACATCCCGATGACATTGTGGGTCCCCCGATTGGTTATTGTGAAATCAGCGTTGCTGGCAGATGTTGTTAACATAAGATTTAGATGTACACGTTAATTAAGTTAAACATACAATATTAGGGAAGACTGCCCAAATCCTCAATAAGCTCACAGAGATTCTGGATCATGGGCGGTAGGGTATCTTCCGGAAAGACACGAGGACAATTCCCTTCCAAAACTTGCCGGGCAATGGCCATAACAGACCGAGGCTTGTTAAGCTCACAGAAAACCGAGGAGTCACCACTAGGGCCACTTCGGGGCTGGAAAACCGTCAGCCCAGGCCGACCATGCCCATGCGCCAAGAATGCCCTGACCAGTGGACCATGTGGCCCATCAAGTGGAATGCTCGGAGGGGACTCTTTCTCGCTCAGAGGTGTATGAGCATCGTGTCGCGTAGACTCGCCGCACTGAAGAAGACCAAAGACCCACAGAACCAATGCAGCGTGGTAGATAGCCATTGCATCAAATCCGCGTAGCTGGTGGGCTGCGACCGCACGGGCGGCGCGTAAGACCTGACCAGCGTGCCAGATCCCGGCTCGAGCGTCTTTGGTTCGACTCCACTCCCGAAGGCCAGGGTACGCCCGACGGGCATCGAGCTCTCCAAACTTCCCCACAAACCGTTGGATTGCATCTACGTCGATATGAAGATACATCATGACGAACTCGTTGAGTAAAGTGATGACCGGTGGAGTTTTTGTTACCTCCTCTTGTAGCGACTTCAATGTTGAATACCTGGAAGAGAGGTCAGCATGCATTCAGGCCACAGAGAGGGATTGAACTCACATATCATCTTGTCTGCTCTGTAGCCACAGCTGAGCCATAGCACGTGAGCCAAATGGCGACCCTTTTGACAAAATCATATGTTGGCGAAATTCCCATGTCTGACTGGCCAGACCATATAGTAATGCTGATCTCGCAATATCGAAATCTTTGTCAATGGGAATGGTCGTTACCAATGACGGGTCCGATAGCAAATCTCGAAGGCTCAAATCGGATACCCCAACAGATTGATACTTCTCCAACCATATATCTCTCCATGCGCTTGCCGTTGGTGCGAGCCAGAGATCTCGCGCGGCAGGAAAAGGGAGAGTCAGCTCAGTATAGGAGATGAGAGCAGGTCGGTTCATTGCCATGGCGACTTCCACATCATGGCCGAATAAATGATATGCCAGTCTTACCAAGATTAGCATATGACGAAGCGCGTAGGATGTAAACCCATACCTTTTCAAGGACTCTTGCTTTATCCAATCGTGCCATACTTTCCGAAGCAAACTCTCGTCATCCCCGATCGGTGGCACTAGGAGCGAATATGTTGATCGGTCAAATGCGACAGCGCGTCGAAATGCCTGTCTATCTCAGTAAGAGTGACCGAATGCTATCCAAGGGGGACCTACGGTGCATAGAGGCTGTAAATAACTCTCGGCAATTTGCATCTTGCGTTTATAGCCGCAAAATATGCCAATATCCAACCATAACATGGACGCTTGTAGCCACTGTAGATCCCTTAAAACACTGTTGTCATTTTCAACCTAAAAGAAAAAGACACAGAAAGTCAGTTGAATGGCCTGGACTCATAAGAAAAGCCCTACCAGCTGTGCGAGGGATGCTCGAGTAATTTCTTGCAAGATGATCCCGGTTTTATTGATCGAAGACAAGCCGCAGCAGACGCATCCAGCTGCAACAAGTCCAGTCAATAGCTCCGGTCGCAATTGTTGCTCGTAAAAGCTATAAGGGTGAATAAAGGCATCTGTCTCGGTTCTCTTTCCGATTCCAATTTTGATCAGAGTATCCAGATATTCGGATGATGGGAAAGAAGAGACCGAAAGTCGAGAGCCGGCAGTTTGCACAACCAGCTTGAAGATATCATCCCTTGCCTGCATGGAAAGCTTCCCTGGTATTTTGAGAGCATCGAGCCGATTTCTATGCGTTGGTGAGATACTGTCACCGTCTCGTAAAGGGATTCTCTTCTCTTCGCTGAAGGCGTGCTGGTTTTTTGCTGGTACCCATTGCCTGTACATATCAGTATTTAACGGCCCAGTATACGGAGTACAATCGACTATCAACATACCAGAACGAGCGCTCAAATGCTGCAGCTCGCCGACTAGCCGCTTCTTGATGATTCAACTCCTTGCTTGACGCATCTTCAAAACCAAAAATAGGCGCCGAGTTGTCAAGTATGCGATCTAGGTCGGGGATGAAATCAGTACCGAAGAGATCATTACCCGCAAAACTAAAATCTGTATCCAACATGAAGTCAAAGACTCCACGAGGCTGATGAGTTTCATGTGGGGCTGTCACCGCGTCGACGCCCGGGAGCATCACTTGCTCGAAGAATACCGGGAAGCTGCTCAGGGTGGGGTACGAGGGGACCGTATCCTGTGCCAGAAGAGGATCCAGAACGAGTTCATTGCCAAAATTTGAACTGTACGGCTCCTGGCAACTCACAGAATACTGATCCTGTGCGGAGGGAGCACCTAACTCGGATAGACCCGAGTCCGGTGTTGTTCCTATGATTGATACGCTGGACAGGTGTTCCGGCCCATGCTCCCTGGGTGAGGGCTGGGGTTGCATGGGTGAAGGGTATGGCATGCGATCGCCGGATTGGCGGGATCCGCGGGACGGCCGTGGAACGCAATCAATCTGCTTCCTTCTGCACCTCTGTTCGACTGATCAGTCATGTTCGGCGAGAGCCCGAGAGTGGAGCCTCCGGCTGCGTACCTGACACGGCCTTTCGTTGTCACAACTCAACTTGGCAGAGGCACAAGCTTCACAGGCCTCGATAGCTCGCTCCCGTGGGCGACTGGTCGGATGTGCCCCATCTGGTCCCTCTTTTTCGTGGACAGCTAGGTGCCGTTGCAAAACGTCTCTGTTTTGTGAGTCTCCTGTTGGGAATGGAGGAACACGCTTGGACCCACCGACGATTGAACCCGCGCGAGCAAACGGGACACTGGTAAGTTCGCTCGTTGCGATCTGAAAATGTTTCAGCTAACTTCACGTTGAATATTGGGAAAACTCACGCGAATCTAGATGACGGGCCAGATGATCGGGGCGCTCGTACGCTTTATTGCAGTGAGGGCAGTGATGGTTGCCAGTTTTACCCCTCGAGGAGCGTCGTGGAGTCGGTGTTTCCATTGTCAGGCATATTGAAGAGATCGACAGAAGCAAAGTTGCGGGGAGAAGTGAAGAAGCGGAGTCGGGAGGGCGTTAGTTTTGCGGGCCACTTCCGGAGTCAACGAATGTCCATTTCTCGATTACCTATGTAGGTAGTGTACTAGCTGCAGATGATATGTGGGGTATTTCAGATGGCAAATCCTCTGATTTATACTATGGAAATTATGACTTCATACAGATGATTCCCTACTCACAACTATGGGCCTGTCGACTCACCCAGTCCTTCGCCCCGCGATACTGACAATTGAAATCCATAAATTCCTCTGGGTTCCTGAAAGACTTGTTAGAAACATCAACAGCGCATGGTCATACATACATCGTGACGAAGTTGTTGCCTTGCGCTGTCCCGGGCTTAGCTGCCTCTCGGCTGTATGCCTGGATGGCGCTCACTCGTGAGTAACGCGACTGGAGGATATTCTGTGCATTGTCAAACCCTTCCTGTGCCAGAATTGACCTTTTTTTACAGGACTCACCTCGAGGATATTGGAAAGGTCTTCGAACGCTGGCGATTCGTCTACGTCCTCCAAGAACGAGCCTAATGCTTCAGAATCTTCAATCGCCTGGCTGGCCCCTTGACCCTGAGTGGGTAGCATCGCGTGTGCAGCATCGCCGATGAGCACAACCCGACCGCGGTGCCAGGTTGCCAACGGGTCCTATACCCCATTAGCGACGCTTCATAAGATACCATCTAATGGGGAAATACCATATCTCTGAGCTGCCACAATCCGAGATCGGGTGAATGTCTATTAACAATTACTGAGCAATGCGCATCGTTTCCCAGGCCGAATTCATACCTGAAAATGTTTCTGACCCAGGATGGAAATTCACGGAATGTGTCAAGTAACTTGTCGATACTTCCCTCAGACACCCACGACTGTTTGAGAGCAGGATCCTCGGTCATTTGCTCGTCTGGAACCAAAGCAACAATGCCATATACTTCACCCTGTCTCCCAGGACCCATTATGAGACGGCAATTGTGAGCAACAATCATAGATGTGAATGGATCCCGAGGATTGATTCTAGCACAGAAGTCTGGCTCCTCTCGTTCAAGAATCTCAGTTGGCACCTGTGACGGTCAGCCTGGGAGAAGACTCGGCGAAGCAATCAACACACCATAAGACGATAGGCTGGATGAAAATTAGCACATGGCAATATGAAATTGGAATGATGGGTAAAAGCTAACCAGAGTGACCAGTGGGTATAGGACTCGGGTTCTCCTCGACGACATGTTTCCGAAGTACACTATGGCTGCAGAGGCGATGATTGTCAGCCTCGACGCTTGAGAAAACAGAGGAAAATTTCTCACATCCCATCTGCGCCAATAATGAGGTCGCCCTTGACCACCTCTCCGCCCTCTAATGTCACTGTGCCGCGGACTGCATCACATCCGATCACCCGACAAGATACACGCACGACGGCCGGATCACCTGCCCTTTCAGACGAAGTCGCTGCTTGCTTCAACGATTCATGAAGATCCCTCCGATGAAACAATAGTCTTTCAGCTCCATACTTATCCTTCGTGTTGAGTGGAATGGTTCTGACAACATCTCCGTCGGTGTTGTAGATGCGGAACCCTTCATCTACCATCTGCCTGGCTTCCAGCAAATTCTTTTCCAGTCCCCATTGCAATCCGGCAATTCTAGTTGCATTTGGCTGGAGAGAGATTAATGCTCCAATCTCTTTGTTGAGACTGGACTGCTCCAGGATAATGATTTCTCGGCCAGTTCTCCGGAGCGCAACGGCCGCAGTGAACCCAGCGATACCTCCACCCACAATGATGACGCGAAAAGGGGCCATTTTGATTTTGCTTTGATATTCTTTGTTGACAGGAAACATGCTATTTCTTTTACAGTCCAGTTCCTGCATGGGAAATGGGCCAATGTCGCCCACTTTCCCCCCCCCCCCCCCCCCCCCCCCCCCCCCCCCCCCCCCCCCCCCCCCCCCCCCCCGCCCGCGCCGGGCGCGCGCACGCCGCCCACGACACGCACACCCAACCACCTGTCCCCTCTTTTTG